>OY856413.1:393382378-393814878 GCA_963693085.1 Alisma plantago-aquatica
ACAAAATAACAAGAATAGATCATGAAGATCAATCCAACAATGTTGCTAGGTCAAACCAAAGGTGAGGGCGTTATTTCATGAAGAAAAATGCCGAAGATTCACTAGCGTGTATCGAAAAAAGGTGGAAAACTAAGGAAGTCACACAATCTTGGGAAAACAAGATGTGAGGGAAAATAGAGGAAGATAGGTATGATAAAATGTTAAATGAGGTCTACCAAAGGCTGGGGTGTAGTTTCCATGGACGAAGGCCCACTGAAGTGGTGAGGTGATGAACATTGATAGAAACATCCAACCAGGATAGAGGGTATAGTGATTGGGACCAACATGAAGCAAACAAATAATGGAAAAAAGAAGAAGAGCAGTAGAGGAAGCTTACAAGTTTGTCAATTGCATGATAAATACCGTCAATGGCTAGGGCAAAGCCTAGGTCGCCAGTTCTACAAACATGATCGATGGCGATGACTTAGAGTGAGGTAGACGGAATTGGAAAAGGAAGATTAAAAGGTGATGTCTAGGGGTCATTTATAGTCCTTTATATTGGTGTGATGAGGGTTGCAACGCTCTCAACAACCCATGGTTGTGAGAGAGATAATCCATATATTGGGCGTTTCATGCACATGTCAAGAGGGAAAGAGACCAAAGGCCATGTTACACATGGGAGAGAGAGATGAGAAAAGAGGCAAATAAATCTCATGAATTAGTGGAGAGATGATGGAGAAAGGGATTGAGAAAAGAATCGATGTGAACTGCTTTCATACCAACAAACAAAACAATGAAGAAGATGATGATATGGCCTTTAGATCGCAAGTGCTAAATCTTGGCCATAAGATGCGTGCAAGAAAAGAAAAGAATGAGAAATAAGTGTGTGACAACGAGAAAATATGGCCTTTGGGTTTAATCAATGCATTAAATGGATAGTTTGATTATATTCTTGATTAAACTATATAGAAACTTTCCTAATTGGTTTAGAGGGTCAAATGAAGTCACGACGACTTCAAACTTTGACCATAGGTTAGACGTAGTCTAGATCCTTCCTGTCCATTAATATCTCCATATTGAACATATTATATCGAGTAATTCATTAAAAGTTATTATCTATAATTATGTAAATAAAAGATGAGATAATGTAAACTAATCCTCCTTAATTATTCAGTTGAGTCCCAATATGAGACAAATATTTATTACCCGCTCGAGATTTATATTATAAATCTTTTTCTTACGCCTTTGGATAAAATTATCTTAGAGGAGAGAGATAGAAAGAGTTTAAAGTTTATCTTAAAATCTATTTAAAAAGAAAAGAGAAATTCTTATTCATGTTATCTATTTATACTTTTGAATTCCATGTCTTTTACCTTTCTCTTTTATGTCGTTTATAATTATAAAGAATATGAGTTAAACTAATTGCTGCCATCTTTTGAATTAGTTGAAATATATTATTGCTTAATAGAAAAGGTGTTTTGGGCTTATGTTATTTTTCTACTTCATTACTCCAAAAACGAATATTTTTCCACGACCTTTTTACATTAATCCCCTCAACTATCATTTATTAAGAAAAACCTTATTTAAAGGTTCATATTTTTTTTGTAAAAGTTGGGATGTTACAGTTCTACCCACCTTAAAATAAATTTAGTCTTTGAAAATTTCTTTAGGCTAGTACCCACATTAGGTTTTCATTTACCACTTTAGTTAGTGATGGTTGACTACACAATGTTCACTTAAGTTCATAATTTTTGCATGAAAAGAGATATGTATTATATGACATCTAGATTTCAAAAAAGTTGTAAATACTAAAAGTTGAGTACTAAAACTATGTTGATCCATCATTTGAATTTTTTACCTAACCTGACCCCATTTACAAATCAGTTCACCAACTAAAGTTCATTTGGTTATTTTGATCAATTTTCATAGTCTTTGATATAATAATCTTCAATTATGTTTCTTTCGTCTAAATGGGTTGAATCCCTTTATCTGAGAAACATTTGCAAATTTGTCTGAATTTATCCTCATGACGTCAATTGATAAAAATATGAAATCCTTGTGTCCAAGTACTTTCAGTAGACATTCTATGTCAACAATACATCTTATTTCAACTAATATCTTTGCAATCCAACTATAACATATTTTGATTATTAGATAGTGACATTTAAATGAGATATGAGAACATTTAGTCCAAGGATATCATCACATAAATACATGTGTTACTGTTGAACACTATTCAAAAGTTCATTGCCTTTAGATTACTTGTTTAGGAGTTACAAAATATCCCAATTACAACACTATTGAAGTCGACTTAATAGGCAATAACAAGTTGCATTCTTCTCCAATAAAATGGCAACAAAACCCTGCATTTTCTCGACACTTCATAATGACTCAGATTACCTTTGACTCCATAGTTACTTGCCTTAATCCCCTTATTGCTTACTCAAGATCCATATCACAACCTCCAGGGCGTACAACTATAGACCATTAATCCACATACCAGACAACAATCATCTTCTACCTACCATCAATAAAACCTTAGACCTACCGAGACACCACCTGCAACCACCACCGTCATGGTTATTCTAGCTGCAAAAGACCCCTACACCCCTTTACATCCTCTTGGATCTGCTCCACTTCTAGCACCTTTCTCCCCCTCAAATCCATCATGGATATCTACAGATCAACCGTCGACTTCCTGATATCATGACCACCTGCAAGTGCCCTTACCAAACCACCACCTTCGATCAACCGACCACCAAAAAACTTCCATCTCACTCATCCACATCTCGAGTAACCCATAGAAGCCCTAGAATCACCCCTCTACATGTATAAGACCTAGACACATCGAGCAAGGGACAACACCTCCTAATCTCCAATAACATGCAACCATCGTCATCTTCGGCTCCCCTTGTCGCATGACAGCCATGTGATAACCACCACAACTCTGGAGACACTTCCCTTAAGATACCTAACTCCCCTCCCCCTCGACCATAGACCTAGAACCAACTCTATCTGTTACACCTTCTTCTTGCTGGGGAGATAGAGTCCTAAACTAAATACCCCATAACAAGATTCCATCACCATACTGCCTATACCTTGTAGTAGCCTAATATCTAACACAATCTACTACAATGTGAAGAAAATGATGCTATCAATCCATCTCCATTTCATCTCTAGGAAACACAAGGACCAAAAAGAGGTCAACCTCCATCAAGATCTTAGCTAGAAAGTGATTATCAAAGATTCATTCAAATATGTAGGCTCTGTCCGCCTCATACAATTAAGTTTTATAGAGAAATACTGAAACCATGAAATACACTAATATAAGGGTGAGCTTAGAATAAGTAATTTACACGAGGAAACAATTTGTATGTCTATTCATCTACCTACCTGTAAGAGTATATGGTTACCTTTTAATATAGTGTCAACAAAATATTTAGGATCAAATGACTACATGAAATAGTTTATTTTGAAATAAGTGGACTGAGTACATAGAATCAAATTGTAACACTAATCTAGGTCACTTGACCATTTATTTTATAAGGGAGGGACCCGAGAAGGGATATACTCTCTACTTAATTTGAGGAACAAATTTAGCTAATCCAAACACGCTGATAAGTACCATGGACTAGGTATTTTTTTCATTTCTCAAATGATGATGTAAAAATTAAATAAATTATAGCAGTAGAATAATAAATCATGAATATATTCAATTTTTACAAAAGTACATTATTATCTTACATATGGGGTTTATATGAAAGTTAAAATATTAGAATAGAAGTAGAGGGATATCCAACTATCTCGAGTTTATCTCCCCGAGAGCTCCACCTAGACAGGTCCATGTCACCATGCCTAGTCTTCCAAGTTTGACATTTGGGGTTGGAAGCGTACCCCACAAGAGAAGACAAAATGGAATTTGTCAACATAAAAGTCAGTACATGCATATTAAATATGAATTGAGAAACTTTAGGATAAAGGACATCAGATATAACAAGGATTCCTATCCAAGAGGAAAGTACTATCCAAGTGGATATCAAAGAATTCATCATGATAAGATACACATTAAGAGATTTCTTGCCTTTTAAACAATATCACATCATTGATATCACAAAACATAAATAGTTGCATGGTGAATAATAAGCATGCTAGCATATACTAGAAAGCAGGGTAGGAACTCATATATTCCACACCAAGGGCAGGAGGACTAAAAGATCAATGCCAAACAAATGTAAATTTTATAGGGGAATGAAACCCACTGCATGACATATTAATATAACCCAGTGCCCAATATCATAAGTGATAAGGGAACAAAACATGATGCCTAAATATCAAACACGATAGGGGAATAAAACCCAATGCCTATATAGTGTCACTACTTATAATTATGACTACTAAATAACCAATGAAAATAGGACAAGAAAGATAAAGTATAGTCATGTCCAAATAAAGGATGAGATCACCCAACTCATATCATTGGGGTTAGAGGACCCAATAACAAGTATTCAATCAATTCCATAGGTAAGATACATCAAATGATCATAAAAGTCCACAACTTGAGAAATTAGGTTTTCAACATGGGACAAAATGAACAAGATATAAATATGAGTCCAACAAGAATATCTAACAAATTAAGATGGTCACAAGATTATAATCAATATAGAATCTCTCACAAAAATAAATTCTCAAAAGGTAGAGAACTTGTGTAGGCTAATTTTTCCATAGGACCAAGAGAGGGGGAATATAGGTGATTGCTCAATATGATGAATAGGGATGCAACATACATCAAGAGATAGTAAAATTAGATAAATTTCTCAATTTGATCAAGGGGATCCAACATACATTAATAAAGTAAAATTAGAAATTGCTCAATGTGATTTGAGGATGCAACATAACTCAAAAATGTTTGTCTACTTGTCAAAGTCCAAACCTTTGATCCCACTCAAGTTCTAAGGAACTTGAATAGGAGGATAAGGGAGAAGGTTAGGAATCATGTCCTATTGGTAAAGTGATTTCTATGTGTGTGAAGGCCATGGGGAGGGGTCTATATATAATTATTTGGCTTCGGTAGCAAGAAATTTATCTATTTTTATTTACTAAGGAAGATAGGTAACATATATTATAAAAGGAGAAAATTTAAGCATTCTTTAACACATAATAGCAAATAATTAATATAAAACTTTATTTCCCTCCCATTTCTTTATGTCTATGTTTTATAATATATTTCCCATTTTTTAAGAACTTGGTAACAAAAATATTCTACTACATTACTTCCAAATATCTCATTGTGTGATTATTTACTCAATGTAAACATGTATAATAGTTTAATGTACAATTTTGTAGGGTATACTTATTAAATTACTTTTCTATTATTCCATTTATCAACCTTTTATATACACTTATTCATTCCATTATGAAATGAGTTCCTTACAATGTTTCTCTTCTCAGTAGAAGTCATTGAAAACATGTATAACATTTTTATTCCAATAAAAGACATCTACTTTATTAATATTTAGTTAGATCCAAAATTTCAAATTTGAGACAACCATATATATTACTAATATATTTTACATTATTTACTTACAGAGGAGACATGTAATAATGAATTTGTATATACAAAACTAGTTATTATAAACACATGAATTTCAAAGCAAAAGGGTGTAAACATTATCTATCGAACCATTTTCCTTTTTTTCCTTCTTGTTAACAATCTTAGGAGGTAATAGTGAGGTTTCATAAGAAAATATTTTAGTCAAGATTATTGTTAATTCTTTTTTGAGTTAAGTAATGGACTACATAATTTTTTTTAATGTCTATCTATTTCCAAATAAATATGTAACTGAGTTAAAATAGTTGTTCCCTTTGTGATATGTTAACATGACTACTTCCATTTATTTATTTCTTTTGAAACATAAATGAGAGAGAATTAATTTATTAAAGTTTGTTATAATTTACTAAAATATCTCACAGATTCCACATTGTTGTAGTTACCTCGGTTACATTGTATTGGGAAAGGAAATACATTTTAAGATTTTCCACCATGATAAATTCCCCATATATTTAGCATGTATGAACAACATTGTTTCAATTTATGTTATACCACAATTTATTTATTATAACTTCACATAAATTATATATGTATAAGCAATACAATTTTGTTTATACTATTATTTAATATATTATATTTGTTTTAGTAATTAATATAAAATTTCGACTTTAAGTTGCATTCTCTCTTCTAAGCAAAACTAGGATCGATAAGATTGTTCAACTAAAATAAAAATTCACAAATAGACTAATTTTGGTATGTAGAATTTGAATTTTAGATTTATTTTCACTGTTGAACTCATTGAACATATTATTTAATATGTTGGAGAAAAACTCATGTTTTCTTTTCTAAATGAAATTAGGATAGTTATTATTGTTTGAATAATGTGAAACTTGGTAATCAACTTAATTGGGACCCAAGGAACATGATTTTATCATTATATTTGGGTTTTGAGAATTTTTTATGAGTTTGTGTAAAATTAGCATTTAGGCTCATTACCATTATATTATTGTAACATTACATCATTATTTATTATTTAGAGTCATATTACCTTTACATTATTACCAGAACAGTTTCCTAAACTCATTATGCACAAATTTCCATATTTTACTTATTTAACATATTTAATCAATTAATACATTTTTTTTAAATAATGGAATATTGTTCATATTTATGGACATGTAAATTCACATTTTTATTCCTACTCACATGTTAAGCACATTAACCTCTCTTTAGACATATCGTGACCATTAGGTATACATTAGTTGTATGGAAAACTTATGTGACATATTTCATGGACTTCTACATGTTAGCACACATTTAGTGTATTATGCTAATATGAATAAATTGTGATATTTTGTGTTGAATATGGGACCTGATGCCATTTAATATATTATATTCATTTTCAAACCTATATATGCTATGGGTTATGTAAGGAGAGTGAAATCACCCCTTTACTAAAAATTTGAAGAATTGACATACATTCCAAACACATTCAGAGGTATGATGGAATGGGCATAAATTTTCCAAATTTATTAAACATTGGTATACAAAAGACCATTAGAAAGCATCCGAATAAAAAAAATAACTGACTATATTCAATTTCATAAAAGGTTTACAAAATACATCAAATTCTCCCATTAGGGTTTACATCAAGACACACAATCAAGATCTAGATAGAGGGAAGTCTAGACTACTACAATCTTGTCTCCAATTAACATCTCCATCAACTGAGTCCAAGCTAAAAGCTATATACTCCTTGTCTTGTTCATCACCTTGCTCATCACCTGGGTGGTCGGGAAAGCACCCAGCAAAAGGGAGAGGAAAACAAGGTATGCGTCAAATAATGGATAAGTACAAGAGAAAAGGAAATCATATGAAACATAAATATATTGAATCATCATAAGATGAGAGGGCCAAGAGAATGAGGCACATAACAAAATAGATTCTTACCATTACAAAACTAATAAGAAGTAGCATGCATGATATGAATTGGAATACATCAACTAAGTAGGGTTGAGGCACCTACCAGACCTCAACCTATAGGTGAGGGGAGAATTCATACATTCCCAGTCACCTATCAAATTTTATAGGGGAGGAATAACACATTCCCCAGGGGAGAATAAGACGTTCCCCAGGGTGATTATTTACATGCCCTCTGTGGGTGGTTGTACATAAGTACCACTACTATAGTTAAATAGCCAAATAAACCATCATGCTCAAGAAATAGTAAAGTGGCAAGATAAATCATCATATAATTACAACTTGGTGGTGGGGTTCCAAGACCCAAGAATAATGTTCTGAAATTGATTTATGAGGCAAGTATAGCAAAAGATTCAAGAGTATATGAAGTAGGGTTTAATAAAGCCTCATTATAGAAAAATAGGTTAAGGCACAAGTATTCCCAACTTAAGGTGTAAATGCACATACATAAATAGGGATTGCACATAAATATCACATACATAAATAGGGAATTTCACATACATAGCACATACATAAATAGGGAATCTCACATACATATAACATACCTCTCTTACTGATATCAATTACTAACTTTCACCACTTTAATTGAGTCCAAGTTCCTCTTTTCCTATTTTCAATGTATTAACATGTATTAGAGTACATAGTGCACATTAATATATAGAAACCCTAATTTTAGAGATTTTTAGAAAAATTCGGATTTAGATTTTTAAATATCACTAATGAACTTATTAGGTTCTCCTAATGAAGAAAACATATTTTTATGTTAATTTTGGAGATATGATGATTAAGATGTAATTTTTATGTATTTTATGCATTAAATTCGTTTTACAAAAATCACCCTTCGTCAAACCATGAAATCAGACCTTGAAAATATTTTTATTAGATATATATTAATTTTACAATTCCAAAACATATTTATTTGACAAATTTGGATAAACGGTTTAGAAGATATGAATTTTTCAATATTGACCAATAGGAAATTGCCACATCATCAAACCGATCGAGATAATTAAAGAGGGAGAGAAAGAAAACACCATTTGACCCAAGAACAGGTTTGAAGTTTCTTAGATAACCAAACTAGAGATTCTATAGAAAATAAAATAGCAAGAAACCAAAACCTTAGAAGAACATGGTAAAAAGAGATGGAAATCATCGATTATCAACATAGAAGCATGGGTTTTAAGCATGTACTATGCAATATTGATAAGTGGGTTATGAAACTCGCCTCTAGGGAAGATAAGAAGGTACAAACAGAAAGTATCTGAGCTTATAAGGTCTGGTTGATCCAAGCCTAGCTCCTTTCTTGGACAAAGATCACCTTCTCAACTTAGAGGTGATAAACCCTAGCAAAAGAGCATAGAGATGAGGTGTTTTAGGGTTCTAGGTGGGGTTTCACCATGGAAGTCCATGGTTACGACCTGTAATAGGGTGTAAGGAAGAATATTAGTATGAAAATAGGGAAGGAAGGGAGGAAAATTACTAGTTTTGGTCGAAATTACCAAGGAGGAGCTTTAGAAACCCTAATAGAGCAATTTGGAAGCCCTAGGAGCCTTCTTCACTAAGCTAGGCTCCCTATATTACCTTGGGACAGCAAATTCATGGCCAAATACAAAAGGAACTATTATCTAAGATAGAGGAAAGAAAATGAGAGAAAGAGTTTTCAAATTGTGAGTTGGGAAGGGGTATATATGGCTATATATAGAAAGAGGTGAAGCATGAGGTGTCTTAAGGGAATTTCCATGTGTCTTTAGCCTAGGGATTGATGGCCATGCAAGAGGACAGCTCATAGAGGCTTCATGCATATCAAAAGTCGGTCCTAAGAGCCCATAGATTCTTCTAGGCCATCCCCACCATTTTTCAAGAAAGAAATAACCTCATTGGTTGATAGCTTTTAAGGATAAGCATCTTTATAAAGAGGGTAATCCCTATAATGCCTTTGGAAAGAAATACCATCAAACCAAGGTGAAACTAGGTTCTCCAATGGTTTCAAATCTCGTTAATGGTAAGGGAATATCTAAGGATTAAAATTCAGGAGATAATTTGCAAAGAAAACCTCCCAATTGGGTAAATTGCATAAAAGTCTAGAATGTACCTAAAATTGCATAACTTGCACAAACAACATCCAAATTAGACCAACCTTCATTCAAAAGTTATATTTGATGTGTAGAATATTAATTTGCCATTATTTATATATTTTGAAGTTATATATTCACATTATTTATTACTTATGCCTTTTACTCATTTTCTCTCTCCTAAACTTATCCTAATATTTCAAGGTTGTCCAAATTAGATGAAATTTGACATGTAGGCTAATTTTGATATGTAGATTTTGAATTTGAAGTTTGTTTCCTATTTTGAGACTTATTTTTATGAGACATGTCATATGGCCCATTAACGACTCATTATCTAAATTATTTATCCAATTAAATTTCTTATCTTCATATTACTACCAAAATGGGTTATGTGGCATATTTTATGTTTTCAAATCACATCAAAAAGTTAGATTAAGATTTATAGTACTTAATTATGGTAATTAAGCTTTCACTGAGGTATTTGTGCATAAACCCTTCCATTGGTATAATTAGTGAATAAATGTTCACTAAACCACTATAAATTCCACTAATTAAATAGAAAGGCCAATAAGGATAGAAATGAAAGGAAAAGATGGGAAAGAGGGTCAAAATAAAAAAATTTAGAATTCGATATGTTACAGGTTACCATTGAGTTATTCATGTTATATGTATTAACAATGTACGTTAACATGTAACTTTATCCTTGTTTGGTCAGATCTAAAGAACCACACATTCTAATCTCCTAATCATGGGAATAGGATTTCTAGAGTCAAGATTCTAGGTTTGCATATGGTACAACACTTCACCCATTGAAGAGGATTTTGTCCCTGAAATCCATCCATACTTATACTACCTAACAACTTCCCTCCACTCGTTAAAAGATTTAACCTAATAAGCCAAGCTAAGCAACATTAACGTATTAGGGTTACTGATGTATATTTTAGCTGTGAATACTTTAGGGGTTTATGTTGTTCATATATCATGCATCGAACCAACATGTCACATTCACCTAGGGTTGATTTTTAGGTCCCCAACAACCCTAAGGTACACATGAGAATCATATGGTATATGTGGGTATGTCAACTAAACCTTTCGGATGAGTTTTAATATCCTAGTCATCACTTCCACTCAAAACTAGGGTCTATGATTTCCATTCCAACTAAATATAGGGTTTCTATATCAAAATTTGTAACTATCTTCCTTGTGACTCAATTTGGGAAAACATTGATAAATCATAATATTTTCTTTTATACATATAATTGTGTAATGACAAATATTTTTTTTTGATGATGAAATCTATTCGACATAAAACAATAGGTGATCCAAAATCAATTGTGAGAGTTGAGTCAAAAAGTACTCCAAAGTAACGTCTTAGTATCCTACTTCTTTGCCTTCCTCATGCCTATCTTCATCCTAAAGTCAAAACTCATAACGTCCAAAGAGATAGATAACATCAAACCTAGAAATGCTCTTAAGGGTCTCCTCACACCATGGTTTACTCATCTAGATTCTTATGTGTACTTCATATGATTCTAAGTTGGCCTTTCATCATCTCATGAACAACTTAGGTAAATTCTAAGGTAAACATCTCACTTAGAGGATGACTATGTAAGGTAATGGTTCTAATGTAATGACCCCGCTTCCCGGTAACCCCCAATTAAGGGAGACCAAGAAGTCAGAGGCGTTATCCCAAAACATGATCAGTGGTTTAGCAAATAATCAAAAATAATTAATAAATTCTACCAAAGACTAAACTAAAAATTGGAATATAATTTTTCTTTTAACATATCTTCAAAATTAAGTATCTGGGACTTCTAACCAAAGTAGGATTATATCTACCTAAATCCTCCTTTATTATTTTAACTTTAATCTTAACAGGTGCCACTTTACTGTTTGTACAATTTCAGATATTACCTAAAATGTCGACAAACAAAACGTCGGTCAGTATAACTGAATATACTGCTATGTGGTGACAAACAAAACATTGCAATTAGGCTCTAACAATCTATTCATATCAAGTAATTGTTAACAATGCCAAATTTACATTTTCAATGTAACTTCTCAACCGCTTTTACACATACTTTGGGATACCCTCTCTTAGGGTTTAGTCCTTGCAAGGGACTTAAGGCCACCTTCTCCATCCTGAGCTTGGTGCCTGGGGTCACCTCTCTGGGTGCCTAGTGGTCTTCCCTCTGGGGCTTGACCACTTCAGACCTTCCCTCCAGGGCTTGGTCTTACATCATACATCCAAAGATGGTATGTAGGTTCGAGACAGTCACAATTATACTTAATTGTTATACACAAGATTGCAGTAATGAAACATCCAAGAAGTTTAGTTTTCATTGCAATTGATAGAATCCGTGATAAATGCCGGGAAACATAATGTGGGTATTCATAATTTACTACATACCTGATCAGTAGATTTCTCAAGCAATAAGCAATTCCAATCCAAGCAAGCAATTCAACCACACTATCATAGAATCCTGAAAAGCATATGTAACCTATTTACTACATACTTATCAAGAATCTATCTAATTGACTTGAAATTGCTTCTTAGGGTTTCTAATCCAGATTAAGGTTTCATTAGGGTTTATCTACAACTTTTCACCATTAAACTACTAAAACCCTAAAACAGCAAAACTAGGTGCAAGCCCTAATTATCTCATTAAAATATTTCTAATAGCCTTAGGATCCACTTAGTATCAATTCCCTATGATGAATTTCGAAATATACCACATTAGAAACCATTAACACTTAGATTAGGGTTTCTAAGCCCATTAATGCATATTATACATATAAAACCATAAATTATCCAATTAAGCATAAAGATCATCCCTTTAGATCTAAAACTTCCTTTTTGTTAATAACAAGTTAATATTAACTTAAATCATCCATATCACTTTACTACATCTCATTAATATCAAAATTAGGGTTTCTTGTTCATAAATGCATCAAAGGTGACAACTTTAAGTACTTTTCGAATTATAAGAAAAATTAGGCTTCAATGATATTTTTATTGGATTTCTTGAATTTTTATGATCAATTTTCATATATAACTTGTTGCAATCTGAGTTGCCAATTTGTTTCTAGAAATTTTGCAAGATTAAGCATATATAGGCCAATCATATACAGACACATCAGCAAAATAACTTACTTATTTTCCACGCTGGCTGGCTGGGTATCGATGAAAAGATGCTCGTACCCCTAGCTTTAGTTCACCCACCTAGGGTTATACAAGTCTTTTAACAGTGACTCATCCCATTTCTTGCGACCGACCCTGTGTACACGCGACGCACGACGCCTGCGGCGACCAGCCACGATGCCCAGCTTCTCAACTGAGAATGCTACCCCTGAAGCACTTGCACAACTACATCCAAGCTATCCTTGCTGTAGTCCAGGTGATTCCGCCCTATCAGCTCCAAGTTACTCGCTCCTTCTACGTACTGTAACCCTAGCAGGTTTTCTCCATTGATAGAGAGTTGATTCTCCCATCTTTTATCTCTCCATCGGCCAGGCACACAAGCTTTCCCCAGAGCTTTAGCCATCTACTCCCCAGAATGGTCGTGCCCTGGCTATCCATGCCGCTAGGATACTCCTCCTTGCCACTCGTATGATGAGGCATTACACCGGCCAAAGCTGCCTTCTGATGACCTGTATGGGAGCCGCCCATGGGTGATGGCAAGAGGAGGAAGGGCTAAGTTATCACAACGTCCTTCTAGAACCAATGCACCATTTGCAGCCACTGCTCTGGCATTTCTCTAAAGGTCAAGGTTCGGTTAGGGAACAAGGATAGCAACAAGACTCCTTCAGAATACAGAGGCCAGATACGTTGTCTACCAAAACTGAAGGGGTCCTTATATAGGTCTCCGCAGGGTCTCTGAAACCATGACCAACCAGGAAAACCAGGAAGGAAAGAGAGTCGTCCGTCTACGTTTCCTTCGGTGTGAGATGTTACCGAGATAGGAAGTACTACCCACTGATATAAGCCTTATTCTCGTGTATTCTCAACATTAAGAATTCTCTACTCCTTTCTATTTTAGGATTGCTCAACTCCTTCTATATAAAGGTTCATGAAGCAAAACTAAAATTATTAAGGAAGGTGTTTTGACACACACATAGGGTGATTAATCATTAATTTGTAATTTAGATTGTTATTCCTTTTCTCTTTCTTTAAGGTATCTCTCGAGTTACCTCCCTTTTTTATGGACAATAATTCTTATCCAAATTATGGGTTTATTGGGGTGTTTCATATACACAACATGCTTGTTTAAGTAATTATCATTATTCCATGAAACACCCCTTTCCTTTTATAATCTTTATCTCAATTAGTTTTATTATCAGAAATCATGTGCAAATGAAAACTAACCATTAGTAGTTATCCTCACAACTTTCTAGAAATTCTATATACGATTCTCCTATATGTACACAATTATCTTTTATTTTCTTTTTCCTTTTTCTCATTCTAACATTTCTTTTATATTTTCTTCCCTTTTATCACATTGGACTCACTGACTTATTAGGATCCACAAAATCATATATTTATAGGAAATATCAACAAAGAAATACGCTCATTACACATAAATCATACAATTTCTTAATCAGACATGTCATGGGAGAAATTGCATCTCCAACCACATAGACCCAAAATTGGGGTTGTAACATCCTTACCCTCTTATAGAATTTTTTTCCCTCAAAATTCCACCAAACATACAAACAATTCAGGATAAGATTTTTCCATGTTTATCATTGGCTCCCATGTGGCTTCATCCTCTCCATGGTTCTTCTAAAGAACCTTTATCATATTATATTCTTACATCAGAGTTCTCTGTCACCTTGGTATCTCGTACCCTCATAGGTGACTCAAGATATGTCAACCTCCCTTGAAGCTCAATAGGTTCAATGCTCAACACATGGCTCGAGTACCTCATATAGTGCTCTAGATCGAACACATGGAACGCATCATACATTATATTATTCTAGAGGGGTAAGGCTAAACATAAGAAACTCCACCAATCCATCTCAAATGGACCCATGTATCGGGGACTCAGCTTTATCAACTATAGCTCGGATGGGTCGGGTTTTCATAACACATGTTCTCCCACAATGAACTGCATGTCAGTCTGCTTCGCATCAACTCTTGACTCTTGTCGCCCCTGGGCTTTCTCAACTATCACACACTCAAAGAGACTTCATCTACACACACTATGGTCACTCTGACCTTCACAAGGTCCTCTCACCGACATCATCCTAATGAAGTGGTAACTGACACATCCTCCCTTATAAAGCTTCATACATCTCGATACTATCTATGGTGGCTATCATAACAAGAAAACTCTTCTAGGGATAGGAACTACTCCCACGAATCACCCTGAATGAGCACACATGCTCTCATCAAAGCCTATAAAGTCTGGATCATACTCTCTTGGCTACCTATCAGTCAGAGGTGATATGTTGTACTCAACTTCAATCTAGCATCAAGTTCTTCTTACACCTACTTCCATAACATGGAAGCAAACTTAAGGCCATACTCAAGACCATTTGAACTTGAATCACTGCGTTGTTGAAATATCCCTCTCTCATAAATATATCCTTCAACCAGATACGTCACACTGACAGTGCTCCCTCTCTAAGGCAAATGATTAAGTCAACTTGGTAAGGAAATCTACCATAACCCATATTACATCATGACCTCTCTTGATCTAAGGAGACCCACCACATGGTCCATGGTGATCTACTCCCATTCCCTCTCAGGGACTCCTCATTATCTATAGCAACTCAATGGGTTACTGGTGCTCGACCTTCATTCTCTGGAAACTGGCCAAATGCACCTATATATCCTTCATCATTACAAGCCTTCAAGGTATCACTGCACACCTGAACCATCTTGGAAGTACCACGGTGTACGGTGTACTTAAAATCATGAGCTTATGGCATGACATGATTCCTCAAGGGTGACCCCCCAAAAACCCTTAGACACTCTATTAGTGGGTTTCACCACCTTCCTTTTTCCTGAGAGGTGTATTTGAGGTTCTTAAAACCATCCTTTTATCTCATCAAAATATGGGTTGGCTAACTGAGTATCCACCATCTCGACCAACATGTCTGATTGTATCTTCTAGATGTTAGCCAAATAGGTCTCATTTTCTAACAATGGTAGGATTCACCTAGCAACCTCTGCCAACCTCTCTATTGGCCAAACAAGACATCTATATACCTGAGTTTTGTCTCAGCTAAGAGTATCTGCTACCACCTTAGTTTCCTTACATGCTAGGTGATGGTGAAAACATAAACCTTCATATACTCTACTCATTAACCATGTATTGGGTTTAGATCTAACTGAGTCAAGAAAACTTCGAGCTCATCATCTCAGTTATCAAACCCAAACTTATAACTCATAGATTCCAAACTACTATGGATAGGTACATTCCCATATTACCTTTGTTCTCTTCGTGTTTCCAAACCATCTATTCAACGTACTCGCCAAAAGGACGTGGTACTTCCTCTATCCTCAACTATCATAGAAATGTTTCAACTCATATCACCTTCATCCTAAGTATATGGCATGCCTTTTGTCCTGTCTCTCACACCCATAATGAGAGGAAATAAGCATTTTGCTACAGTCCAAATATAGAGTTCATCCCATTCCAAGAGTAGAGATGGTGCATCACACATCGCCATCACTCATTCCAATCTAAGTTGAAACATACTTCACATAACTCCTATCCATGAACATCTCCATTATCTACACCCATGAGAAGACTTTTCCCATCACCTCTGGATCTTAACATCTCTCTTATGTACAATCCTTAGTCATTACCTTAAGGTCCCTAGGGTGCCGACACTTTTAGGGTGATCTGACCCATATGCATCTAAGGAGTGCCTCTCACTTTTACCCCTTAGGCCCCATGAACTCATGAAGGTGGCCAACCTCATAACCCATGATCCCTTCCGACTCTATGGTCTTGTGCATTCAGGGAACATACAACTCCTACTCCCATCAGTCTTATCCCTACTTGACCTTAGTGTTGACTTATGATATAGCACATCTCAAACTTGAATCCTCACCTAGATCTTCATCATCTCTCTGGGCACTCATGATAAAACTTATATTCCTTCATGGGAATTATGGTGACCTACCTATCTCGGTCTGGCCCCATACATGTTACCTCCATGGCAACATATCCTCACGCCCCTTAGAGATGGTCACTCATGGGTCTATAGATTCATGCTCACACTATGTGCTCTTACACTTAGCTCATCAAGCTCTTATAAGTGACCTATTAAGGTTACCTTGAACCTAACCAAAAGTTGGTTCTCACACTACATAAGGTTACCCTCCCAGGATGGGAGAAAACTATCCCTTGATAGTAACAAAGGTCACAAACGTCCTTACTTCCAAGGTTTACATCATCATGTGCAAGCTTAGCCCTATCATGCAACTTATGCATGTAGCTAGCAAGAAGGAATTCCACTACACCATGCTAAGTTCCTTGGTAAAATATACTTGTCCATCATTCCTCAAGGTTGGACCAATATTATACATGCATATATCACCCACCTGTGTGAGTGGTTCGTCAACTCATATCTCCTTTTCCGGTGGGATTTCCTTTTCTCTAAAACATGGGGGTGCCATGCTCAATTTCCATGAACTCATACAGCCTTGTGAGAATCATGTGTACCAGGTACTACTACTTCCCCTCTTAGGTCTAGGAACCCCATGTTCACTTCCTATGCATCAGTTGTCTAACTACATACTCAGATGTTCAACCATGAACCAAACATGTACAAGATATGGCATATACTTCCTACCATTCCTCCATAGGAACATCACCCTAGAGTCCCACACACAAGGACAACCAATTGGGTGCGAGACCTCACAACTTGTTACCTTACCTCTTCAGGGTCTAAGGAACACACCTTTCTACACCTAAATGGTAGGCACCTATAGCATCTGTACATTGGTTTAAGAAGCCTCTTCCTCTCTTCTAGGGTTTGGTTCCTCTAAAGGCATCCAAGGTATGATAAGCCTCCAAGGATCATGCATGAGGCAACCACGTCTATCTACTTAGGTCGTCCATTCTAGGCCATATCATACCCAACTTCTCATGATTCTTCATGTCTCGAAGTCAAGGTGTCCAATCTTCCTCCATGGTTCTCGTTCTTTCTCTCTAGAGCTAACCTTACAACTGGTCCTACAACTTTAGGTTCTCTCTTAGAAGATGGCTCAATCTCTTAAGGATACATGTCTACACCTACCTGGGTGAAACATACTATCAAGACCTATGTCCGACCAAGATCATCCCAGGCTCTGCATGCTCCTCTCATGAACGTCAGACATGACCCTTCTGGCCTTGGTCTAAAACTTGTTGTCATCCTTACTGTTGTTCTCTTCTACATAGGTGCATGCCTCCTTTCTACTCATATATATCTGTTAGGGTTCCTATATGGTCACCAATAATCTCTTCAACTAGGGGACTATCCCTCACCCTAATAGGCACGACCACCCAAGGTCAGGTCACTAAAAGGTCCTAGGTCAAACCATCACATATAGCTCATGCCTCTCATGCGTACATGAAACCTCTATGCATGTCAACCCACGTACATACCTACATGGTCAACTAGAATATCCAACTCATCATATCATCTCTTTCTCTAACTTCCACTTAGGGTTAGGGTTAGCATCATCTTGAGAGGATGCATCTAGTCTCTACCTCTTCCTGGAGGCCTCTGCCTCCAAGGATAACTCTCTCCTCATCCCCCTACAAGAAGGTCTATCCTCAGAGCTCTCCTGAGGACACGACAACACATGCCATGCAACCTAAGCATGTAACTAAATATTTACTTTGAGCTTAAACTATTAAAACTTATGTCAATGAAATCTTGTTTACATGATTTTCATTATTTGGTGGAGGATTCCTTAATCCTTCTTTAAAGATTGCGGTAATGAAACATCCAAGAAATTTAGTTTTCATTGCAATTGATAGAATCCGTGAGAAGCGTCGGGAAACATAATGTGGGTATTCATAATTTAACCACATACCAAATCAGTAGATTTCACAAGCAATAAGCAATTCCAATCCAAGCAAGTAATTCAACCACACTATCACAGAATCCTAAAAAGCATATGTAACCTATTTACTACATACTTATCAAGAATCTATCTAATTGACTTGAAATTTCTTGTTAGGGTTTCTAATCCAGATCATGCTTTCATTAGGGTTTATCTACAACTTTTCACCATTGAACTACTAAAACCCTAAAACAGAAAAACTAGGTGCAAGCCGTAATTATCTCATTAAAATCTTCCTAATAGGCTTAGGATCCACTTGGTATCACTTCCCTATGTAAAATTTCGAAATATACCACATTAGAAACCATTAACACTTAGATTACGGTTTCTAAGCCCAATAATGCATATTATACATATGAACCCTAAATTAGCCAATTAAGCAAAAATATTATCCCTTTAGATCTAAAACTTCCTTTTTGTTCATGACAAGTTAATATTAACTTAAACCATCCATATCACTTTACTACATCTCATTAATATCAAAATTAGGGTTTCTTTTTCATAAATGCATAAAAGGTGACAACTTTAAGTACTTTTCAGATTATAAGAAAAATTAGGATTCAATTATATTTTTATTGGATTTCTTGAATTTTTCTAATCAATTTTCTTATATAATTTGTTGCAATCTGAGTTACCAATTTGTTTCTAGAAATTTTGCAAGATTAAGCATATATAGGCCAATCATATACAAACACATCAACAAAATAACTTACTTATTTTCCACACTGGCTGGATGGGTATCGATGAAAAGATGCCCGTACCCCTAGCTTTAGTGCACCCACCCAGGGTTATGCAGGTCTTTTAATAGGGGCTCATCCCCTTTCTCACGACCGGACCTGTGCGCGCACGACGCACGATGCCTGTGACGACCAGCCACGACGCCCATCTTCTCAACTGAGAACACTGCCCCCGAAGCACCTGCACGACTACATCCAAGCTGTCCTCACTATAGTCCAGGAGATTCCACCCTATCAGCTCCAAGTTACCCACTCGTTCTACACATTGTAACCCTAGCAGGTTTTCTCCATTGATAGATATTTGATTCTCCCCTCTTTTGTCTCTCCATCATCCAGGCACACATGCTTGCCCTAGAGTTTAGCCTTCTACTCCCTAGAACGGTCCTACCCTGGCTATCCATGCTGCTAGGCTACTCCTCCTTGCCTCTCGTGCAACGAGGTGTTGTAGCGACCAAAGCTACCTTCTGATGACCTGTATGGGAGCCGTCCATGGGTGATGGCAAGAGGAGGAAGGGCTAAGTTATCACAACGTACTTCTAGGACCAACACACCATCTACAGTCACTGCTCTGGCATTTCTCTAAAGGTCAAGGTTCGATTAGGGAACAAGGATAGCGGTAAGACTCCTTCAGAATACAAAGGCCAGATACATTGTCTGCCAAAACCGAAGGGGTCCTTATATAGGTCTTTGTAGGGTCTCTGAAACCATGACCAACAAGGAAAACAAGGAAGGAAGGAGAGCTACCCATCTACATTTCCTTCGATGTGAGATGTTACCAAGATGGGAAGTACTACCCACCGACATAAGCCTTATTCTCGTGTATTCTCAACATTAAAAATTATCTACTCGTTTCTATTTTAGGATTGCTCAACTCCTTCTATATAAAGGTTCACGAAGCAAAACTAAAATTACTAAGGAAGGTGTTTTGACACACACATAGGGTGATTAATTATTAATTTGTAATTTAGATTGTTATTCCTTTTCTCCTTCTTTAAGGTATCTATTGAGTTACCTCCCTTTATTTTATGGAAAATAATTCTTATCCAAATTATGGGTTTATTGGGGTGTTTCATATACACAACGTTCTTGTTTAAGTAATTATCATTATTCCATGAAACGCCCCTTTCCTTCTATAATATTTATCTCAATTAGTTTTATTATCATAAATCATGTGCAAATGAAAACTAACCATCAGTAATTATCCACACAAGTTTCTAGAAAAATCTATATACGATTCTCATATATGCACACAATTATCTTTTATTTTATTTTTCCTTTTTCTCATTCTAATATTTCTTTTATATTTTCTTCCCTTTTATCACATTGGACTCACTAACTTATTAGGATCCACAGAATGATATATTTACAGGAAATATCAACTAAGAAATCTACTCATTACACATAAATCATACAATTTCTTAATAATACATGTCATGGAAGAAATTACATCTCCAACCACATAGACCCAAAATCAGGGTTGTAACATCTAATTAGGAACTTATAGGATAAGATAGGAATCCTACATGAGATAAAATTGAAATAGTCAAAATCTGACTATTATGGATCTGATACCATCTTGTAAGGAGTGGGAACCTAGAGGGGATATACTCCCTATTTATTTTGAGGAACAAATCCAGCTAATCCAGACACACTGCTAAGTACTATGGAATGGGTGCTTTTTTCAATTTCTTAAATGATGATATACAAATTAGCCAAAGTATAACAACAGAATAATACATCATGACTATATTTGATTTTAACAAAAGTACATCATCATTATCTCCCATATGGGGCTTACATGAAAATTACAACATCATGATCTAGGTAGAGGGATATAAAAATATCTCAAGTCTATCTCCCCAGGAGATCCACCTATCCAGGTCCATGTCACCTTGTCAAGTCTTCTGAGTCCTACACCTGGGTTGGAAACGTACCCCATAATAGAAGACAACATGGAAGTTATTAGAAGAAAATCTAGTATGTGCTTATTAAATATAAATTGAGCAACTTTAGGATAAAGGACATTAAATATAACAAGGCTTCCCATCCAAAAAGGAAGTACTATCCAAGTGGATATCAAAGAATTTATCATGAAGAAGATAAATATTAATAAATTTCTTTCCTTTTAAACAATATCAAATCATTGATATCATAAAACATAAATAGTTGCACAGTGAGTAATAAGCAAACTAGCATATACTAAAAAATAAGGTAGGAACCAATATATTCCATACTAAGGGAAGGAGGATTAAAACCTCAATGCCAAACAAATATAGATTTTACAGGGGAATAAAACCTAGTACATTGTAGAGCAAGAAAACCCAATGCCTAATATCATAAGTAGTAGGGGAATAAAAACCAGTTCCTAGTAGGAGAATAGAACCCATTACGAAATATCAAACATGGCATGAAAATAAAACCTAATGACTGTATGGTGTCACTACTTATATTTATGAGTAGTCAATCACCCATGAAAATAGGACACTCATGATAAAGTATAGTCATGTTCAAATAAAGGATGACATCATCCAACTGATATCAATGGGGTTAGAGGACTAATAACAAGTATTCAATCAATTCCATAGGTAAGATTTATCAAATGATCATAAAATTCCACAACTTGAGAAATTAGGTTTTTTTCAACATGAGATAACATGAAAAAGATATAGATATGAGTCAAAAAAGAATATGCAACAAAGTAATATGATCACAAGATCATAATCAACATAGAATCGTTCACAATAAATAAATTGTCCAAAGGAGAGAAATTGTGTAGGCTTATTTGTCCACATGTCCAAGAGAGAGAGAGGTAATATAGGTGATCACTCAATATGATCAATAGGGATGCAACATACCTCAAGAGAGATTAAAATCAGATACTTTGTTCAATTTGATAAAGGGGATATGTCATTCATTAATAGAGTGAAAATTTGAAATTGTCAATATGAGTTGGAGATGCAATATACCTCAAAGATGTTCATCAACTTCTCAAAGTCTAGTTACAAGGAACTTGAATAGGAGGATAAGGTAGAAGGTTAGGAGTCATGTCCTACTTGTAAAGTGATTTCTATGTGTGTGAATGCCATGGGGAGTGGTCTATATATAGAATTATTTGGTTTGGGTAGCAAGAAATTTATCTATTATTGTTTACTAAGGAAAATATGTAACATATATTGTAATAGTTGAAAAGGTAAACGTTCATTCACGCATAATAGGAAAGAAAAAATATAAAAACGTTAATTCCCTCCCATTTCTTTATGTCTACTTTTGTAATATATTTTCCTTTTTTAACAACTTGGTCACAAAAATATTAACTACTATATTTACAATAAAGAGTCTTCAAAATATCTAATTGTGTAATTATTTTCTCAATGTTAATATGTATAATAATTTAATGCACAATTGTGTAGGGTATATTTATTGAATTACTTTTCTATTATTTTATTTATAAAACTCTTATATACAGTTATTCATTCCATTATGAAATGGCTTCCTCACAATGTTTCTCTTCTCCTCTTGAAGTCATTGGAAACATGTATAACAAATTTCTTTCCAATAAAAGGCATCTATTTCATTGGTATTAAGCTAGATCCAAAATTCCAAATTTGAAGCAACCATATATATTTCTAATATGTTTTAAATTAATTATTTGCACATGAGATAGGTGCTATAAACTTGTATATCCAAAACCAGTCATTGCAGAGACATGAATTTCAAATCAAAAGGGTGTAAACATTATCTATAAAACCATTTTCCTTTTTTTCTCTTGTTGTTAACAATTTTAGGACGTAATAGGGAGGTTTACTAAGGAAATATTTTAGTCAATATTATTATTATTATTTCTTATTTGAGTTATGTAATTGACTATAAAATTTTTGGAATGTTTGTTTGTTCCAAATAAATATGTAATTGATTTAAAATATTTGTTTCCTTCATAATATGTTCACATGATCACTTTCATTTATTTATTTCTTTTCAAACATTGAGGAGAGAGAATTAGTTATTTAAAGTTTGTTATAATTTCTTACAACATCTTACATATTCTATATTGTTGCAATTACCTTGATAGAGATGAAATATTACGTACTCACCCTTCTCTTTTTTCTTGAGATTTTGAGGATAAAATAATTTTAAAGGGGTGGAGTGATGTAACATAATGAATCTTAGACGTAATCTCCATGTAAACCTTTTTCCCAAGTTTCCCTTTCATTTTCATTCTTTATGTCATTCATTTTTAATTAGTGGAATTTATAGTGGTTTAGGGAAAATTTATTCACTAATTGTACCAATATAAGGGTTTATTCACAAATATCTTAGTGAAATCTTATTTAAGGATCTAAAATGCAAAATCACCACTTTAGTAGAACAATGGTATATTAATTTGTGCTAGAAGTGCAAGGTCATAAACCTTGATTAAATGTATTAAACACACTTAATTACCATAATTAAGTGCTCTAAACCTTAATATAACTTTTTATGCGATTTGAAAACATAAAATGAGCCTAAGTTTCAAATTTGGTTCGATTTTGATGTTGTATGTGCAAGCTATGCAATTTTAGGTACATTTTGGACTTTTATGGAATTTACCCAATTGGGAGGTTTTATTTGAAAATTATCACCTTCATTTTATTTCTTAGATATTACCTTACCATTCTCAATATTTTTAACCATGGGGTACCTGGTTGCACCTTGGTTTGAAGGTGTTTCTCTCCAAGGGCATTATAGGGATTTCTCTCTTTATAAATGAGGTTATCTTTAAAAGCTATCAACCAATGGGGTTATTTCTTTAATTGGAGGATGGTAGGGATGTCCTAGAAGCCTCCATGGGCTTTTAGGATCGACCTTGGATATACAATAAGTCTTTATGAGCTGTCCTCTTGCATGGCCATGAAGCCTTAGCCTAAGGACACATGGAAAATCCCATTGACACCTCATGCTTGCCCCCTTCTTTATAAAACCATGCCTACCCCTTCCCACCTCCCAATCCAAGAAGAAATCCTCTCCTTCTCTTTTCTCTAGCTTAGAGAATCATTCCTTCTATGTTTGGCCATGAAGTTTCTGTCCCAAGATAAAAGAGGGTGCCTATCTTGGTGAAGAAGGCTCCTAGGGTTCCAAATTTCTCTATTTAGGATTTCTTAAGATCCTCCTTGGTGATTTTGACCAAAACTAGCAAGTATACTCTTTTCCTTCCCTGTTTTCATCCTATTAGTATTCCTCCTACCTTCTTACAGGTCGTAACCATGACCTTCCATGGTAAAACTCCACCTAGAACCATAAAACATCTTATCTCCATGCTCTTTTGCTAGGGTTTGCACCTCTAAAGTGGAGAAGGTGATCTTTACTCAAGAAAGGAGCTTGGCTTGGAGCAACCATACCTTCTAATCTCAGGTTACTTTCTGTTTGGACCTTCTTACCTTCCTATAGGTGAGTTTTTTTAACCCACTTCTCATATATTTCTTACTGCATGCTTAAAACTCATGCTTCTATGTTTAAAATCGATGATCTGCATCTCTATTTTCCATGTTCTTCTAGGGTTTTGGGTTTTTTGCTATTTTACCTTCTCTAGAAGCTCTAGTTTGGTTTCCTATGCAACTCCAAACCTGATCTTAGGTCAAATGGTGTTTTCTCCCTCTCCCTCTCTCTTCAAATATCTCGATTCAGTTTGATGATGTCGCAATTTCCTATTGGTTCAAATTGAAAAATTCATATCTTTTAATCCACTTATCAAAATTTGACAAATAAATACATTTTGGAATTGGAAAATTAACCTCTATCTAATAAAAATATTTTCAAGGTGGTATATTATGGTTTGACGAAGGGTGATTGTTGTAAAATGAATTTAATGAAAAAATGAATAAAAATTACATCTTAATCATCATAACTCCAAAATTAACATAAAAATATGTTTTCTTGATCAAGAGAACCTTAATAGATTTATTGGTGATGTTTTAAGAGTCTAAATCTGAGTTTTTCTAAAAAGGTCTAAAATTAGGGTTTCTATAAATTAGTGTGCACTATGTACTCTAATACATGTTAATACATTGAAAATAAGCAAAGTGGAACTTGGACTCAATTAAAGTTGTGAAAGTTAGTAATTGATATCAGTAAGAGAGGTATGTGCATTCCTTACACCCTATGTTGGGATAATTGCAGCCAAACCCTATATTTCCCTAATGAGGCTTAAATGAACCCTAAATCTTCTATTCTTGAATCCTAATGTTGTTCATTCCTAAAATCAGATTATAATTTCTTCTTGTTTGGGTCTTATACCCAAATACCATGCTTATTGAATATTATGACTACTCTTTCCATGACTACTTTTCTAGCATGTAGATTTATGTTCTATAAATTTTAAAGTAGTGGTATTTATGTACAACCACCCACAGAGGGCATGTATTTAATCACCCTGGGGAATGTGTTTATTCTTCCCTATATAATTGTGTAGGTGATTATGAATGTCTTATTCTCCCCTCACCTATAGGTTAGAGGTCTGGTAGGTGCCTCAACCCTACTTAGTTAGGTAGACATAATTATCTTACATGCAAATCCTTTTTACTATAATTGTTAATGGCAAGTTTCTTTTGAATATAGCCTCATACTCTTGTTATCTTCATCTTATGATGAACCCTAGCCTGTTCTTATTTGCTTTACTTATCTTGTTATCCTAGACTAGTTTTGTGACCCATACCTTGTTTTCTTTCCCCTTTTGCTGGGTGCTTTCCCAACCACCCAAATGCAGAAGTTGAGCAAGGAGAAGGACAAGTTTGAAGGAAGTCATCTCAGGAGTAGATCTCAAGCTATCTGAAAGGATGTCTAGGTTTCTATAGCTAGATCCTTTTCTCTTATATTTTTCTTTTGGAAACAATCATTTAATGAACAACAAAAGCCATGTAATAGGCTTAGTACTTTTATTTCCGCTGCTATTGGCATTTTATAATGTATCTAGTGCATGCTTATTTACTTGGAATATTATACATGCATCCCTCAATATCTTTTATCTTTCTAAAAAGATGGATGTTTTGTACTTCCTTTAAATTTTAGTAAGGAGGTGATCTCACATCTCTTTTAAATTTTAAGATTTTCCACCATGATAAAATTTCCATAGATTTAGCATGCATCTACAACATTATTTCCCTTCATGTTATACCCCAATTTTATTAATTACAACTTCACCTAAATCATATATGTATAAGGCATACACGTTTTTTTATACTATTTATTTAATATATTAGACATTTTTAATAATTAATATAATATTTTTTTACTTCAAGTTACATTCTATCTCCTTAGTAAAACTGGGATAGATAAGATTGTTCAACTAATATGAAAATTCACATATAGTCTAATTTTGGTATGTAGAATTTGAATTTGGGATTTATTTCCACTTTTGAAGTCATTGAGCATATTATTTAATATTTTGAAGAAAAACTCATATTTTCTTTACTAAATGAAATTAGGATACTTATTATTGTTCAAATAATGTGAAATTTGGTACCATAGCTAATAAGGGACCCAATCAACATGATTTTACCATTACATTTGGGTAATGATATTTCTTTTTATGAGTTCTTATAAAATTAGAATTTAGGCTCATGACCATTATATTATTGTAACATTACATCATTCTTTATTATTTAGAGTCCTATTACCTTTAAATTATTACCAGAATAGTTTCCTTAACTCATTATGAAAAAATCTCCATATATTACTTATTGAACATATTTATTACATTTATCCAATTTTATTTATATATTGGAATATTGTTCATATTTATGGACATGAAATTTAACATTGTTATTCTTACTCATGTGTTAAGCCCATTGACATGTATTTAGAGATATCTTGACCATTAGGCATATATTAGTTGTAAGGGAAACATACGTGACATATTTCATGTACTTACAAACATGTTGGAACACATTCAGGGTATTATATTAATATGAATAAATTTTTATATGTTGTGTTGATTATGGAACCTAATGCCACTTAATGTATAATATTCAATTTCAGGCCTATATCATGGGTTACCATTGAGTTATTCATGTTATATATAATAAAAATGTACATTAAAATGTAACTTTATCCTTGTTTGGGAAAATCTAAAGAACCACACATTCTAATTGCCTAATCAAGGAATAGGATTTCTAGAGTCAAGATGCTAGGTTTGGGTATGTTATATATTCAGTAAGGATCAAACCTGTATACTTATTTAAATACCTATGATGTAAAATTCTTAAATGTAAGTATGTACGACCTTATTTTTGATTTGATCAAATGATCTATTGGCAAAAGATTAATAGATACATATCTAATGAATAAAAGAGCCAATACTAAGTAGACCTATCAATGTAAAAGGTGTTATTGTTTGTTAAGGAGTAGATTATCTAAGGATGGTCATGTAGGCATATTAGTAAGTAGCAATCCTATAGATTTAGTAATTATTATTTTAATCATATAATGTGGACTTATGATTTGTATGACATATATTAGCCAATTTAAGGTACAAAAAATATTTTTACATAGGTTTGACTTTCATGATCATATGAACCATTAAAATAAAAAATATGAATGTCCTGAGTATAAACCTAAAATACCTTGTGACATTAAATAATGCACACTCTATAGTGTCAACATATTCACAAATCTAATAACCTAAGATGAGACATTAATGAGAAATACATATAAAGTTCCCTACTGTAATAAAGTGACTTGAATGAATGAGTGAGTATAGCCACAAAGAAATTTATGTTGAGAAATATAATAGAATGAGAATGTGGGACATTAGATCAAAGTCTAAATATGAAAGATTACAATTGAATAAGTAATATTGAGGATGACATATACACATAATATTTTAGTCTCTAACTAGATTTTAATATGTATGTGATCATGGGTAACAATGCTTGACATAAATATGTTAATAACATGAAAAACCTAGAGAGAGAATAGAATGAGGTGATTGATAAATACACTATGGGGGTTATCTATAATATAAGGTGAATGAACTAGTGAATTTGATATCATTCAATTAGAAATCCTAGAAAGAAAAATAATGGAAGAACCATAGAGTAATAATAGCCCTAGATGGGGCAGAAAACACTAAATAAAAAATATTGAACAAATAATTGATTCCAAGCCATATAGTGACAAATATTGCTCTAAATTTGTAGATCTCTCTATTTTGATTAAATTCTTAAAAGCTGAATACATGGAATTCACAATTTTGCATACTTTGGTCCAAAAGGTACGAGATTTATATTTCTATTTGGAAAGTTATTCTCCTCATCGAATGCATGAATAATTAGATAGGTTGGTCTCTTTAAAATTGTTGGAAATCTTAGTACTTCTTGAAAGCTACAAACAATATATCATGAAAAATAGTAGCACATTTTTTAAACATCAAAATGGACAAGCTAGTGCCCATAATTTATTAGAATAATGCTTCTACAACTTTGTGCAGAGAGAAGGACATGATGTTCCTCAGTATACTTGGAAACACAGTTGGTGTGTTGTCGTTTTCCATCGAAAGAGCATACGTCTTCCCCAACAACATTGACATTGACATGTGCTATCTATTTGAAAATTGAATTACTAGTCTCAACATTTGAATATTGTACCTTATTGAATTTGAAAACATATTGCTACCTTTTGATACTTACACATATTATTTATTCCTTTATTTTTTTTTCATAAAAATCCTTTGTGGATAGATTCATATTGTTTTTCTTTCTAGATACCAATTTTGTACCAGCTCTGCTGACCGACCCACACTTCCCTTAGTGGGGCCCATGTGTGGTGTTTGCTTCCTCTGGGAACTCATGGGAAGGTTATTAGAGAAAACCTAGAAGAGACATGCAAGACCTATCCCATGTTGAAGAGTAGATAGAAATCAATTCCTAATTTCATAATCTTATGCAAAGCTTACATGTATCTAATGTAAAGCATGATTGTAAATGATTTGTTTATATTTTTTGATATTATTTTGTAAACATTTGATTGTAAAGATCTTGTCTTCACAACATGGTATCAAAGCCTCTAAATAGTTGGCACTCATGCATGTATGGTAGAAATTGATGTTAAATAGTAGTCTAGTAGTACACCTAGAACATAACATAGACAAATAGTTATAACAAGAACTGGTATCGATGGACTAATTGTTAGGATATACTTAGAATACCAGAAAAAATACACTAAGAACCTATAATGTGATGTAGTATCTTAATTTAGAAATTCATGAAACGTACATCGCTCATCTACTAGCTTTCAGATCTGCTCAAAGAATTGAGTTACATGGGAGAAGTATCCAAGAAGAAGTATTTAATATACATGGATGTAAATTTATATTGATACCTTTAGAACACTAAAATCACCACTATAAATGATCAAAGAACCCGAGATATATACCCTAGAATGATAAAAACCTTGTATGTATAATCACCTTTTATAACTTTCAATTGGAATCTTAAAAAATATTTGAGAACGATGTAACAAAAATTATTCACTTAAAATTTATTAATTAAGTGAGAATAATTTGATCGCCATGTAAGTAGAATGAGATGAGGTGTCTAAAGAAGGATGTTTAGTGAAGGTTCTAGCTTAAGTACTCTCAATCCACTTGGTGGTGGTGGGGTTTCCTCACTTTACATAACAATCTTGCCAAAGTGATGTCTATTATTTGGCAAAACCATAATCTTGAATTTAGTCACTAAAATGATTTAGAAAAAAGGTGTGTATGTTTAGTCACCTTCAATAGAAAGGAAATAAATGATATTATTCTAACGCTTAGAATGAAAACTTGTTAAAGTTTTTTTGTCTTATGATAACGTTGATATAACCCCCTTAGAAAATATGATGAGTTGAGAATTAAATAATATGTTTTCCTTTTATAGTTGTAATTATTATAATTGAAGGGAAAAAGTTAAAAATCCAACAATATTAATGAAAAAAGAAGAAAAAGGAGGACCGAGATTCAAAATCACATCCCAATCCATAATAAGATAATTGAATGATAAATGTAAGGAAAAATAGGACCTATATATTTTAGAACTCTAGGTTTTTAGAGATATATAAAACATTAGACAATTAATGTTGAACTAAGCATTATATTGATGTAAAACCTTGCTTAATGAAAATGGAGACATAAAAATGAAGTGTTTCTAATTTTTTTGACCCAATAAAACATCACATAAAGATTAGTGGTAATCATATTGAGTAAAATTTGATAAAGTTTTAACTCTGACTATGATAACTATAGTTTATCTAATAAGATTGTGGTGTAATACAAATTTAATATTCATAAGTTAGATTCTTAACCTCGAAATTTGTACATGACTCTAGAAGAATTATATGGACCATGCATCACTAAGTGATTAGGTGACTCTTTATATTTTATAGGAATCTAAATCCCAAAATATTTTCAAGTAGTTGGAATGATGGATTAGTAGTAATTAGAATGTTGACATGAGGTGATTATGACTTGGTTCTCACAATTTTTAGTTTTTTACTGAAAAGTTTTGCTTCAAGAAAATATTTTCCTTATGATACTATATGTAAAAAAAATGATTTCATGGAATTTTACCGATGATTTCTTGAGCTAAGTTACAATCAAGGAGGTATGGGAAAACCTTATAGGAGAAGCCTAGAGTGGGTGAAGGATACTACACTATAGTTGACATTTCCAAATAGATTTCTTGTTAAATACAGATAAGGGATGAAGAGTAATACCTAAATAAGTCAATTTCAGGAATGAAATTCTATTTAAGGGGTGGAGAGTTGTAACATACTAAATTTTCAGTACTAAATGTATGTTGAGGTATAATTTGATTTTGTCCCCTAACTTGTTCCCATTTATAAATTGGTTCATCAATTGAAGTTCATATGGTTATCTTGATCAATCATCATAGTCTTTGATATAATAATATTTGATTATGTTTCTTTTGTCTAAATGGGTTGAATCCCTTCATCTGATAAAAAATTGCAAATTTTTCTTTGATTTATCTCATGACATCAATTGATAAAATCTTATATGCTTGTGTTCAAGTACTTTGAGTAGACATTGTACTTCAAAAATACATCTTATTCAAACTAATGTCTTTGGAATCTAACTATAACATATTTTGATTATTAGATAGTAACATTTCAATTAGATATGAGAACATTTAGTCCAAGGATCTCATTGCATAAACATAGGTGTTACTATTGAGCACATGCTCAAAAGTTCATTGCCTTTGGATTAATAGTTAAGGAGTTACAAAATATCTTAATTAAAACACAACTACAACTGACTTAATAGGCAATATCAGGCTGCGTTCTCCTCCAACAGATACGATAACAAAACCATGCATTTTCTCTACACTTCGTAATGACTCAAATTACCTTTCACTCTGTGGTTACCTTCCTTAATCCTCTCAATGCTTCCTCAAGATCCATACCACAACCTCCTGTGCATACAAATATAAACCACAAACTCACAGACCAGATGACGATCATCTCCAAGATACCACCAACAAAACCCTAGACCCTGTTGACACACCATCTGCAACCACTGCCGTTGTGGTTATTCCATCTACCAAAGGACCCTGACACCCCTTTGCATCCTCTCAGAGCTGCTACCACCGCCAACATCTTCCTACTCCTCATGTCCATCATGGAGATCTGCAGATCAACCGTCGACCTCCTGATATCACGAGCACCTATAAGTGCCTTTACCAAGCCATCGCCTTTGATCAACCCAACCGCCAAACATTCCCATACCACTCATCCTCATATCCAATAACCCATCGAAGCCCTAAAATCACCCCTCAATACTATAAGACATGGACACCTCAAGCAAAGGATAACACCTCCTCAAATCTAATAACCTACAACCATCTTCCTATACCACTCCTTTGGTTGCACGATAATCTTGTGATGACCACCACAACTCTGGAGACACTTCCCTCAAGATAGCTAACTCCCCTCTTCCTTGACGATAGACCTGCAACCAACTTTGTCTGTTACACCTTCTTCTTAGTATGAAGATAGAGTCCTGAACCAACGACCCCATTTGAAGCCACCATCACCACACTGCCTCTTCCCTATTGTAGTTTGATCTCTACCACAATCTATTGAAATATGAAGAACACGATGCTAAAAATCCAAACCACCGACTTCAATTCATCTTCTGGAAACATAAGGAACACAAAGAGGTCAACATCCATCAAGAACTGGGTGAAAAACTGATTATCGAAGATCAACTCTGATCTGTAGGTTAGTCCTTCCCCTCATACTTTTCAATATGTTCGGGAAATAATGAAACTATGAAATACACTAATCTAACGATGAATTTGGAATAAGTAATTTACATGAGGAACCAATATGTATATCTATTTATCCACCTATCTATAAGAGTATATGTATACTATCTAATATAGTGTCAATAAATAATTTAGGCTCAAATGATTACAGGAAACAATTTATCTTGAAATAAGTGGACGTCACACACAAAAGAAATTGTGACACTAATCTAGGTTACTTGACCATTTATTTGGTAAGGATAATACATGTATACTTACTTAAATATGTATGGTTAGCTTATTAAATATAAGTATATAGGACAATATTTTTAATTTGATTGAGTGATCTATTATCAAAAGATTATTAGGCACATATCTAATGGATAAAAGAGTCAATACTATGTAGAATTGTCTATATAAATGGTGTTACTAATTTGTCAAGGAGTAGACTATATAAGGATGGTCATGTAGGAATATTAGTAAGTAGCAATCCTATAAATCTAGTAATTATTATTTTAAGCATATAATGGAGATTTATGATTTGTACGACATGGATTAGCCTAGAAACACTCTTATGTAGGTTTGACTTTATGATCATATGAACCATCAACATAGAAGATATGAATGTCCTAAATGTAAAGCTATATTACTTTGTGACATTAGATAATGTAGACTCTATAGTGAAAACAAATTCAAAGTCTAATATCCTAAGATGAGACATTAATGATAATCACATATAAAACTTACTACTATAATAAGTGCAATATATGAATGAATGGGCAAGTATAGCCGCTAAGAAATTTATCTTGAAAAATATAAAAAAATGATAATGTGGGATTGTTATAACCTCAATTTTCCAAATTATATAATGAATTTTGTAATCATCATTTAAAGATAAATGAATTTACTTGATTGATGTGATGTGGTTTGGAATGAATTCCATGATTGATTGTTTATGTGTTGCTTAATGGACCTTGATTTAATTAAAGCCCAAATTGATATGATTAATGAATACATAAAGAATTCCATAAAATAAGATAAAGGATGTGGAATATTTCCCTAAAGATAAGAATTCGAGATTATGGATATCTGGGAGTTCAAGGAACTCAAAACCAAGAAATAATAATTATAGGATTAAAGAAAAGAGGGAAAAAGTGATTAATATCATGATAACTTGCATTATAAGAAAAGGAATCGAATCCTTGTTATAATCACTCCAAAGTTTGTAGGAAAGGAGAGTAACCTATGAGGAAGCTTCCCTCAAAATTTGGTAAAAATAGGAGTAGCCAATTGGGAGTTATTAATTTTCTAAGTTTCCCTTTGAAATTGGCTTTAATTAACGATTTGGGATATAATTTCCTATTTAGTTGAACGCGATCAACCTGGATCGTTGGATCTTGATCCAACGATGCGCAGCCATCGTCCTGAGTCCCAGTGAGACTGGGACTGTAGCGCGCCTCAGGGAGTTTTTCCCCGTGGTTTTCTGATGGAGTCAGTACACGAGCATTCAAGGGAAGAGTCCCTTTAGGATCGGGAGATCCTGGCGAAGGTTTTAGACCTAGGTTTCGAGAACTTTCGTGGTGTACTCAGGAAACGCCCAATTGGGCTCGGACTGTGATCAGGGTTTGGATTGGGAATCCTAGAGGGGACCTCCCATGGTCTATATAAGGGGATACTTCGATCCCTGGTAACCTTGCGAACTCAAACGACCTGTTATCGCTTTCCCTTGCTCGCCCAAGCCTTCGATTGAGCTCGCTCCGGCGAGAGCGCCGCCGCGGCTCCGCCGCATTTAGAAGGAACTAAGGACGAGGAGGACGAAGCACAACGGTCGTTGGATTGTGATCTAACGGCCGGGTCAGTTTTTGGCTGAATCGGTTAGATCGTGGTCTACCGTGGACACGCAAGATCCAACGGCTCAGGCGTGAGGCGCGTAAGTGAAAGGAGACGCGCAGCAAGGAGCGTCAGATCTTGAAGCGGACCACGGGTGCATCAATCCAATGGTGCACAATTTTTGGTATTTTTCCTCTCTTTGACAAATAATCAGAAAAAGACTTTTCCTTACAAAATTCATAGTAATAGCTATGAACATCAGATGACACAACTTAATATATGAAAGTTGCATAGAAAAATGCAAGGAACGCAATAAAAATAATTCCAGAACCTAATTCCACCTAGTTTTGCAAAAGTACTTTATTTGGATAATAAAGTTTATTAAAATTTGATAAGAAACCCTAGTTGGATGTTGAAAGGGTAATTTGGTAATTTAGTAAGTCAAATCGTTAAGATTGACTCTGATAATGTTTATGGTAGTTTAATTTGCTATTTGATTGCAAAAATGCTTAACTTGGAATTATAATGTTCAAAAGAAGGTTAATTTGCAAGAAAACCCTAATTTGGGATAAAGAGAGATAAAAACCATATTTTTATGAAATAAGGAAATCAGTTGTCTAATAAAAGAAATTCAATGAGAAATTAGGAGTTTTATGAAGATTGATAAATTAAGGATGTTAATGATGAAAGAAGAAGTGAAACCCTAATTTCTAGGAGAAACCCTAATTATGGAATTGAAATCCTAATTTGAATAAGGAAATTGGATAAATATTAATAAAGGAATTGGTACTTTTATTTCAAGATTTCTCTTCCTCATTGCTTGTTGATTGGATTATTATCTTGAAAAGTGCAATTAAAGGTATGTGGTTACTTATGAATAACCGTTTAGTTTTCTCGATGATTCCCGAATGTTTAATCGCATTGAATGCAACTAAACTGTTGGATGAATTTAGTTCATGCAAACTATAATGTGGCTATGACTATCACAAAGAATATATGCCAACAAGCTTAGATCCTGGTTCCCTATGTAGCATGATAGTTGACCTAGTACATGTCTATCTAATAGGTAGGACCATCAGGTCAGAAGAAGAGCCAGTACATGGCTGCCTATTGGAGAGGTCATCAGGTCTGTGGATGACTTAGTACATGGCTACCCTTGTGGTAGGACCATCAAGTCACATTGAGTTAGGGATTGGGCTACCTGGAGTAGTGCCATGCGACTCTACCTTTACAGAGGTATAATGAAAGTTCACTGCAGGAACTGCACAGAGTTGGGAATATGTAGGGATTGAGTTGTATGGCTTAAAATGTAATCTTGATTGTTTAAAAGACTTATTGCTTGATTACATTGTTAGTATAATTTCTTGATTAGTGTTTCACCCACATACGAGTTTCGACTGACCGTTGTTTTGTTTGTCGGCGATTTAGGTACAAATCCTAAAGCACAAACAGTAAAGTGACACATTGTGAAATCAAGAATTAAAGAACAAGGAGGAACTAGTTAGTGTAGTTCATCTGTGGTTAGAAGTTTAGTACTTCCAACTTTTCAAAGGTATGACAAAGAAAATTTTTATTACCATTTTCAGTATAGTCTGTTAGAATTTAATAATTGTTATTGGTTATATGTTGAACCTTTGATCCGGAATTTTATGGGTGCGGCTTCAACCTCTCGGTCTCCCTTAATTGGGGGTTATTGGAAGGTGGGGTCATAACATTTGGTATCAGAGCATAGGTTCCTCATTTAACCATTAATAATTATTAAATTTTACAAACTCCATAGAACCCAAGGGTGTTATTAGAGGAGTATTCGAAAGACGAAGGTGTCTAGAAAGGGATCACGACCGGGGGGCTGGCAAGATTTTCCTCCGCACCGCTAGTCGGAATACGAGGACTCCCGGACCCGTGTGACCGCCTGGCCAAAGTCTTAGGGTATGAATCGAAATAAGATACCTTTAGAACTCTCTCATCTTATTCATCACTCCTCATCTCCTATTCTATTAAGGTTTTAAGAGTAGGATTTTCTTGCTCTTCTCCACACTCATGTGGTATGGGCATGTAAGTTAAGGCTTAAGGGTCCTCCATCAAATTAATAAAAGATATGTAATGAGATATCATTGAACATAAGTATAACTAGTTTAAATGATAAACTAAAGGCTTGTTTGTTATTCTTATGTAGATGGCTCGTACAAAGACTGTTGCTATTCCTGAGGGCTCTGGGAAACCAACAAGGAGTGGTTGGCCTCCACATAAACGAAAGGGGTCTTCTGAAAAGCGGAAGAGGAGTCTTGATGGTGAATCCTCTAAGAAGAGGAAGAGACCCGAAGAAACTACTCATGAAGTCCCTAACCCTAAGTCAGTGCCTTTCAGTAACATGAACCAAGAAGAAGACCAAGAATATGAGGAGCAACATGTGTATGAGGAAGAAGCCAAGATGGAAGAGGACCAAGATAGTGAACCAGAACCGACTATGACAATTCACACTCCAGATAACTTGTGGTTAGAGCGACAAAGGAAGTTGACAGAAGCTATTAATGCTTTGGCCCTTTGAGAATTAGCTAGAGCTGAGAATGGTGAACCACATCCTGTTCGTCCCCGTGTAGGAGCCACCATCCTAGAGTTTGTCAAGCTGAACATAGAAAAGTTCTGGGGTGAAGACAAATCTGAGGTGGTTGACAAGGCGGAAGCATGGGTGCTTGCAATAGAGAATGGATTCTGCATGCTTGAAGTGCAGCCTTGCAAGAAGGTTCTCTTTGCTGCTCATCTCCTAGAAGGGGCAGCTAAGATATGGTGGGAGACTCACATCTCTGGACGAGACCTGACAGAAGAACCAATGGCATGGGCTGATTTCAAGACCATCTTCAATGCCAGATTTGTCCCTGTTGCTGCTAAGAAGGAAAAGGAAAGAAAATTCACCAACATGACTCAAGGAAATTCCTCTGTGGCGGACTTTGGGCGGATGTTTCGCATCCTGGAACGTTTTGGGTACAAAATGGATGAGGAAAGGAGGGTGGATCACTTCATAGAGCGACTTCATCCTGCCATCAAGCCTCATGTTATGGCAAGCAAACCTAAAACCTTCGCAGAAGCTTACAACACTGCTCTGGATATGGAGAGGACTGTGATGCCTGCTCAACCTCCACCTAAGGGGTATTTGGGTTTCACTGAAGGAACCCAGAGTCATAAGAACCATCACAAGAAGGGACAAGGACGTCATCAAGCTAAAGGAAAACAAGGAAAAGGGAAACCCCATTCAGACAGCAACCGACCCCGATGCTGCTCTTGTGGAAGATGGCATCCTGGTGAGTGTCGCCACAAGAAGAAGGTTTGCTTTCGTTGTCAACAAGAAGGGCATATCCTGGCTTCTTGCCCTCTACCGGATCCCAGAGGACCAGGTCAAGTTGCAGCACCAGTAGCAGCCCCACCTGTTGCTGTGGCACCACCTGCTGGAGATAGAAGACAAGCTCGAGTGTTCGCCATCTACAATGAAGAAGCTCAAGCTAATGCTAATCGGTTGATTGAGGGTAATAACCCTTAGAGTTTTCTTTATGTTTTAAAAGTTAAGCATGTAATGGTCTAATGTATGATGAACATGATGTAGGCATGCTTGAAGTCATGGGACATAATGTAAAAGCTTTGTTTGACTCTGGATCTACTAATACTTTCATTTCGAGAAATCTTGCAACTATGATTTGTTTGGATATCAAGGATTTAGGATATGTCTTAGATGTTACAACCCCGAGTGGCCGTATCTTTACTTCTCTTTTGAAAACTTCGGTGTTACCTGTGAGATATCGAGATCACAAATTTCCTACATACTTTATCCTTCTTGACATGAATGATTTTGATGTGATCATTGGAATGGATTGGCTTTATACCTATAGGACCCATATTGACTATAGGGAAAAGAAAGTGATCATTAAAGAACCAGGTCACCCACCTTTTGTCATTAGAGGTAGACACGATGCCACCACCAGCCTGTATGTGTCATCCTTAAAAGCAGAAAAGATGATAAGTAAAGGTTGTCAAGCATTCCTAGCAGTTGTTACCGAACCCGAGACCAAGTTGCAACCCTTAGAGGAGATAGAGGTAGTAAAGAGCTATGCTGATGTTTTTCCGGATGATCTACCTGGGATTCCTCCCGAAAGAGAGGTGGACTTTTCCATAGAGCTAGCTCCAGGAACAAGCCCTATTTCCTGAGCACCTTATAGAATGGCCCCTGTGGAGTTGCTCGAGTTGAAAAAACAATTACAGGAACTGCTAGACAAGGGTTTTATCCATCCTAGCACATCACCATGGGGAGCACCAGTTCTTTTTGTAAAGAAAAAGGATGGGTCGCTTTGAATGTGCATAGACTACCGGATGATCAACCAGGCTACCATTAAGAACAAATACCCTTTACCCCGTATAGATGACCTGTTTGACCAGTTGAAGTCTGCTCGAGTCTTTTCCAAGATTGACTTAAGGTCAGGTTACCACCAGTTGAGGGTCAAGAGTGAGGATATTCCAAAGACAACTTTTCGAACACGTTATGGACATTATGAGTTAGTGGTTATGCCTTTTGGGTTGTCCAATGCACCTAGTGTATTCATGAACCTTATGAATAGTGTGTTCCAACCCTAGCCTGACTCTTTTGTCATAGTGTTCATAGATGACATTTTGGTTTATTCCAATGACCTAGAACAACACCGAGACCACCTAAGGATAGTCCTTGATATCCTGAGAAAGCAGAAGTTCTATGGGAAATTCTCAAAATGTGAGTTTTGGATAGACCAAGTCATGTTCCTTGGACACATCATCTCAGGAGGAACGATCGTCATGGATCCAGCTAAAGTGTCGGCAGTTCGAGACTGGCCTACACCAAAGAACCCCTCCGAGATCTGAAGCTTCTTGGGGTTAGCAGGATACTACCGACGTTTCATTTCAGATTTCTCAAAGACTGCCTTGCCTTTGACTATGTTGACTTGAAAGGATACAAAGTTTGTGTGGACCGATGTTTGTGAGGCTCGTTTTCAGGAGCTGAAGGAGATGTTGACCACTGCACCAGTCTTGACTCTACCATCAGGTAATGAGGGTTTCATGATCTTCACCGATGCATCCAAAATGGGACTTGGTTGTGTGTTGGAGCAGAATCGACATGTGGTTGCATATGCCTCTCGACAACTCAAGACCAATGAAGTGAATTACCCTACTCATGACTTAGAGTTGGCAGCCATTATCCATGCTTTGAAGATTTGGCGACATTACCTATATGGTGCTACTTTTAAGATCTTCACCGACCATAATAGTTTGAAGTACCTTCTGACACAGAAAGACTTAAACCTGAGACAACGAAGATGGATGGAGTACATGAAGGACTATGACTTTACCATCGCTTATCATCCAGGAAAGGAAAATGTTGTAGCAGATGCTTTGAGTAGGAAATAGCTCAAGTGTGCAGCTGTTTTGTCCAGTCAGTGGAAGAGCTTAGAAGATTTGGTGAAATGGTCTCCTCAACCGTTAAGTGATCGAGTTCGTTTGGCCAATATCCAGATACAGTCTGATTTGCTTGGAGAGATCGTGACAGCACAGTTGGTCAGTGAGGAACTCGACAAGATGAAAGGCTTGATGAGTAAGCCACAAACTCGTCTTTCTTTGGGAGTAGATGGAGGAATCAGATTTGAGAATCGTATATGGGTTCCTGAAGACTCACCACTGAAAGAACGTATCTTACAAGAGGCTCATGGTTCCAAGTATACAGTACACCCAGGAATTACCAAGATGTTTAAGGACATGCAGAAGTTTTTCTGGTGGCCAGGAATGAAAAGAGACATTGCATCTTATGTAGCCAGTTGTCTTACGTGCCAAATGGTGAAGGCTTAACATCAACGACCCGATGGACTTTTGCAGTCTATAGAGATTCCAGAATGGAAATGGGAACAGATCACCATGGATTTTGTGGTGGGTTTACCCCGGACCAAGAGAGGTCATGATGCAATATGGGTTGTAGTGGATCGCCTTACCAAGTCAGCACACTTCCTTGCACTGAAAACCACTGCCAAGGTGTCATATTTAGCGGAGTTGTACATCCGAGAGATAGTACGTCTACATGGAGCACCCAGTTCCATCATTTCAGATAGAGATCCAAAGTTCACTTCCAAGCTGTGGAAGCAGGTTCAAGAGGAACTTGGTACAAGGCTAAAGTTCAGTACCGCTTATCACCCCCAGACAGATGGACAGTCAGAAAGGACAATCCAGACTTTAGAGGATCTTTTGAGAGCTTGTGTGCTCGATTGGGGTGGATCATGGGAGCAGTACTTGCCTTTAGCAGAGTTTGCTTACAACAACAGTTACCAAGCCAGTATCGGGATGCCTCCATATGGAGCTCTATATGGGAGACCGTGTCAGTCACCACTTCACTGGGATGATGTTGGTGAGAGGACCTTGTTGAGGTCAGATGAGCTCCAAGTGTATGCTGATAAAGTCGCTTTGATCAGGCAAAGGCTAAAGAGAGCCCAAGATCGACAAAAGTCGTATGCTGATGCAAAGAGGACTGATGTGCATTTCACTGTAGGGGAACATGTTTTTCTGAAAATCCGACCACTCCGAGCTATAGCTAAAAACAGAGGAAAGTTGAGTCCCCGATATGTGGGTCCGTTTGAAGTATTAGAACGAATTGGGGAGGTGGCTTATCGTTTGGGGTTACCCCCACAATATAGTATGATGCATGATGTTTTTCACGTGTCTAATCTGAAGCGATATGTGCAAGATCCCAGCCATGTGTTGAGCATTGAACCTATTGAGCTTCAAGGAAAGCTATATTATCCTGAGTTACCTGTGCGTATTATAGATACTAAGGTAAAAGAGCTCAGAAATAAGAACATAGAGATGGTAAAGGTTCTTTGGAAACACCATGGAGAGGATGAGGCCACATGGGAGCTAAAGACGGACATGGAAAAAGCATATCCTGACTTGTTTGTTTGATTGTTGAATTTTGAGGACAAAATTCCTATAAGGAGGGGAGGATTTTATAACCTCAATTTTCCAAATTATATAATGAATTTTGTAAACATCATTTAAAGATAAATGAATTTACTTGATTGATGTGATGTGGTTTGGAATGAATTCCATGATTGATTGTTTATGTGTTGCTTAATGGACCTTGATTTAATTAAAGCCCAAATTGATATGATTAATGAATACATAAAGAATTCCATAAAATAAGATAAAGGATGTGGAATATTTCCCTAAAGATAAGAATTCGAGATTTTGGATATCTTGGAGTTCAAGGAACTCAAAACCAAGAAATAATAATTATAGGATTAAAGAAAAGAGGGAAAAAGTGATTAATATCATGATAACTTGCATTACAAGAAAAGGAATAGAATCCTTGTTATAATCACTCCAAATTTTGTAGGAAAGGAGAGTAACCTATGAGGAAGCTTCCCTCAAAATTTGGTAAAAATAGGAGTAGCCAATTGGGAGTTATTAATTTTCTAAGTTTCCCTTTGAAATTGGCTTTAATTAACGATTTAGGATATAATTTCCTATTTAGTTGAATGCGATCAACCTGGATCGTTGGATCTTGATCCAATGATGCGCAGCCATTGTCCTGAGTCCCAATGAGACTGGGACTGTAGCGCGCCTCAGGGAGTTTTTCCCCGTGGTTTTCTGATGGAGTCAGTACACGAGCATTCAAGGGAAGAGTCCCTTTAGGATCGGGAGATCCTAGCGAAGGTTTTAGACCTAGGTTTCGAGAACTTTTGTGGTGTACTCAGGAAACACCCAATTGGGCTCGAACTGTGATCAGGGCTTGGATTGGGAATCCCAGAGGGGACCTCCCATGGTCTATATAAGGGGATACTTCGATCCCTGGTAACCTTGCGAACTCAAACAACCTGTTATCGCTTTCCCTTGCTCGCCCAAGCCTTCGATTGAGCTCGCTCCGGCGAGAGCGCCGCCGCGGCTCTGCCTTGTTTAGAAGGAACTAAGGACGAGGAGGACGAAGCACAGCGGTCGTTGGATTGTGATCTAACGGCCGAGTCAGTTTTTGGCTGAATCGGTTAGATCGTGGTCTACCGTGGACACGCAAGATCTAACGGCTCGGGCGTGAGGCGCGTAAGTGAAAGGAGACGCGCAGCGAGGAGCGTCAGATCTTGAAGCGGACCACGGGTGCATCAATCCAACGGTGCACAATTTTTGGTATTTTTCCTCTCTCTGACAAATAATCAGAAAAAGACTTTTCCTTACAAAATTCGTAGTAATAGCTATGAACATCAGATGACAAAACTTAATATATGAAAGTTGCATAGAAAAATGCAAGGAACGCAATAAAAATAATTCCAGAACCTAATTCCACCTAGTTTTGCAAAAGTACTTTATTTGGATAATAAAGTTTATTAAAATTTGATAAGAAACCCTAGTTGGATGTTGAAAGGGTAATTTGGTAATTTAGCAAGTCAAATCGTTAATATTGACTCTGATAATGTTAATGGTAGTTTAATTTTCTATTTGATTGCAAAAATGCTTAACTTGGAATTATAATGTTCAAAAGAAGGTTAATTTGCAAGAAAACCCTAATTTGGGATAAAGAGAGATAAAAACCATATTTTTATGAAATAAGGAAATCAGTTTTCTAATAAAGGAAATTCAATGAGAAATTAGGAGTTTTATGAAGATTGATAAATTAAGGATGTTAATGATGAAAGAAGAAGTGAAACCCTAATTTCTAGGAGAAACCCTAATTATGGAATTGAAATCCTAATTTGAATAAGGAAATTGGATAAATATTAACAAAAGGAATTGGTACTTTTATTTCAGGATTTCTCTTCCTCATTGCTTGTTGATTGGATTATTATCTTGAAAAGTGCAATTAAAGGTATGTGGTTACTTATGAATAACCGTTTAGTTTTCTCGATGATTCCCGGATGTTTAATCGCATTGAATGCAACTAAACTGTTGGATGAATTTAGTTCATGCAAACTATAATGTGGCTATGACTATCACAAAGAATATATGCCAACAAGCTCAGATCCTGGTTCCCTTTGTAGCATGATAGTTGACCTAGTACATGGCTATCTAATAGGTAGGACCATCAGGTCAGAAGAAGACCTAGTACATGGCTGCCTATTGGAGAGGTCATCAGGTCTGTGGATGACTTAGTACATGGCTACCCTTGTGGTAGGACCATCAAGTCACATTGAGTTAGGGATTGGGCTACCTGGAGTAGTGCCATGCGACTCTACCTTTACAGAGGTATAATGAAAGTTCACTGCAGGAACTGCACAGAGTTGGGAATATGTAGGGATTGAGTTGTATGGCTTAAAATGTAATCTTGATTGTTTAAAAGACTAATTGCTTGATTACATTGTTAGTATAATTTCTTGATTAGTGTTTCACCCACATACCAGTTTCGACTGACCGTTGTTTTGTTTGTCGGCGATTTAGGTACAAATCCTAAAGCACAAACAGTAAAGTGACACATTGTGAAATCAAGAATTAAAGAACAAGGAGGAACTAGTTAGTGTAGTTCATCTGTGGTTAGAAGTTTAGTACTTCGAACTTTTCAAAGGGATGATAAAGAAAAGTTTTATTACCATTTTCAGTATAGTCTGTTAGAATTTAATAATTGTTATTGGTTATATGTTGAACCTTTGATCCGGAATTTTATGGGTGCGGCTTCAACCTCTCGGTCTCCCTTAATTGGGGGTTATCGGAAGGTGGGGTCGTAACATTTGGTATCAGAGCATAGGTTCTTCATTTAACCATTAATAATTATCAAATTTTACAAACTCCATAGAACCCAAGGGAGTTATTAGAGGAGTATCCGAAAGATGGAGGTGTCTAGAAAGGGATCACGACCGGGGGCTGGCAAGATTTTCCTCCGCACCGCTAGTCGGAATACGAGGACTCCCGGACCCGTGTGACCACCTGGCCAAAGTCTTAGGGTATGAATCGAAATAAGATACCTTTAGGACTCTCTCATCTTATTCATCACTCCTCATCTCCTATTCTATTAAGGTTTTAAGAGTAGGATTTTCTTTCTCTTCTCCACACTCATGTGGTATGGGCATGTAAGTTAAGGCTTAAGGGTCCTCTATCAAATTAATAAAATATATGTAATGAGATATCATTGAACATAAGTATAACTAGTTTAAATGATAAACTAAAGGCTTGTTTGTTATTCTTATGTAGATGGCTCGTACAAAGACTGTTGCTATTCCTGAGGGCTCTGGGAAACCAACAAGGAGTGGTTGGCCTCCACATAAAGGAAAGGGGTCTTCTGAAAAGCAGAAGAGGAGCCTTGATGGTGAATCCTCTAAGAAGAGGAAGAGACCCGAAGAAACTACTCATGAAGTCCCTAACCCTAAGCCAGTGCCTTTCAGTAACATGAACCAAGAAGAAGACCAAGAATATGAGGAGCAACATGTGTATGAGGAAGAAGCCAAGATGGAAGAGGACCAAGATAGTGAACCAGAACCGACTATGACAATTCACACTCCAGATAACTTGTAGTTAGAGCAACAAAGGAAGTTGAAAGAAGCTATTAATGCTTTGACCCTTCGAGACTTAGCTAGAGCTGAGAATGGTGAACCACATCCTGTTCATCCCCGTGTAGGAGCCACCATCCTAGACTTTGTCAAGCTGAACAAAGAAAAGTTCTGGGGTGAAGACAAATCTGAGGTGGTTGACAAGGCGGAAGCATGGGTGCTTGCAATAGAGAATGGATTCTGCATGCTTGAAGTGCAACCTTGCAAGAAGGTTCTCTTTGCTGCTCACCTCCTGGAAGGGGCAGCTAAGATATGGTGGGAGACTCACATCTCTGGACGAGACCTGATAGAAGAACCAATGGCATGGGCTGATTTCAAGACCATCTTCAATGCCAGATTTGTCCCTGTTGCTGCTAAGAAGGAAAAGGAAAGAGAATTCACCAACATGACTCAAGGAAATTCCTCTGTGGCGGACTTTGGGCGGAAGTTTCGCATCCTGGAACGTTTTGGGTACAAAATGGATGAGGAAAGGAGGGTGGATCACTTCATAGAGCGACTTCATCCTGCCATCAAGCCTCATGTTATGGCAAGCAAACCTAAAACCTTCGCAGAAGCTTACAACACTGCTCTGGATATGGAGAGGACTGTGATGCCTGCTCAACCTCCACCTAAGGGGTATTTGGGTTTCACTGAAGGAACCCAGAGTCATAAGAACCATCACAAGAAGGGACAAGGACGTCATCAAGCTAGAGGAAAACAAGGAAAAGGGAAACCCCATTCAGACAACAACCGACCCCGATGCCGCTCTTGTGGAAGATGGCATCCTGGTGAGTGTCGCCACAAGAAGAAGGTTTGCTTTCGTTGTCAAAAAGAAGCGCATATCCTGGCTGCTTGCCCTCTACTAGATCCCAGAGGACCAGGTCAAGTTGCAGCACCAGTAGCAGCCCCACCTGTAGCTGTGGCACCACCTGCTGGAGATAGAAGACAAGCTCGAGTGTTCACCATTGACAATGAAGAAGCTCAAGCTAATGCTAATCGGTTGATTAAGGGTAATAACCCTTAGAGTTTTCTTTATGTTTTAAAAGTTAAGCATGTAATGGTCTAATGTATGATGAACATGATGTAGGCATGCTTGAAGTCATGGGACATAATGTAAAAGCTTTGTTTGACTCTGGATCTACTAATACTTTCATTTCGAGAAATCTTGCAACTATGCTTTGTTTGGATATCAAGGATTTAGGATATGTCTTAGATGTTACAACCCCGAGTGGCCGTATCTTTACTTCTCTTTTGAAAACTCTGGTGTTACCTGTGAGATATCGAGATCACAAATTTCCTACAGACTTTATCCTTCTTGACATGAATGATTTTGATGTGATCATTGGAATGGATTGGCTTTATACCTATAGGGCCCATATTGACTGTAGGGAAAAGAAAGTGATCATTAAAGAACCAGGTCACCCACCTTTTGTCATTAGAGGTAGAAAAGATGCCACTACCAGCCTGTATGTGTCATCCTTAAAAGCAGAAAAGATGATAAGTAAAGGTTGTCAAGCATTCCTAGCAGTTGTTACCGAACCCGAGACCAAGGTGCAACCCTTAGAGGAGATAGAGGCAGTAAAGAGCTATGCTGATGTTTTTCCGGATGATCTACCTGGGATTCCTCCCGAAAGAGAGGTGGACTTTTCCATAGAGCTAGCTCCGGGAACAAGCCCTATTTCCCGAGCACCTTATAGAATGGCCCCTGCGGAGTTGCTCGAGTTGAAAAAACAATTACAGGAACTGCTAGACAAGGGTTTTATCCATCCTAGCACATCACCATGGGGAGCACCAGTTCTTTTTGTAAAGAAAAAGGATGGGTCGCTTCGAATGTGCATAGACTACCGGATGATCAACCAGGCTACCATTAAGAACAAATACCCTTTACCCCGTATAGATGACCTGTTTGACCAGTTGAAGTTTGCACGAGTCTTTTCCAAGATTGACTTAAGGTCAGGTTACCACCAGTTGAGGGTCAAGAGTGAGGATATTCCAAAGACAGCTTTTCGAACACACTATGGCCATTATGAGTTTGTGGTTATGCCTTTTGGGTTGTCCAATGCACCTAGTGTATTCATGAACCTTATGAATAGTGTGTTCCAACCCTACCTTGACTCTTTTGTCATAGTGTTCATAGATGACATTTTGGTTTATTCCAATGACCTAGAACAACACCGAGACCACCTAAGGATAGTCCTTGATATCCTGAGAAAGCAGAAGTTCTATGGGAAATTCTCAAAATGTGAGTTTTGGATAGACCAAGTCATGTTCTTTGGACACATCATCTCAGGAGGAATGATCGTCGTGGATCCAGCTAAAGTGTCGGCAGTTCAAGACTGTCCTACACCAAAGAACCCCTCCGAGATCCGAAGCTTCTTGGGGTTAGCAGGATACTACCGACGTTTCATTTCAGATTTCTCAAAGACTGCCTTGCCTTTGACTATGTTGACTTGAAAGGATACAAAGTTTGTGTGGACCGATGTTTGTGAGGCTCGTTTTCAGGAGCTGAAGGAGAAGTTGACCACTGCACCAGTCTTGACTCTACCATCAGGTAATGAGGGTTTCATGATCTTCACCGATGCATCCAAAATGGGACTTGGTTGTGTGTTGGAGCAGAATCGACATGTGGTTGCATATGCCTCTCGACAACTCAAGACCAATGAAGTGAATTACCCTACTCATGACTTAGAGCTGGCAGCCATTATCCATGCTTTGAAGATTTGGCGACATTACCTATATGGTGCTACTTTTAAGATCTTCACCGACCATAAGAGTTTGAAGTACCTTCTGACACAGAAAGACTTAAACCTGAGACAACGAAGATGGATGGAGTACATGAAGGACTATGACTTTACCATCGCTTATCATCCAGGAAAGGAAAATGTTGTAGCAGATGCTTTGAGTAGGAAATAGCTCAAGTGTGCAGCTGTTTTGTCCAGTCAGTGGAAGAGCTTAGAAGAGTTGGTGAAATGGTCTCCTCAACCGTTAAGTGATCGAGTTCGTTTGGCCAATATCCAGATACAGTCTGATTTGCTAGGAGAGATCGTGACAGCACAGCTGGTCAGTGAGGAACTCGATAAGATGAAAGGCTTGATGAGTAAGCCACAAACTCGTCTTTCTTTGGGAGTAGATGGAGGAATCAGATTTGAGAATCGTATATGGGTTCCTGAAGACTCACCACTGAAAGAACGTATCTTACAAGAGGCTCATGGTTCCAAGTATACAGTACACCTAGGAATTACCAAGATGTTTAAGGACATGCAGAAGTTTTTCTGGTGGCCAGGAATGAAAAGAGACATTGCAGCTTATGTGGCCAGTTGTCTTACGTGCCAAATGGTGAAGGCTGAACATCAACGACCCGGTGGACTTTTGCAGTCTATAGAGATTCCAGAATGGAAATGGGAACAGATCACCATGGATTTTGTGGTGGGTTTACCCCGGACCAAGAGAGGTCATGATGCAATATGGGTTGTAGTGGATCGCCTTACCAAGTCAGCACACTTCCTTGCACTGAAAACCACTGCCAAGGTGTCAGATTTAGCGGAGTTGTACATCCGAGAGATAGTACGTCTACATGGAGCACCCAGTTCCATCATTTCAGATAGAGATCCAAAGTTCACTTCCAAGCTGTGGAAGCAGGTTCAAGAGGAACTTGGTACAAGGCTAAATTTCAGTACCGCTTATCACCCCCAGACAGATGGACAGTCAGAAAGGACAATCCAGACTTTAGAGGATCTTTTGAGAGCTTGTGTGCTCGATTGGGGTGGATCATGGGAGCAGTACTTGCCTTTAGCAGAGTTTGCTTACAACAACAGTTACCAAGCCAGTATCGGGATGCCTCCATATGAAGCTCTATATGGGAGACCGTGTCAGTCACCACTTCACTGGGATGATGTTGGTGAGAGGACCTTGTTGAGGTCAGATGAGCTCCAAGTGTATGCTGATAAAGTCGCTTTGATCAGGCAAAGGCTAAAGAGAGCCCAAGATCGACAAAAGTCGTATGCTGATGCAAAGAGGACTGATGTGCATTTCACTGTAGGGGAACATGTTTTTCTAAAAATCCGACCACTCCGAGCTATAGCTAAAAACAGAGGAAAGTTGAGTCCCCGATATGTGGGTCCGTTTGAAGTATTAGAACGAATTGGGGAGGTGGCTTATCGTTTGGCGTTACCCCCACAATATAGTATGATGCATGATGTTTTTCACGTGTCCAATCTGAAGCGATATGTGCAAGATCCCAACCATGTGTTGAGCATTGAACCTATTGAGCTTCAAGGAAAGCTATATTATCCTGAGTTACCTGTGCGTATTATAGATACTAAGGTAAAAGATCTCATAAATAAGAACATAGAGATGGTAAAGGTTCTTTGGAAACACCATGGAGAGGATGAGGCCACATGGGAGCTAAAGACGGACATGGAAAATGCATATCCTGACTTGTTTGTTTGATTGTTGAATTTTGAGGACAAAATTCCTATAAGGAGGGGAGGATGTTATAACCTCAATTTTCCAAATTATATAATGAATTTTGTAAACATCATTTAAAGATAAATGAATTTACTTGATTGATGTGATGTGGTTTGGAATGAATTCCATGATTGATTGTTTATGTGTTGCTTAATGGACCTTGATTTAATTAAAGCCCAAATTGATATGATTAATGAATACATAAAGAATTCCATAAAATAAGATAAAGGATGTGGAATATTTCCCTAAAGATAAGAATTCGAGATTTTGGATATCTTGGAGTTCAAGGAACTCAAAACCAAGAAATAATAATTATATGATTAAAGAAAAGAGGGAAAAAGTGATTAATATCATGATAACTTGCATTACAAGAAAAGGAATAGAATCCTTGTTATAATCACTCCAAATTTTGAAGGAAAGGAGAGTAACCTATGAGGAAGCTTCCCTCAAAATTTGGTAAAAATAGGAGTAGCCAATTGGGAGTTATTAATTTTCTAAGTTTCCCTTTGAAATTGGCTTTAATTAACGATTTAGGATATAATTTCCTATTTAGTTGAATGCGATCAACCTGGATCGTTGGATCTTGATCCAACGATGCACAACCATCGTCCTGAGTCCCAGTGAGACTGGGACTGTAGCGCGCCTCAGGGAGTTTTTCCCCGTGGTTTTCTGATGGAGTCATTACACGAGCATTCAAGGGAAGAGTCCCTTTAGGATCGGGAGATCCTGGCGAAGGTTTTAGACCTAGGTTTCGAGAACTTTCATGGTGTACTCAGGAAACGCCCAATTGGGCTCGGACTGTGGTCAGGGCTTGGATTGGGAATCCCAGAGGGGACCTCCCATGGTCTATATAAGGGGATACTTCGATCCCTGGTAACCTTGCGAACTCAAACAACCTGTTATCGCTTTCCCTTGCTCGCCCAAGCCTTCGATTGAGCTCGCTCCGGCGAGAGCGCCGCCGCGGCTCCGCCGCGTTTAGAAGGAACTAAGGACGAGGAGGACGAAGCACAGCGGTCGTTGGATTGTGATCTAACGGCCGGGTCAGTTTTTGGCTGAATCAGTTAGATCGTGGTCTACCGTGGACACTCAAGATCCAACGGCTCGGGCATGAGGCGCGTAAGTGAAAGGAGACGCGCAGCGAGGAGCGTCAGATCTTGAAGCGGACCACGGGTGCATCAATCCAACGGTGCACAATTTTTGGTATTTTTCCTCTCTCTGACAAATAATCATAAAAAGACTTTTCCTTACAAAATTCGTAGTAATAGCTATGAACATCAGATGACAAAACTTAATATATGAAAGTTGCATAGAAAAATGCAAGGAACGCAATAAAAATAATTCCAGAACCTAATTCCACCTAGTTTTGCAAAAGTACTTTATTTGGATAATAAAGTTTATTAAAATTTGATAAGAAACCCTAGTTGGATGTTGAAAGGGTAATTTGGTAATTTAGCAAGTCAAATCGTTAAGATTGACTCTGATGATGTTAATGGTAGTTTAATTTGCTATTTGATTGCAAAAATGCTTAACTTGGAATTATAATGTTCAAAAGAAGGTTAATTTGCAAGAAAACCCTAATTTGGGATAAAGAGAGATAAAAACCATATTTTTATGAAATAAGGAAATCAGTTTTCTAATAAAGGAAATTCAATGAGAAATTAGGAGTTTTATGAAGATTGATAAATTAAGGATGTTAATGATGAAAGAAGAAGTGAAACCCTAATTTCTAGGAGAAACCCTAATTATGGAATTGAAATCCTAATTTGAATAAGGAAATTGGATAAATATTAACAAAAGGAATTGGTACTTTTATTTCAGGATTTCTCTTCCTCATTGCTTGTTGATTGGATTATTATCTTGAAAAGTGCAATTAAAGGTATGTGGTTACTTATGAATAACCGTTTAGTTTTCTCGATGATTCCCGGATGTTTAATCGCATTGAATGCAACTAAACTGTTGGATGAATTTAGTTCATGCAAACTATAATGTGGCTATGACTATCACAAAGAATATATGCCAACAAGCTCAGATCCTGGTTCCCTCTGTAGCATGATAGTTGACCTAGTACATGGCTATCTAATAGGTAGGACCATCAGGTCAGAAGAAGACCTAGTACATGGCTACCTATTGGAGAGGTCATCAGGTCTGTGGATGACTTAGTACATGGCTACCCTTGTGGTAGGACCATCAAGTCACATTGAGTTAGGGATTGGGCTACCTGGAGTAGTGCCATGCGACTCTACCTTTACAGAGGTATAATGAAAGTTCACTGCAGGAACTGCACAGAGTTGGGAATATGTAGGGATTGAGTTGTATGGCTTAAAATGTAATCTTGATTGTTTAAAAGACTAATTTCTTGATTACATTGTTAGTATAATTGCTTGATTAGTGTTTCACCCACATACCAGTTTCGACTGACCGTTGTTTTGTTTGTCGGTGATTTAGGTACAAATCCTAAAGCACAAACAGTAAAGTGACACATTGTGAAATCAAGAATTAATGAACAAGGAGGAACTAGTTAGTGTAGTTCATCTGTGGTTAGAAGTTTAGTACTTCCAACTTTTCAAAAGTATGATAAAGAAAAATTTTATTACCATTTTCAGTATAGTCTATTAGAAATTAATAATTGTTATTGGTTATATGTTGAACCTTTGATCCGGAATTTTATGGGTGCGGCTTCAACCTCTCGGTCTCCCTTAATTGGGGGTTATCGGAAGGTGGGGTCGTAACAGGGATACTACTTCAGAGTCTCAAATATGAAAGTTGACAATTGACTAAATAATTGTGAGGATGACATACACACTTAATATTATAGTCTCTAACTAAATATTGTTATGTATGAAATCACGAATGACTATGCATGGAATAAGTATACTAGGGATCATATTCTCATTTAATAACATGAAAAACCAAGAGAGAGAATAGAATGAGGTGTTTGATAATATAATATGGTGGTTATCAATAGTATAAGGTGAATGAACTAGTGAAATTTATACAATTAAACTATAAATCCTAGAATGAAAGATAATGGAAGAACCATATAACACCCAAGTCCACCGCCCAAGGCTGTAGTAGAGTTTCAAGAATGACAACCGACCCCACTAACCATCAGTAGTCTTAACTGCGCCCTTTCTCCTCACTCACGTGCACGCCAGAAAACCTTCCCGATGTCACCCAATCCTAGTACTACTCTGGGATGAGCATGCTTAGCCACAAAGTTCTTTAGTGATGGGCTCCCTAAATAGGAGGTGCACCTTGGCGATATGGGTAGTACAATCATTCCTTTTAAGATCATTTTATTTGAGGCCTCAAATCTGGGAACATTACAATCTTCTCCATTTACACTCTTGACATTATCATCAAGGCTCAACTATATGTCCTCATAATATTACCACATTTTTGTACAGACCCAGAATGACCCATGGACACCCAGCTCTCGATCACATAATACCAAAGCAAGGGTGGCTACATCACCATGGACAATCCTATCCAACTTTTTTGGACTGCATGACTGAAGACTGATGTGTCACATGCTCATGTGGGCCCCAACTATTGGAAGGGTTATGGATATGATACCATTTGTAACACCCAGGCCCACCGCCCAAGGTTCTAGTAGAGTTTTAAGAATGACGACTGGCCTCAAAGACAACCACTAGCCTTAACTACACGCTTTGTCCTCACTCACGTGCAAGCCAAGAAAAGCTTCCCGACTGATCACCCATCCTAGTACTACTCTGGGCTGAGCACACTTAACCACATAGTTCTTTAGTGAGGGGCTCCCTAAAAAGGAGGTGCATCTTGGTGATATGGGTAGTCCAATAAGATCATTTTATCCGAGGCCTCAAGTCTTAGGACATTACAACTATAGAATAACAATAGCCCTAGATTGGGGATGTAAACACTAAATAGAAAATATTGAACAAATAATTGATTCCAAGCTATATAGTGACAAATATTTCTCTAAATTTGTACACTCTATTTCGATTAAATTCTTGGAGCTAAATACTTAGAATTCACAATTTTGCATACTTTGGTCCAAAGGTATGAAATTTCTATTTTCTATTTAGAAAGTTATTACCCTCATTGGACTATGTATACTTAGATAGGTTGTTTGTCTTGAAATTTTTGAAAACCTTAGCCCTCCTCCTTGCAAGCCTCCAATAATATATCATAAAAAATAATAGCACATGGTTTAAACGTAAAAAAGGGTAGGCTAGTGCCCATATTTTAGTGGAATAACACTTCTACAGCTACATGCAGAGATAAGGACACGAGGTCCCTCAGTATAATGGAAAACATACTTGGTGTGTTGTCTTTTTCCATGGAGAGAAGACATGTCTTATCCAACAACATAGACATAAACATGTGCTATCAATTTGAAAATTTAATTGCTAGTATAAAAGTTGAATATTAAATCTTATTGAATTTGAAAACCCATTTCTACCTTATGATTTTTTCTCATAAAAATCCTTTGTAGATAGATTCACATTGTTTTACTTTTCAAATACCTATTTATACTAGCTTTACTGACCCAGTTTCCCTTATTGGGGACCATGTGTTTTTTTTTTTTTCCTCTGAGAACTCAAGGGCAGGTGATCAAAGAAGACCTAGAAGATACGTGCAAGATATATGCCATGTTGAAGAGTAGATAGGAATTGATGCCTAATTTTGTAATCTTCTGTAAAGCTTCTGTGACTTTGATGTAAAGCATGATTGTAAATTATTTGTTTATATCTTTTTATTTTATTTGTAAACATGTGATTGTAAGGATCAAGTATTGACAAATGTTTTATGCGATCAAGAATTATTTATTACCTTTGTCCTCTTCTTCTTTTTCTACTTGCATAATTAAAACCCTAACTTGTCTCTTAGGTGGGTGATTCTAATTTTGATTATGGTCCTTCATTAAGATCTTAGGGAAATGTGGGTTAATATGCCCTAGTTCTCCATAGTGGTTGCATGCTCCCATACCATTCCTACATGGACCTACATGACTCCTCTTGCAAGATAGACACTAGGGTCTCTCAGGTTCTTCTACAACTTAACATCATGTGCCTTTCTCATAACTGCATGGTTGTTGGGAGGACGGTGTTGGTTATTTCTATGGGGAACATCCTTCTTGTATGATCTTCCAACTCTAGGAATGAATCCAGGGCTTCTTGAAGAGATCGAATGCCTCTTCCAAACAAACAAAGCCCATGTAAAGCTTGAATCCATGATGAACTTCTTTGCCCTATGTTGCTTATAGTTATCATATCCATGGCAGAGGAAGAATTCCCCCATTGTTTTCCATAACATGGGGTACTTGGAGTTAGAGGAACATCACAAGTATGATAAACATAGAAAATAAAAAATAATCACTAATCATTGACTTGAAATGGATTCATACATAGTTCATGGATAGAAAGACTACACCGTGATCATCATAACATCTAAATCTACTAAGCAAAACTTGGCTAACATAAATAATGCATTATGTGAAAGATATCTAAAAAATTGGTTTGGCTTGGTAGATGGCACCCCACTAGATTAAGATTTAGATTCTTCTAGTCCTTGCTTGTTCTTCTGTTCTTCACTTTCTCTAAATCCTAGGAATATCATGTCCCCAACCATGGAAAACAAACATCAATATAAGTAAGCGGTAGTTGGCACACATACAATGAAAAGTAAATTTAAATTTGACATGAAATAAGCTTAACTATGGATTAACCTAAACATTCATTGAACATTTTAAACATGATCAATTGGATAAGATAATATATGCTACCTTTCTTAATGCTTGCATAAGAGCTCATAGTTGTTAGGAAATCCCATACGGCCTATAAAAGTCCACGACTGAGGTGCATATAGAAAATTATCCAATTCCTTAACTTTGATCATTATCTTAGATCTTAACTTAATCATTAATGTCTTTAATGTGAATCTTGACCATAACATGATTACTCCATCATAATTCCATCATGGGTATTTTCCCCTTAATCCACAATGGGATTTCTCCCTCCTTGAGCATAATGCATTAATCATAAGTCATAGGTGTAGTTAGGATTATAAAATAGACCATAATTATGTAAACAATCATGCAGTGATATCTATACATGAAGTCACTTGGGTAGGCATTCATAAATTTGGGGGGAATATTAATGTGCATAGTTATAAAAGTAAACATTCAAAGAATCAAATTTTAATTGTGCTAAGAAGCATGGCCCACTTACCTTGAGAAAATCACCTTATGCCAAGTCCTTTGGCTTAATTGATCCCTTAATCACCTATTATGGACATGGTGTTGGTGTGTATGCTCTGGTGAATTGATCAGTTCAACTGGACCAAACGATCAGTGTTGAGTTCTCTCATTTTGTGAGAAAAGTTTTTTATTTCACATGTTCAATTTGATTGAGACAAGAATTAATATTTGTGTTAATTAGAAACGAATAAGGAAAGTCAATTGCAGGAAGGTCTGGAAAGTGAAACGACTGGTTCACTAGGTGAATCGATCCGCTTACACTCCCAACTGACTGGTTCACTAGTGAATCGATCGAATCACCTTGCCAAATGACATTTCAGTTATGAAATGATCAGTTCGCCTACCACAACGTAAATTGTTTATGGAAATTTTGGACCCTTCTACTCCTGCGCAGTCTGGGAACTCTGACCCTGCCCTCGACTATATATAGAGGAGTACATGGGGCTTCTCCAAAGACAACTTAGAACATCAGTTTCTCTACAAAGTTGTTGTCCTCTCTAGTTGTGGTAACTGAGAGAACCCAAGCAAGTTCTACCTGTCTAGGGAGGAACAACGAGGGAAACATAATTGCAAAAAAGAAACTGGTTCTGGGAGAGTGTGTCGGTGACTAGTACACTGACAGAAGGGGACAACTCCTCCTAGTCCATTATTCAGGATGACTAGAGTTCCTGGTAGTTCGTGTCGATTATCTATAGAGGTGGGAGACTTCTACCGCTCAGGAGGACGACAGTCAACTACAGTTCAGGTCAAGACCATGAGATACACAGACATCGTCAAAGATAGGTGGTTAAAGACCGCACTTGTTGTGAGGTATTGTCACTGAGAAAGCCTTAGGACTAGGTATATCTCGCTAAAACCATCCTTCCCAATACATAGATGTTGATGCGATCTGCTGGTTATGGGTTTATGGTCAAGTAAAATTATTGTTTCCGCTGCCTACTCTGACCACGTAAAACCCAACAGTGGTATTCGAGCCACGCCAATATTCTATGTTTTGGGATAATCGATATGATTGGATTTTAGTTTTACCATTTTTTATTTGTTGCATATGATGTGAATATTTAAATGACTAATGTGAATATCCGATTAATACTACATGATCCTAAACTAATATATACATATATGATATGATATATATGCAATCAATACGTGTCACCCTAAAATGGTTTTGATGGTGGATGTGTATCATGGTTATGGCCTATAAACCCTATGTACATGTGTGTGTTTGGTTATCGTTGTTTGCATCTCGGACTGTGCACCAAGCCCTCTTCTTCTATTCTGAATGTAACTCAAGATAACTCGGGATTCTCTTCTACCTTTGCTCCCCTCGAATGTAACTCAAGGTTTCACAAAGATTATGTAAAATAGGATTAGCTTTATTTCTTGTTATGACGAAGACTGAAGATGACCGCTTGATGGACCGAGACGACCGACTGAGGAGCAGTTGGTGGACCGATGAGAAACCCAGATGATCAGACGAGCTGACCATCTGGAGGAGTCAGACAACTGGTTGGAGGAGACCAACTGACTGACCAAGAGGCGAGTCGATCGATTCAAAGGTTGAACCAGTCAACATGGATTGGCAAGAACAGATCTTCATCAATAACAAGTTGCATGTGATGTAGACCTTAGATGACCGTAGTTCCTTGTGGCTCCAAGGAACTATAATAGGATGGCCATAATCATCACTTTATCGTTATTGCATGTTTTCATTTTTGGGATATAGCATGTATATGATACATACTATATATGTGGTGATTGGATACATATATGCATATTAAAATCCCTCAATATAATATTAAATTTTAGATGCTTTCCATAAGTAGCACACATGAAAATCTTGATCGACAAGCGTGGGCATCCCAAGGGTGGCGTGTTGTCTATCTCGTGGAAGTGTGATGGTAGTTGTGTGGGCCCGCCAAGCGGGGTGCACTCCCATCGTGTCAGCTTTTGGTTCAGGCTTAACTATGTGGTCTTAATGAGATTAAGCACTTAGAGGCATCCAGACGACTATGACAAAGAGTTATGCATATCATCTATCCAAGAATTGCATATGATGCAATTGGTAATGTTACCTACCTTAATAATTGATTATGGATGTTGGCGTTAGCCGGGTAATAACTCAATTATTTTGGATCTTGACTCACTAGAAGGTTGTACGCTGCAATATTTTGAATAGATGGTGAGGGCAATCAATTTGATCAAAATAGTGGGAGCGACAATAAATTAAAGACATAATTAATATCGTCAATTTTCAAATAAAATCAAGTCAAAAGTGTTTTGGACTAAAATTGCAAATTTCCTTTTTGTAGAATAAATGGCTACCAACAACAATCACTTTTCATTGTGATCGGTCCTTGAGAAGGACAAGCTAAATGGGAACAACTTCCATGACTGGTTTAGGATGTTGAGAATTGTTCTCACTCAAGAGAGAAAGCTCTATGTCCTAGATACACCAGAGCCAAAAGAACCCGCTCCCTACACACCAAAGGCTGAAAGGGATGCTTACAAGAAGCATACTGAGAATGCCATTGATGTGAAGTGCTTAATGTTGTGCTCAATGAACTATGCGTTGTAGAGACAACATGAGAACATGAATGTCATTGAGATGGTTCAACATCTCAAGAACATGTATCAAGACCAAGCACGACAAGAGAGATATGATGTCTCCAAGGCATTGTTCAAGTGTGTCATGACAGAAGGAGATCTAGTAGGCCCTCACACACTCAAGATGATTGGGTATGTGGAGAACCTAACTCGACTGGGATTCCCTTTGAGCTAAGAGTTGGCTACTGATATGATACTGCAATCATTGCCAGAATCCTACAGTCAGTTTGTGATGAACTACAACATGAACAACTTTGACAGGTCACTGATAGAGTTGTTGGGCATGTTGATGATAGCTGAGGCATAGATGAAGAAAGACAAACCCAAATCTATGATGATGATTAGCAGAACGAAGGGTAAGTCTAAAGGCAAGAGCAAGGGTAAAGCAAAGAAAGGTTCTGATGCTAGCTAGTGGTCCAAGTCATATTCAACTCTCAAAGCCAAGGGAGGGGTGAACAAGGGAGGAAAATGTCACCATTGTCATGAGCCAGGACATTAGAGGAGAAATTTCCCTCTCTACATAGATGAACTAAAGAAGAAGAAGGATGGGATAGAAGTCTCCATCTCAGGTATTATGAAATAAACTTAAAATTCTTCTTTATCTTAGGTATATGATACCAAGATATAGGTTTGACATATATGGTGTGCAGGATCTAAAAAGAAGTGATGGCCTTTATGAAAGGACCAAAAGGGAACACTCATCAACATTGGAGCAAGTGTTGCTACCATAGATAAAAGTACCTTTTCGTTTATTTCAGCTCAAAGGGCATGTAATAGAGTTATGGACTGCTATTTCATCTTGCCAATAAATAGAAACACATTATTTCTACATCTTGTAATGACAAGGATGTCTATCAATAAAGTTCATGTTTCAATTTCAAAGATATGATCATTTATGGCAATGCCTTACTTATCTTTTGGTACTTGATATGCATGAGATAAAATAAATAATACCTAAAAGTTATTGATGACTCAAAAAATTAATTAGCATTATCATCTAAACAAATGAATGAGAAATTCATCTCTAGGTTCCATGTTGATGGATAAAGCTAGACTCTCTTGGTTAATGAACCATAAAGAGATATGAATGACTTGTTTATTGGGAATGATGACAAGTCAATCTTTACTAGATGTAGTGGGAGAATGACTATTCTATTAGGTATAATACATATTGATGTATATACATACTTTTTGGAATAAATGATAAATATTTCAGATATGGTATTTAATGAAATACTAATATGAATATATTGAAGTGTTCAAGAATATCATAAATGAAGAACAAACTTGGTAAAAGTATTAATTCTTTGATATTATCAATGAACGAGATACTTAAACCAAATGTTTGATGACCTTGTGAGTAATTATGATAGTGTATCATAGAGAACTCATGATTAAGGCATAATGATGTCTAAATCAAAGAAGGAATCATACTCTAAATAGTAAGAACATGATCATCAAAAAAATAACTAATCTTCTAGAATTCTTCTAAAGAACATGCTTTACACTAAATAAACACACAAAAGGAGATTAAGAATCACAAGTGTTGTGGAATCTCAAATTCCTTATGTAGCAGATACACCTCATATACCTATTAGAAAATTCCTTGAGCTTGATGGATAATGGTATCCTACAAACTCAAAGGTGATGGATTGATCATATGATGATGAGCCAATAATCTATCTAGATGATGTTGAGGAACCATATTTTGAGTTATGGCTTAAAGCCATAAGATCCAAAATGACTTCCATGTGAACCAAATAAGGTATGACCTTAATGGTAGCACTTATAGGGTTAAAATACATAAGTGCAATTGGGTCTTAAGAGTTAAGATTGACATGGATGACATTTGAAGAGCTGATTGGCTGAGATGAATTCAAGTGAGTTCAAGGTGTTGAAGCAGATGAATTTATTTAACCAATTGTAGTGGCTATAGGCCATAAAGGATCATGCTTGCTATTGGAACTTGAAGACTATGGAATTTGGCATATGGATATTAAAACCACATTCCTAGAAGAAATAACACGAGATTGTGTACGTGAAACAACTTGAAAGGTTTTACAATTCCGCTAATGCAAATATAGTCTATAAGTTACAAGAGTTTAATAAATATTATTGATTAAATACAAGAACCTCAGAGATGGAGTCTTTACTTTGATTATATAGTCAAAAGGTTTGACTAATATATCAAAACAAAGAAGAGATATGTGATTACAAAGATTTAGAGGGAGCGTATTCATATTTTACATGATGATGAGGAATCGAACGAAACTGGTGTGGAAATATCTTCATTAAGGGAATAAAGAGAAATGTCCTATGTGATAGGAATAGAGATCTATAGAGATAGTTATCAAAATTATCTTGACCTGATAAAGAGAGAGCATGCATTGGAAGTCTGTACTGAAGGGTTCAATATGCAAAGATTCAGTGGGAGAAAACTTGTCCATGTTACATGGAGTTAGTCTCTCAGATGCCTAGTGTCCCAAATTCTTATGAAGAATAGGAATACATAGATACATGCCTTATGCATTCGCAATTGGATCTATCATGTATGTAATCATACCATTATCTTGTATGTATTGGACATGACAAGAAAATATATCTGCGTTCATCATCTTGTATGTATTGGACATGACAATATGATATGCTCATCCAATATGTAATGGACATGATGAGTGGATGTCTTTCAACTTCCAGTGAGAGTCACTGGAATACCATAAAGAACTTATTTAAGTACTTGTGAAGTATTAAAGGATTAGTTTTATAGTAATAAAAGGAAGAGTTGAGTGTAAATTAGTTACACTGATGCAAAATTCCAAAATGACAGAAAAATGATCGCAAAATGCAAAATATAAAAGTTATATTCAATTGTAAAGTGAACAAGAGTTGTTAAGTGGAAATGTTTTGAATAAAATTAAAAGCCATTTAATTCTAAAAGGAATGCCGAGTATCCTTGTGTTATGAACACCAGAGGATACTATATGAATCTAGAAGGTCATATGGATGAACTTATAGATATTCCAACCATTGATGACAAAGTAGAAATACTAAGTCAAACAATGGAGCTAAATTTTAGGCAAGGAATATCAGATAACATATTACAGAAACTTCATCTCATATGAAATGTTGTACATCGAGGAGATATGAAACATGTAATATACCGACTAAAGTAAAATGTTGCTAACTCACTAGATTAGCACTAGTGCAATAGAAACATGTGGGACATGTTTAGAGATCACTAAGAATATGATTCGAAGGTGATTGACTCTAAGTGCAAGTGGGAGTATGTTGGTATGTATGCCCAGAGAGCCAATCATATGATGATTGGATTGGCATAAATCTGGTTAATTTGATAAATATCAAAGGCAAGCTTCCAATTTATTCTAGCTCAATCAATTATGAGATATATGATGAAGTAGAATGAATGTCTAAAAGAATGACAATACTCAATGATGTATGTCTTCAAGTACTTGACTTGAACAATTAGATGATACAAATGCTTAGAGTATGTACATTGTTGTTATGTCCCTAGTCAGATGTCATTGTGGAAGGTTGATAGACAACAGTGACACATCAAGACTAGAGTGTGTGTTGGTTGATGACAGTGTCTCATTAGTTATGATATATGACATCAAACCAAGAACATAGATACATGTTAGAGAACATTGTATCAGACAAGACCCACCATGAGAGTGACACATGGAACCATGACATGATAGTCAGAATCATCTCTCATATTGATGGTGGTGATTGTGATTCTTGGACTTGAAATCACTGTACTCGTCGAATGTGATTGGGTACACTTTGACATCATCAAATGCAGTCTTGAAACATGGGTTGTTATAAAGGTGATGATTGGGTGGATTTTGTAACGACCGACAAACAAATTGTTACTAATTAAGAAGAATTAAACATAAACAACAGATGAACAAAAATCACTAAAAATTAAAACCATTTTTCAAAGAGATCCATTCCAAGGAAACTATTACTGAAAGGTCCAAAACCTTATATACATCATTATTCACATTGTACATATCCGGTACATCTCATCTCAAGAATAACATATAACAGTTGCTTTACCAAACTATACATGAGCAACATAAAACCTCTAGGCATGTAAGCCAAAATCTTTTATTGATCATAAAACCAGTACGAACCAACTCCAAGGACCTGAGAGTACAGAGACGACACATATGACTCATATCTACAAGACATGATAGACAATACACTCAACCTGAGTTGTCACTGCTGCCTCAGCTGTTGATCTTCCTCTGCAGAAAGGCCTTCACCTCCTCGTGCACGTCCACCTAAAAATTTGGGTCCCACGGGGGTGAAACAATTGTAATTGTCCCAACGAGAGATATAACTCTCCGCCGACCATATTATTATCACAGATTAAACATTTATAAACTGAGTAGAGGTTCTTTTTATATTAATAAGCAGGATAATTCATTATATGAACAAAATGAAGTAATCTCTTTTCATAAGGAGAACATTGCATCTACCCATGGTAGATTATAATTCATCTATCTGCTTTGCGAGGAATGTAAAGAAACACAAATAACATCTATCAACTAGAATGCATAACTGTATTGCGCATCAAGCAATGTTTTCCATATTTGATCCTTAAGAAGATATGCTACACGGCTGATTACATTTTACAATCACACTTATGCCCTGAGGAGATGAGGTATACCGCTCATACTCCAACCGACCATTGCGAAGTCGAAATCGGTACCATACAAGGTCAATGGAAGTGCCGGACTCCATGACCTCACCCGTCTCGGTCAGTGCGAGAAAAGAGCACGACATCTCGTGTCTCTACGAAATAGCTTTCCAGGGTATACTGGAAACTTCGCTATAGAGCTGCAGCGGCGGCTGCACTCCTTCGACATCGAGAGATTTAATGTTTATCTCACATCGATCCGGCATTAATCATCATCGGGAGATTCATGATACATCCATCCCGGCCTTTATAATGAAGTATTGAGAGATTTAATGTTTATCTCACATCAATTCCTACATTAGGGCGTACGGATATTTTCGCCCATCACCCCCACATATTCAAAAATATGCAGTCTCCAGGAGATCCTGTGGGAAAACCTGTTTCACCATCACCATCTGTTGACGATGATGGATCTATGGTCAGGGCTCTACATGATAAGATTCCACTTGATTAATTAAGTACATTCCCATATTCTTTTAGCATCAGTCAAGTTTTCAAACAAGAATTATTATGACAAATGCTACAAAGAAAGGTATAATACATCTATCAAGTACTTTCAAATCTTTAAAACACATGATACTTGGGATCTCAGTCCCTTATCACATTACTGGGAATTCTCATCCCTTCACATCATCATTATCATGATTACTGGATCTGGGTATTCAAACCCTTAGATCATCACAGAACACTGTTACTACTTATCAGGTAATTAATACCTCTAGGTCCTCAGACCAAGGTATACATGATACTTGTTGTACAAGCATCTCATAAGGCTCACAAGGCCCATTGCACATCTTGCCACCTCTCACTAGGCAACAACTCATTCACATGGCTCACCAGGCCATTACACGTCTTGTCACCTTTCACTAGGCAACAACTTATTCACATGGCTCACAAGGCCATTACACATCTTGTCACCTTTCACTAGGCAACAACTCATTCACATGGCTCACCAGGCCATTACACGTCTTGTCACCTTTCACTAGGCAACAACATTGTTCACATGGCTCATAAGGTCAGTACACGTCTTGTCACCTTTCACTAGGCAACAACTTATTCACATGGCTCACAAGGCCATCACACATCTTGCCACCTCTCACTAGGCAACAACTTATTCACATGGTACTTGTTATGTAAGCATTTAACATGCCTTACAAGGCTTATGTAATAAGAGAAATACAACCTTCCCATCATTAGGGTTAGGATTTTCCTTTCTTATCGATTAGGGTTTCTCTTACATATCATTACCCTTCATTAGGGTTAGGGTATTCCATTATTAACCATTTAGGTTTTCAAGATCATATTACCAATGATCAAACCCTAATTCAATGCTCCACACATCCAGGACCAAACATTGATATCATAAGTATTCTATCATACTTATTTATTCTCATCATTTATCATTAAATGAATCATCAACACAAGGTATGAGTTCGTCTCTCATCCTTACCAGGGTATGATTACATCATACTTTATTAACTTGGCTTAATCCTTTCTCAGGGTATGTTAGCCCACACTTAGCAAAGTGCATTAAACTCATTACATTTCTATGTAACAATTGACATAACACACTTCATGTGTTACTCATCCAAGTATATTGGATTTAAGGTGCATCAACCTTGAAGTGTTGGATGTGATATCTATCTTGTCTTGACGTATCGCTTCTCTCATCACTTTTAACATACTTAAGTTCATAAACTTATCTTGTATTAGGGTATGTCCCATCCTAATACTTTATTCACTAGCTCATCACATTTATCATGTAATGTATTGGTCCTAAGTCACATATTTGAATTATTCAACCATCATCAATGATATGGACTCATCTCGGGTTAAAGCATTATTGATATAAGGTTGTCCATTATCAACCACTCTAGGTGCTTCTCCTATTAAGGTATTAGCCACACCATTACTTGGTGTTACACTCATCACTCCTAAGAGTGTCTTGCCCTCACCTGTACAAGGTGTATAAGGTTAAAGATGTGCATATGTTCACCATATCGAGTTGTAGGTGTACAAGCACCACCATATCGGGTTGGAGGTATATGACCATCATCCATATCGGGCTAGAGGTGTTTGTAAGTATTACCCATGTTGTGCATGAGGTACTAAGCCATCACCATTTTGGGATAGAGGTGCATTCAATCACCATATCGGGCAGCTCACCATCTAGGGTTGGCCATGACGGATTAGGGTTTGCCATATCAGGTTCAACCCAATATACAAATCAATAGGAGTGTAGGGCACCAAACCATATTGGGATACACCATCAAACATTAGGTTGCAACACCCATGTTGGGTTAGGGTTGATTGTTATGGGCACATGGTACATATATGTGTCTCCCATGATGCTTAAGAGGTATAAACTCATCAACATGTCGAGATACCATATTGTCTAGGGTTGTGTATCGTGCAAGGTCATGTGTCATGCAACCATGTCATGCAAGTTCATGTAGGCATCATTATACTAAGTACCAATGATGTATTATATGATCATATCATGCAATAGCACTTGTTACTCTTTACTTATATCAGGTTACCCAAATTAGGGTTTCTTGTCAACTTACAAGTATACAATTGAACTTGTATCATATATGGAGTCTATACTTGACTTCCTATCGTGAAAGAGGTGTACACTACACCTCCATATCGTGCAACAATATATTCATTCATATCCATATCGTTCAAGTGAAGTAGGTGCATCATCATATCGGGTTAAAGGTACTTTCTTGTGTGCTTGCACCCGATATCACTTTTATAAAGTGATACCACCATCTTTAAGCTCTAGACATTAGTTATAACTGTTATAGTTCATGTTAACAGGTCTAAGCAACTACTAGAACTCATAATCTCATCAACTATTTCTGGAAATTTTGGAATTAAAAGTATTTCACTAATTATAGCAATTCAGGTGAAGAATAATAACATGGTTGAGTTCAAGTTATATAACCCCCCTTAAGAACGGCTTCAAAGCTCCAAGCTCCAAAGCTCCAAGTTCCTAAGGTTGAAGATGAACTTCAAAACTCTTCTATATACAAAGAATCACCATGGATAAGCAATTGGTGAAAGAAAAGAAAGGAAGATCAAAACCCTAAATTCATGCTTCAAACCAATGTTGAAGATGATCTTATCCTCACCTTAGGGTTAAGTTTTGAGTTCCTTAGCTCCTTGGCCGACACCCCACCACTCTTGGGCGATATGGACTTCCTCTTGGCCGACACAACCTTGCTTGTGGCCGATACCCCCTCACTTGTGGACAAAATCACTTCAATTGGCCGATATCAACTTGCTATGGACAATATCAACATGGTATGGCCGATACACTTGCTATGGCCGATACCCAAGGCCTATGCACGATACCCTTGTGCCCTTGCACGATATGCCAACCCTCTTGCACGATATGACACTCACTTGCATGATATGGCACTCACTTGCACGATATGGCACTCAACTCTTCACCCTATTGGCCGATATCACCTTATATGGCCAATTTCACCTACTTGGCCGATATGCTTTTTCTATGGGAAATATCCAAGGAACTATGCACGATATGCTTTCTATCCTGCATGATACAAGATCCCCATGCACGATACCATAAGGTAGGAGGGTGGTAAGGGTTGAAAAATTCCATTAAGGGGTCAAACTAGGGGTATATATACTTGCTGATCATGAAGAAAGGTAAAAATGAGGTGTCAACATTTTGAGCTAGTAGGTGCCACGTGTCATGCATGGGTGACACGTGTACATGCATGCACCATCATTTATATTGTCTTGAAAAACAGTTGAGGATCATCTAGAGATGCAATTTCGTCCATTACTTATCCATTTGGATAAGTTATCTAGGTTTAATCACTATTTCATGTCAAGTCGATACACTTTTTCTAAGGAAACTTTTTGGCCGACACACCTCACCTCCTTGAGGTGCTTTGCACGATATGGACTCTGCCAATAGTTCATAAAACGATATGGGACACCTCCTTGGGCTCCATGGCCGATAGGCACTCATATATAAGCTTTTCAACTTGATACAACTCAAGTTAAGCTTCCAAATTCAACCCTTTTTCTTGGTCATTTCATCACCAAGAGTATCATCATTCATAATTGGTCCAAACATGGTGTCTCATTCATTATCTCTCCTATAAATCATACATATAGGAAGTAGGTACACTTTAGAGGTGGTAATTTGCATATTAACCCCACATTTTGGGTTAATTACAATTTCTACCAAAATTGGTGCGCAATGCTCCAGCATTGTTCAAACAAGTTCAAACTTGGAATTTAGGATTTCCACAAGCCACCACTTAGCATAATTCTCTCTCTTATGATGCTAAAACATATAAGGCACATTAAACATGTGACATTTTGCATTATAGCCCCTCAATTTGGGTAAATTGCACTTTGGTCCAAAACAAAGGAAAATTGCTCAAACAACATTCAATCGGGACCAGAATTGAAACATAAATGTGTCACATGATAAAAAATCACCTTAGAGGATTATATTAAAGTTCTAAGCAACTTTATTAGCCAAAACAAATAGGGTTACCTCATAACCCAGGTCAGGGTCGTTACAGATTTGATGCATGAGATAGATTGTGAGTGATAGATATGGGATTTGTCCCTCCTAAGGGAGTATTATGTCCATGCCACTTGATAAGCGAGACTGAGAAAGGCATGCATATTCACATGTGAATAAATATATGACATTGATATCACACATATCTCAAACAGTCTACTCTAGTTCAAGAAACATGAATGAACATTGCAAGGATGACAACTCCATTCCTAGAGTTCATTCAGGATATCAAAGACAAAGGAATTATACATTCAGTGGAACACCAATCACAAACTGTAGGGTTGAAAGTTGTTCTCCAACTTTTCTTTTCACTTGGGTAGCACTGATGTGCGACTAGGTACCACTCTTTGCTTGTGATGACATAAGCTAGTTATGAACATTCACTGCCAACATGAAATGGGACCTATAGGTTCACACACAAAGGATTAACCTAGAAGAGGAGTTTATCCATGAATGATGTTTGGATTGATTACTAAAGTGTTTAGGTACTCACTAAAACATTCAATCAATAAACTTGACTCAGAATCATCAAGTTTAAGTGTTGAACCAACTGATTAGAGTGTTAGATTGATTGAGAACTGAATTGACTGTGTTCAGTACAATTTGGACCACCAATCGACCGGTTCACTGGGTGAACCGACCGACTCATGGTCAGTAACACGACTGATTCACTCTGGTGAACTGATCGGTTCAACTGGACCAAATGAGTAGTGTTGAGTTGTCTCGATTTGTGATAAATGTTTTTCATTTCACTTTTTCAATTCGATTGGGACAAGAATTAATATTTGCGTTAATTAGAAACGAATAAGAAAAGTCAATTACAGGCAGGTCTGGGAAGTGAAACGACCGGTTCACTAGGTGAACCGATCAGATCACACTCCCAACCGACCGCTTCACTAGTGAACCGATCGAATCACCTTGCCAAACGACCGTTTCAGTTATGAAACGATCGGTTCGCCTGCCGCAGTGCAAATTGTTCATGGAAATTTTGTACCCTTCTACTCCCGTACATACTGGGAACCTTGACCCTTCCCTCTACTATAAATAGAGTGGTACAGGGGGCTTCTCTAGAAACACAAATCAGAACATCAGTTGCTCTGCAAAGTTGTTGTCCTCTCTGATTGTGGTAAGTGAGAGAGCCCAAGCAAGTTCTACCCATCCATGGAGGAACAATGAGGGAGAGACAACTATAGAAAAGCAACTAATTGTGGGAGAGTGTTTCGGTGACTATTACGCCTACATAAGGGGACAAATCCTTCTAGTTTGTTTTTCAGGACGACTAGAGTTCCCGATAGTCCGTGTGGACTATCTATAGAAGTGGGAGAGTTCTGCCACTCAAGAGGACGAAAGTCAATCGCGATTTGGGTCAAGACCATGAGCTGCTCAAATGACGTCAAAGACAAGTGGTGGAAGACCGCATTTGCTGTGAGGTATTGTTACTGAGCAAGCCTCAGAACCAGGTATATCTCACTAAAACCATCCTTCCCATTACATAGATGTTGATACGATCTGCTGGTTACAGGTTTATGGTCAAGAAAAAGTTTTGTTTCCGCTGCCTACTCCAACCACGTAAAACCCACAGATGGATCATATGATATGTACAATACGTTAGGATAATTAAATACTAATTTTGATTATTGAATTATTGAAGTGTTGGAATCTAGAAATCATGGTTTAGAAATAGAATATATCAATAGAAAATAGAAGCGCCTTCCAAAAACATATTTTCAATATTTTTTTGAGGTCATATGAAGTTTCTATGAATTTACACTATTGACCAATAAAAAATAGGAAAAATATATCGTGAAATTAATTTAAATCCAAAAATCGACCGATGTAAATAATGGGATCAAAGACCAGAAAGCATAGGCATGTGCCACCCTAAAATCAATATAGAAAGGGAAAAACATCATTCAACTAAGGTTAAAGTCACACAACCTGAGAAAACAAAAAACATATTTAATCCTTGAATTGCACTTGTAATATTTATATCTTGATTGAACTGGTAGGGGTGTTAGGGTTAGGGCTATAAATAGGTAGGGTAAAAGCTTACCATTACCCTTTCCCACATCAAAGTTGCTGGTAACAGGACAAATAATTACCCTTTCCCTAAAAACCTTTACCCTACCCTAACCTGCATCCTTTTTACTAGTAGGATAAATGGGAAGGGTAACAGATAAAATGGGTAAAGATATATGAAGATAGGTATATGCTATTTTCAACAATGATTTTTTACAATATTCTCTACATCAAACACAAGACACTCAAATAATTTTAAGATAGTAGTAAATATGTACAGAGTGATATACACTAAAAATAGTAATGAACCAACACTTTTTTACAACTATGGCCTACCATTTTACTATAATATTTCTTACCGATGAATTCATTTTTCTTTCTAAAGAGTTATTAAAAAGGGAGAATGACATGATTCCCATTGTTCTTTAAAGTATCTGGAATAATAATAGTATACATTAAGAAAGTAGTGGTGATGCTTTTTGGGTTTTTTAATAGGAATTAATACATGTGTATTATATACTGAAGTTATTAATAAAATCTCATACTGATGGGTAAATGGGTGAAGTGGGTATTATAAAACTTCTCCCTTACCCTAACCTCTTTAGATGTAGGTAAAGCAGACAAAGGATAGACATGTGGTGGGTAAAAATTATGCTTACCCTTACCCTACCCTATAGGGTATGGGTGGTGGATAAAAGGATGATATCAAATCCATTTACAACCCAAGATAGTTTCTTCTCCCCTTAAGCCGTGGCTTCCGAGTAGTTCAACATGAGCTTCTCTGGCTCTGGTCCCAGACAGTAGTCGTTGCCTCATGGGGAGTTGACGACTCCCCTTCATATTCTTGAGGGGGAAATACTGCCAGTGATGCTAGGCTCAGATGTTGGAGAGAACATGGGCTCCAGAATCACTCCGACCATGGTTGAGGCATAATTGGAAGAATCGAGTCCAGTTAAAACATCACAAATAGATCATGAAGATCAGTTGAACGTCGTTGCAAGGTCAAACTAAAGGTGGGGGTGTTATTACATGAAGAAAAAGGTCGAAGAGTCACTGACGTGTATCGAAAAAAGGTAAAAGATAGAGAAGTCACATGATCCTAGGAAAGGAATATGTGAAGAAAAACAAAGGAAGCTTGGTACTAGAAAAGTTCCTTGTTTTCTACCAATGTTTGGAGTGCAGTTTCCATGGATGGAGGGCCACTAAAGTGGCGAGGCGATGAATGTCAGTGAGTACATCCAACCAGGCTAGCGGGTATAGTGACTGGGACCAATTTGACACAAATAGATGAAGACAAAAGAAGAGGGGGCATAGAGGAAGCTTATTGGTTCATCAATTACACGATAAATATCGTCGATGGATGGGGCAAAGCCAAGGTCACCAGTTCTGCAAACAAGATCAATGGCAATGAATCAAACTGGGGTAGATGGAATTGGAAGAGGAAGTGCAAAAAGTGATGTCTAGGGGTTGTTTACAATCCTTTATATAGGTGTGAGGAGGCTTTGGTGCTTTCTACAACTCGGGCTCGTGAGAGAGTAAACCCTAGATTGGGCATTTCACACACAAGTCGAGAGGGAAAATGACTAAAGTCTTGCTAGAAATAGGCGATAGAGATGAGATTGAAAGTGAAGAAATCTCATGGGTTAGTGGAGAGATGAGGGAGAGAGGAATCGAGAAAAGAATCATTATGAACTGGTTTCAGACCAAAAAACAAAATAGGGATGAAGACCACGATCTAGCCTTTAGATCGCGGGCGTTAAGTCCTGACTCTCAGATGCATGGGATAAAAAGAAAGAATGAGAAAGAATCACATGACAATGAAATAATATGAGACTAAATGTATAATTTGATTATATTTTTTTATTAACTTATATAGAAACTTTCCTATTTTGTTTAGAGGGTCAAACGAAGTCATAATGACTTCAAATTTTGACCATAGGTTAATGATGTAGTCTACATCCTTATTATCCAATAAGAATCCCATTTTGAACATAACATATACATCAACTGGATTAAAATTTATTAATGATGTGGTCTAAATCCTTATTTTTGGTGATCTCTTTATCTTATTTGATATTGTGCTTAGCACGTCATTAGTCCAAACAAGTTTCAACATATGTATTTTGCTTCCGGTCTACTTTACGCACAACGATGTTACTTTTTTTTTCTTTAACTAGATTAGGCAATGCAACACTATAAATGTGAAGTTTCTCTCTAGAAGAACAATGTGTTTCGAGGTGTCAAGTGGGAGAGAAGTCATAATTGGGGTTTTGAATATGAAGTTCAAAGTAATTTAGTATATTCTCAGACCAGTGCAATGTACTTAGACATGTGTGCTTAATTTTTTTTTAATAACCCAGAGGCACCCTGAAAGGCTTACGCCAAAGTTAAACCTTCTCATAATAAGTAGTAAATATATTATAAGTTACTAGTAGATATTATAAGTTAGTTCCCGGTACATTACATAGTAATAAAATCTAAAATTTAACATTATGCTTGTAAGCCATGTTGTTTGTGTTTTCGTGGTAGCAATATTTTTACTAGTGTTACTGTGACAATTATATTAACAATGGGCTGACAATTCACGCTGTTGGGGTTGTGTTTATCTCAACACCCGGATAAAAGTTTAGGAGTATAAAATTGTTAGCTGGCGGGTGTGGTATGGATCTAATTATGCTTGGCGTGTTGTTGGGAGGTCCAGCCAGCAGGTCCGGGTGTGACGCAATGCGACGCCCTTCAGCCCCTTCTGATATACACGCCTAGCTAGAGCAGTAGGCAATAGCGGAATACGTCTGCGCCCCCTTCTAGAGGAGAAGTTGGCTCGTGATCTTTCGGCACCCTCAGGCTTCATTTCAGTCATCACCTGGTCGTTCAGGAAAGATGTCCGATTGTCTTCGTCAGACTTGGAATAAAAATGTCAACGTTCAGTTGACTATCGGCAGCAGCTCCGCAATTGATTTGGTCACATACATTATTTTCTTCTTCTGAATAAGGAGAAAGTTTTTCATAATGTATTGTATCGATTATGTTGTATATAACTCGTACCTACCATGTTGTATGCAACAACGGCGACTCGGCGAGGGGAAAAGGTCTCGGGATGGCCAATTCCACGACAAGAGCCTCAGCAGCCACGGCACTGCGTCACGGCCTTACAATCAAGATGCAACTCTGGGGAAGAAATTCAATATAAGTATTACCACACATATCCATACCCCATGTCACAGCGCACAAGGCACATTACAAGAATACCACAAACACATAGAACTTAACATAGTAAATATACATCAAGCAACTAATGGCCAGCCTCCACCGCCCATTTCGCCAGTGGGGGATCTATTCAACTGTTTGAAATTAAATTCTATATACAGATTGCACTTGAGTGTACAGATTGCACGAATATACTCAAGTGTGTTTGCATATCATGACTATTTTTTACAAAATGTGAACCATTGATCTTCACCGTCATACTATAGCTAGGCTGCATACAAATTTTGAGCCCAAGGGCAACAAATTGACGCGCGAAACTAATTTGAAATGCATAATTTTTGCGGTCTTTATAACATGACCTATAAATGTCCAAATGTGCTCAAATTTTGTATATGAGCTATTCACAAGATGTTTAATAAGATCAACGGATTAGATTTAAAAAAAATATTGCATCATGAAAAACTACTTGAGTGTATTCTGCTCTGAATACACTCGAGTGTATTCTAGCCTGACTCTCTCTCTCTCTCTCTCTCTCTCTATATATATATATATATATATATATTTAATGTATAAAATAAGATTTTGGTTGCATATTTTTTCTTGAATATCTTGTTTGTATGACTCCCATTGCCTAGGAGATTTAATGTAAATCTACGTACTGTATCTGTGAAATTATTGTTCTTATATGATTTGCATTGGCCAGCAAGACATAAATGAACTATTGTTTCAGTTCCAAGAAGAGTTTTCTACTTTTCATTTTGCTATATTATTCTTGGTAAGTTGATATGGAATGGTTCTTGTAGCTATTTCTTCATGCAAGCACTTGTGGTATTAGATTTTAATATCTTATAATTCTATTAATTTTTTTATAACCTTTATTTATCTCAGGAGGAGTGTCTTTATTGTGCATGCATCCCACTAATGAGACAAGACTGATGTTGTATCACCTCCATAATGCTTCAGTTGGAAATTGAACTAGCAAACCACTACAAAGAAAAGGCCAAAATTATCACTTGAGCCAACTGACAAGTGAATTGAAAATGATTAATCCTTATACCAATACTATTCTATGGAGGTTTTAATCTTTTTTCTTGTAACATGGTCGCAATTTATGGGGCCTGCATCAGGGCCAACCCCAACGGGTCCTCTACATGAGTTGGACTAGACCTAACGGGTGGAGATTTTGATCTTAATTTATTTTACTTACAAAAGTTAAAATATATATTTCACCATCTTTGTTTGGGTATCTTGCACATCTATAATGTATTTAGTTTCTACTTTCTACATCATATTCCATAAATTCATGTTACTTTTATAGGGTGTATGTGTAACATACTGAATTCTAGAATTTTGTCTTTTGACCCTCTTTCCCATCTTTTCCTTTCATTTCTATCCTGATTGAGCTTTCTATTTAATTAGTAGAATTTATAGTGGTTTAGTGAACATTTATTCACTAATTGTACCAATATAAGGGTTTATGCACAAATACCTCAGTGAAAGCTTAATTATCATAATTAAGTGTTTATGCACAAATACCAATATAAGGGTTTATATGATTTGAAAACATAAAATGATCCTAAGTTTCAAATTTGGTTCGATTTGGATGTTGTTTGTGCAAGTTATACAATTTTAGGTATATTTTGGACTTTTATGCAATTTACCCAATTGGGAGGTTTTCTTTGCAATTTATCAACTGAATTTTAATCCTTAGATATTCTCTTACCATTAACGAGATTTTAAACTATTGGAGAACCTAGTTTCACCTTAGTTTGATGGTATTTCTTTCCAAGGGCATTATAGGGATTACCCTCTTTATAAAGATGCTTATCCTTAAAAGCTATCAACCAATGAGGTTATTTCTTTCTTGAAAAACGGTGGGGATGGCCTAGGATAATCTATGGGCCCTTAGAACTGACTTTTGATATGCATGAAGCCTCTATGAGCTATCCTCTTACATGTCCATCAATCCCTAGGCTAAAGACACATGGAAAGTCCCTTAAGACTCCTCATTCTTCACCTCTTTCTATATATAGCCATGCATACCCCTTCCCAACTCACAATTCGAAAACAATTACTCTCCTTTTCTTTCCTCTAGATTAGATAATAGTTCCTTCTATATTTGGCCACGAAGTTGCTGCCCCAAGGCAATAGAGGGAGCGCTACCTTGGTGAAGAAGGCTCCTAGGGCTTCCAAATTGCCCTATTAGGGTTTCAAAAGATCCTCCTTGGTAAATTCGACCAAAACTAGTAAGTTTCCTCCATTCCTTCCCTATTTTCATACTGTTAGTCTTCCTTAAACCTTCTTCTAGGTCGGAACCATGACCATACATGGTAAAACTCTACCTAAAACCCTAAAACATATCATCTCCTTGCTCTTTTGCTAGGGTTTGCACCTCTAAAGTGGAGAAGGTGATCTTTGCTCAAGAAAAGAGCTTGGCTTGGAGCAACCAGACCTTTTGATCTCGGAATCCTTTATGTTTGAACCTTATTACCTTCCTAGAGGCAAGTTTTGTTAACCCCCTTCTCATATATTTCTTAGTATATACTTAAAACCCATGCTTCTATGTTGATAATCGATGATTTCCATCTCTTTTTACCATGTTCTTCTAAGGTTTTGGTTTTTTGCTATTTTATCTTCTCTAGAATCTATAGTTTGGTTATATAAGAAACTTAAAACCTGATCTTGGGTCAAATGGTGTTTTCTCCCTCTCCCTCTCTCTTTAATTATCTCGATCGGTTTGATGATGTGGCAATTTCCTATTGGTCAGTATTGAAAAAATCATATCTTCTAAACCGCTTATCCAAATTTGACAAATAAATATGTTTTGGAATTGGAAAATTAATCTCTATCTAATAAAAATATTTTAAAGGTCTGATCTCATGGTTTGACGATGGGTGATTTTTGTAAAACGAATTTAATGCATAAATCCATAAAAATTACATCTTAATCATCATAACTCCAAAATTAACATAAATATATATTTTCTTGATCAGGAAAACCTAATAAGTTTATTAATGATGTTTTAAGAGTCTAAATCCGAATTTTGCTAAAAAGCTCTAAAAACAGGGTTTCTATATATTAATGTCAACTATGTACTCTAATACATGTTAATACATTGAAAATAGGCAAAGTGGAACTTGGACTCAATTAAAGTGGTGAAAGTTAGTAATTGATATCAATAAGAGAGGTATGTGCATTCCTTACACCCTATGTTAGGATAATTGCAGCCAAACCCTATATTTCCCTAATGAGGCTTAAATGAACCCTAAATATCCTATTCTTGAATCCTAATGTTGTTGATGCCTCAAATTAGATTATAATTTCTTCTTGTTTGGGTCTTATACCCCACTGTCATGCTTGTTGAATATTATGACTACTCTTGCCATGACTACTTTTCTAGTATGTGGATTTATGTTCTATTTAATTTAAAGTAGCGGTACTTATGTACAACCACCCACAGAGGGCATGTAAATAATCACCCTGGGGAATGTCTTATTCTCCCCATAATATTGTAGGTGACTGGGAATGTCTTATTCTCCCCTCACCTAAGTTTCGAGGTCTGGTAGGTGCCTCAACCCTACTTAGTTAGGGAGACATAATTATCTTACATGCAAATCCTTTTTGATATAATTGTTAATGGCAAGTTTCTTTTGAATATAGCCTCATACTCTTATTATCTTCATTATATGATGAACCCTAGGCTGTTTTTTTGTTGTACTTATCTTGATATCCTAGATTAGTTTTATGATGCATACCTTATTTTCTTTCCCCTTTTGTTGGGTGTTTTCCCAACCACCCAGGTGCTGGTGCTGAGCAAGGAGAAGGACAAGTTTGAAGGAATTCATCTCAGGAGTAGATCTCAAGCTATCTGAAAGGATGTCTAGGTTGCTATAGCTAGATCCTTTTCTCTTATCTTTTTCTTTTGAGAACAATCATGTAATGAACAATGAAAGCCATGTAATAGGCTTAGTTCTTTTATTTCCGCTGCTATTAACATTTTGTAATGTATCTGGTGCATGCTTATTTACTTGGAATATTATACATGCATCCCTCAATATCATTTGTCTTTCTAAAAAGATGGATGTTTTGTACTTCCTTTAAATTTTAGTAAAGAGGTGATCTCGCCTCTTTACAGTATGGTGATGCACGGGTTTTAAGTCACTTTTACAAGCCTATTTTATATCTATTTGTGCATACATTTGTCATTTTCTTGATTGTATTTGCATGATTCAATATTATTGGCATGTACACTCTGTTTGCATCAAATTATGCTTATTTTATCATATTTATATGATTTTATGCATTCCCCAAACTTATGTATGTTTTTCTGCTCTTTTCAGGTACTTTATACACACTGCAATCTTAGTGCCATCGACCCAAATCGTCGGTGCCATCGAGATTACATCAGTAGCCAGTCATCAATGAACAACAGGCTCGGTGCTACCGACTCATCTTGTTAGTGGTACCGAGATTTAATCAGTGGCGCAGCCAAAGTAGTGGCACCAGCTTAGTGCTACCGACTCATCTTGTCGGTGGCACCGACTCAGATGAGGAAGGCTCACAATAAGAAGCCATCGGTGCCATCGACCATTTTGTCGGTGGTATCGACTCCGCCAAAATCAACACTTAATCTAATCATTCTAATCCAATGGTCCACGTTGCGTGGTACTGTAAGTTGGTCTATGACCTAAGCAAGGATGACCAGACCTAGGGAGGATCTCATTACGCACTACATAGAAGCCATAGAGGAGAACGGAGCCGAAGGCCACCACTCAGGTGATCTGAGCACCTCCAACGGGCATTTTTTCTGTCGAAAGACTACAGAATGTGCGTTTCTCAGAGAGGATTATTTGGAATACCTTCTTTCTAGGGGTTACATGAATTTCCTTCATGTTTCCCACATTTTTCTCCTTTCTCTCCATGTATTCGTAACTAAAAACTATGTGGGGCTAATCCCCTCTTTTCCTTAGGACCCGGGAGTAGCCCAGGGGATCGTTGTATCGACTTTTACATAAATTGTTGTGTTTTAAATGATCTACCTATGCTTGATCACCATCGGTAGAGTAATAGATTGATATTTGCTCTGGAAGGAGAATTAAAGGTTGGAAAATCATAATCTATACACTTTCCTAAGCATTCCTTAGAAAAGGTAATGTATGGTTAGTGGAGAGAAACCCAGATTCTTCGATAATGCACCTAGACTAAGATATAAATTGCTATAGAAGTGGAATTGGCTTATATCTAAGTAGTGTATTGCACTGTGGAAGCGGGCAATTCTGACTAAAGGATTTCTATCCAGGTTAAGAGTAGAATTTGTGTTAATTTGGTAGAAATTAGGTATAACGAGACCTGTGGTGAAATTGGTTACCCTAAGGAATCCACCTTATTTGATTTAACCACCATCAATTTTTGTTTAATTCTCTTTTTATTTTGTTTAAACTCAAAGTCCACCTTTTAATCAGTCTAGCTGATCGCATCATAGTTAGTAGTAGTCACTGAGACTATGTCTCCCTGAGTTCGACTCGGGCCTCACATAGGTCTATTTCACTTGATGCGTGCACTTACGTTTCTACTCACACTTTTAGCATGTCAAGTTTTTGGTGTCGTTGCCGGGGAGACGGCACGTTATCAACACTACGAGTGCTGCGGTCGGCCACTCTAGGTCATTTTTTTATTTCTCATAACTTTAATTTAATCATTGAACTACATTGTATATATATATTGAGTACCGTGAGTAACGCAATTCTACATTTTCAGGTACTAGTGCATGGTGAAAACACGAAGCACAGACTACGGAGAATCTACACCAGAGGTCCCAATCACTATTGAGGATCTATAAGGTTCTGTTGGAACCTTAACACCATCTCTAGTTCAAACAACTCCTTCTGAAGACATACTGTTGACACCCAGGAAACAAGAAATGGGGGACAGTAACACAGTAGTTGAGAAGACAATATGGGAGATGATTAAGGCATCTTCCTCAGTTGCACAGACGAGACCCATTAAGAAATAGGTTGTAAATGTAGCACAATACAAGATTGATCCAAAGCTGATTGCACTCATCAAGTCACAAGATTTCCATGGGCACACTCATGAAGATCCGGTGGCACACATTAGCAACTTTGTTGAGTGTTGTGATATGGTGAAAGTAGATAGGTTTCCACAGACATCTATTTATCTGAAGTTGTTTCCATCATCACTGGCAGACAAGGTAAAAGAATGGATGCACAACTTGCCAAAGGAATCAATCGATACGTGGGATCAGATGATTGATACGTTCTTTGAAAGGTATTTTTCGTCAGAAAAGACAAACAAGCTGGTGTAGAACATTCACAATTTCAAACAATAGGCAGCTGAGTCATATTCTGAGGCTTGGGAGCATTTTCAGAACATGCTCAGGAAAGTCCCGCGTCATGGGATAGATCTGGAGAACCAAATAAATATGTTCTACTTTGGGATCCACAAAAATGAATGTGTCACCTTAGACAGTGTAGGCACAGGGTTCTTTCTCAACAACTCACCCTCTAAGTGTCATTAGATTCTGAAAAATATGGCAAAGAATCAGACGTGGGGCAATGAGAGAGATCATCCAGAGCATATCAAAAGCATAGGGGAGTCCAAAGTTATTACCACTCTGAACGAGAAATTAGACCTGATAGCAAGGAAGCTGCTAGAGAAGGCAAAGAAATAGGTCTGGGTTCCGAAGAAGAAGATTCGTAATCTAAATTTTGAAGAGGAACCAGAGATTTTCAGTGATGCTGTTGAGGACATCACTCAGGGAGGGGAGAGTTCAGTGACTGTGATAGGAGAGGAGAGGTATGTGGAAGAGAAGCAAATAACACAGCAAAAACATTTTACCCCTCATCCATCACCAGAGTGGGAAACTCAGAGGAGGAGATCAAAGTCGCCCCCAAGGGTAGCTGCGAAGCCAGTGTCTGTGGCAAGGAATATTCAATTATCTCCGAACAAATTCTTCTTGCTATCTAATTTAGGAGAGGGTGCAGGTGGTGTCGACAATGTGGGAGTGGAGGTTGTCCCAGCCTATCCAAATGGATAGTTCTCTTTCGGTTATGTCTTGGAACGTCAGGGGCATTCATAATAAGCTCAATGGCGTTCGAAAGGAGGTGGGGAAGCGTAAACCAGATATTTTAATTGTTGTGGAATCTAGATTAGAGAATAAGGAGATTCAGGGAGTGGTGGATTTCTTGTGGCCGAATGCATCCTATATCGACAACTCAGGTTTCTATTCTTATACCAAAATTCTATTATTGTGGCAAAGTACTGAGATTAGTATTATCAAGGAAGCTGAAGGCGATCAATTCATACATACTTTAGTGTCAGTAGGGGATATGAAGTTTAATCTGACTGCAGTCTATGGTGCCAATGGGGACATTGATAGAACTAGTTTATGGTGTTCTTTGAGGTATGTGCAGAGAAATGGGAGACCTTGGGATTTGATTGGAGACTTCAATGCAGTTAGGAAAAACTCTAAAAAGGCGGGTAGGAGGCCTCCTTCCCGTAAAAGCATGGAAGACTTCAACAATTTCATGAAGGACACATGTTTGTTTGAAGTAAATTTTAAGGGGAATTTCTTTAGTTGGGACAGTAAAAGCAAATCGAGAAAAAGCACATTTTCTAAAATCGATAGATGTCTGTGTGATGATTCTTTTCTTGCTCTGTTTCCATCAGGTTGGGGTGAGGTTGTTCCTAACATTATCAGTGACCATTGCCTCTTGGAGTGGCAATTGAGTGTAAGGAAAATAAGTAAAAGTATGTTTAGGTTTATTAACGCCTGGGTGTCTCAGGAGGGGTTCAAAGAAACTATTAGAAATGCTTGGAATTCGGATGTTTTGAGTGGAGCACCTATGTTGAAAGTTTATAGAAAGATCAACAAAGTAACTGCGGACCTGGTTAGTTTGAACAGTAAGAAAGTTGGTAATTTCTCTAATGTTGCTAAGGAGATGGAGGAGAAGGCCAATGCTCTGCAAAGGCATGTAGATGCTCAACCTTTTAATGCAGACTTACAGAAAGAGATGAATGAGGTGAGGAAATGTGCTTTGATTGCTTTGAATAATGAGGAGAGTTTTTTCAGACAGAAATCTCGTGCCTTATGGTTGAAGGAGGGTAATAGGAATACTAGATTTTTCTATGCTACGTTGAGAACTAGGAGGATGCGTAATAATATCTATTTGTTGATGAATGAGGACAAGGTCATCAAAGATCCCGAGGAGATTAGGGAGCATGTGGTGAACTATTTCTCGAATGTTTTTAATTCTACAGGTTTATTAGAGGTCCCATGGTCTGAGGTGTGGATTCTTCCTAAACTGTCGGCTATGTAGTGTGATAATCTCAGGAAAGTTGTTACCAAAGAAGAAATTGAGAAGGTTGTTAAATGCTATAATGGTGACAAAGCCCCTGGCCCAGATGGGTTGAACGCTTGTTTCTTCCAAAATTGTTGGGACATAGTAGGTGAAGAGGTCACGAAGGCTATCCTGAAGTTCATTGAAACTGGTAAGATGTTGGATGGATGCAATAAGTCCTTTATTGTTCTTATTCCTAAAATCCCAGGGGCGTCCAATCTCAAGGATTTTTGGCCTATTTCTCTCTGTAATGTGATCTTCAAGTTCATCATGAAAATTCTTACGAATAGATTGAGTGATGTCTTACCCGAGCTGATTGATCTTAATCAAGATGCCTTTCTAAAGGGGAGGAGTATTCGGGATGCCATTCTGCTTGCTAATGAACTTCTGAGTTCTTTCCCAAATCATGGAACTGAGAAGATGTGTGTAAAAGTGGATTTATCGAAGGCATACGATACTGTCAGAAGAGACTATTTCTTGTTTATTATGAAGAAAATGGGATTTCCAAGCTGTTGGTTGAACTGGATTTCCTCTTGCTTTGACTAGGCTACTTTTCAAGTGATTATCAATGGTGTACCTATAGATGCTTTTAAAGCGAGCAAAAGTGTTAAGCAAGGAGATCATCTTGCTCCGTATCTGTTTGTGCTGGCTATGCAGGGTCTTACTTCTCTTATCAACAGTTATGTGAAGGATAGTAGGATTAGCCCGTTGATGGCTTCTTCAAAGTTTGGTGTTTCCCATATTATTTTTGCGGATGATCTTTTAATGTTTGTTAAAGCTAACCCAACTAATGTTAAGGAGGTTGCTAATCTGTTTGCTAAGTTTGAATACATCTCAGGGCTTAAACTTAATAAACTGAAGAGACAGATCTTTTTTAGTATAGGGGTCTCTAATCAGGAGTTTCTGAGTGACATGTTGAAGATTCCTGTCTGCTCTTTGCCTGTTTGGTATTTAGGTCTTCCCCTGTTTACTGGGAGGTTGACTAAAGAGATGTGTAATCCTATTGTGGACACATTGAGGAGTAAATTGGAGGCTTGGAAGAGTAAGATGCTCTCTTTCTCTGGTAGAATTGAGTTGGTGATCTCAACCTTGTCATCTTATGACATGTTTTGGACAGCTGCTTTTCCCCTGCCAAAGAGTGTTATTTTGGAAATGGAAAAGATTATGAGGGAGTTCCTTTGGAATGACAATGAGAATAAAAAGCATATGCATACTATCTCTTGGGAATGCATTTGTCTGCCTCGTGATGAAGGTGGGTTAGGTATCAGACGTATTGAGGATTGGTCCAAGGCTGGTTTGCTAAAAAACCTCTGGGATGTGGCCATAAATAAAGAATCAATGTGGGTAAAATGGGTCCATGAGAGGTACATTCAAAACTATTCGATCTGGGCTGTGGAGAGTAAAGCTTCATCTTCTTGGCTTTGGAGGAGACTGTTGAAGTATAGAGAGCTGCTAAAATATAATATTAATTTCTGTTTGGGGGATGGTAAATCATTTCTTCTTTGGAAAGACCCTTGGCTTCCTAAGAAAAAAACCCTATTGGAGTTGTGTGATAATCAGCAGATGTTCAGATTTGGGAAGGGTGATAACTGTAAAGTGAATACTTGTTTGGTGAATGGTAATTGGTATTACCCAAACATTAGAGGATCTAAAAAGGTCATTAATATTCTGGAAAGAAGTTCTGTTATGAAAGGGGGTGGTAAGGATAAAATTACTTATAAGAAAGGTGATGTGTTCAAGATCAGAAATGGATGGGAAATTCTTAGAAAGTCTAAGAACCGTATGTACTGGTCCAATTGGGTTTGGCATAGAAAAGTTCCCAGTAATTGGGAAAGTTTTCTATGGAAGCTATTTCTTAACTGCTTGCCAAGTAGTGAGTATCTGAGGAAGGTGGGGTTTTAGCTTGTTACTCGTTATCCGCTATGCTTGAATGATGAAGATACTCCGAATCATGTGTTCTTCAGCTGTTCTTTTAGTACTAAGATCTGGGAGTGTTTCAAGGAGTACCATGGGGTGAATCCAATGAATATTGAAGCCCTTGTTAAGTTTCGGGGTGACAAAAAGATGGTGATGATTGATATCCTGTATCATTATGGAGGGAGAGGAATGGTAGAATCTTTGAAGGTTTTTTCTGTAGTACGGATACTATGTGGAGGAGAGTATGCAGTGATTCTAAAAGCCTTTTTTAGAAGGGATCGTGGACTTTGTTGTTAGAGTGCTCGTTCTCTTTTTTTTCTGACTTTAGTTCCTTGTACAGTTTGGTCTGTCTTCCGCTTTGGTATACAGTTTTGTTGTGCTCGCTTGTGAGCATTTTCTATAGTTAGTCTTTGGACACCTTGTCCAAGGCCTTCTCTGTACATGCTTTTTTAGTCTAATAGAAGAGTAACACGCCAGTTGCATAAAAAAATGATTACTCGTGGAGGAAGGATCCCAAGTTTTCTTGGAAAGATCCAAATAATTTCCTGCAGGATCCAAACCAACAGAAACAACACATGACTAATCTACAGTAGCAGCCTGTAGTAGAGGAGAACACAAATGAAATTCTGAACAGGATAGTGAAACAAAATGAGTAGTTGTTAAACAAATTCCAACGTGATCTCTAGAATCAAGGGGCTCAAATGAGGAGTTTTGAGACAACTTTGTCTCAGTTAGCAGTAGATGTGGCAGCATTGAAGAAGCCTACACAGTAGGGTATTCCAGGAAATACTGACACTCCAACTGGGAACCACCAAGTCAAGGCCATATTACTGTGGAATGGGAAGAAGACATTGACTCCAAGGACTCCAGAACCTGAAGTGACCACACCTATTGTCAACAGTGAACCAATGGTACAGCCAACACAAGTAGGAATTGAGGCAGATAACATAGGGGAAGAGCAGAATCAAGAATCTAAAGTGGAGAAGGGGATGTCATATGTGCCACCACATCAAAGAACACAAACTGTGCTAGTTCCATATCCAAACATCTTGAATGCAACAAAGATGGATCAGCAATTCAAGAAATTTTTGGATAGCTTCAGGAAGCTTTCTGTCAACATAACATTGATTGATGCGATTGAGCAAATACCGTCATATAATAAATTTTTGAAGGATATTATTAACAAGCAGAGGAGGATTCTAGACGCTGAGGTAGTAGTGCTGAAAGAGCAAGTCAATGCCTTCATTTTAGGAACTCTACTTCCGTAGAGACATGATCCCGATTGTTTCAACATCACGTGTTACATTGGGAAGACAAAGTTTGGGGATGCACTCTGCGATTCAGGGGAAAGTATCAACTTGATGCCCCTATCAAAATTTAGGAAGCTCGATCTCAAAATGTCTAGGAAGAACATCATGACAATCCAATTGGCAGATAATTCAGTAGTAAGACCTTACGGTATTTGCTAAGATGTACTTGTCAAGGTGGATTGATTTGTTTTTCCTACAGAGTTTGTGGTGATGGAGATGTAGGATGACAATGGCAACGAACTATTATTAGGAAGACCCTTCCAAGAAACAGCTGATATGATCTTGGAGATGGGTAGAGGTCGTTTGACCATTGGAATTAAAGATGACAGGTTTGAGATTAATATGCCAAACAATTCATAATCATCTAAGGATCAGTAGTAGTGTAATATGATGATGCACATGGATAACAATATCTCCTTATGTTTGGGAAGGCCATTTTTGGACATGGCGCACATAATGACAAAGGAGGACAAGGGTATACTAGTTGTAGACATCATGGAGAACACTAAGGTGGTCTCACTTTCCAAGATAGTAGGGTATCCGGATGACGAATAAGATGATTTGTGTTCATTCACCATGGACGAGGTTGTAGAGGATTCTTTAGTACATACACATCCACAACTCCCACTAGAGGTGTAAAGAAGTGAAACCACTTCTCTACTAAAAATTTGAACAATAAAACCTCCAGTCCAAACACACTCAGAAGGTATGATGGAGTGGGTGTAAAATTTTCAAATCTTTATATAATGGTAACAAAAGACCAAAATATAGCAGCAAAATAAAAACATGACAATATTCAATTATAAAACAAAGGGTTACAAACTTACATCACAAGGATCCATGTAGAGGAAATCTAAACCACCTCAAGATTGTCTCCAACCTTCATCATCACAATCTAAGTCCAGGTTAACATGCATTGCATCCAAGTCCTCCACCTAGGGTTGGAAGCATACCCCAACAAAAGAGAAACAATAGGAAACATCAGCAAAGGCTGGTTTGTGCATACTAAAAAGAAAATTGAGCAATATAAGGAAATAAAGGACATCAAATGTAAAGGCTTCCCATACAAGAAATAAGGACTACCCAATCGGGCATAAAAGAAAAGAAACATCATAACATGATAAAAGAGGATACTTGACATAATCAAAACAATAAAGTAGTGCCACATGAGCACATATCAAGATTTGGGCACATAACCCATCAACAATTTCATCAACCTACATGCATGTGAGATAAACATAGCCCTAGAATAATATAAACACAATTGGCGGCCAACCCTCATAAAGTTGAAACCTGATAGAGAAAGGAATACTACCAATCTCCCAAATATATATAAAAACATGGGCCAAGAATCACACATCTTTCCCTGGGTACGAGGTTCCTTGTCGTCCCAAAAAGAGCAGGAAATATCACATCTGCTATAAACAAAACCAATGCAATTACACTACTGTAGTGCTACTGAATCACATAGCATGTTTAATGTAGAGGCAAGTAGAAAGTATAGTCAGATTAAACAATGTTTCCATCACACAATGGACAACTCAAACATATAAACAAATCCACTTCAAAGTGGGCATATATCCCCAAGTAAACTTCCACATCATAGTGGTCATATAATATCAAAAGCCCAAATTGCACCAAGGCAACGAGATAAGATTCCAAGTGAATATCTATGATCACATGATCAATAACAAATAAAAGGTAGTTCACATGAACCATGATATCAAAAGATAAGAGCAATGTGTATAGGCTATTGTCCATAGGACCAAGAGAAAGACAAAATATATGTGAATTACTCAACATAGAATAATAGGGGATGAAACATACCTCAACTCAAGATTCAAACGATCCAAAGTCACATCTAGGTCCAAGTCTAGGTAGCCAAGGAACCTATTAAACATATATGTGGAATTAGGGTTAGGTTTCTATTAATTATTCAAAACCCTAAAAACATCTTTTTAAACATATGTGAATTCGGTTATTCAAACCATACCATATTTTAGTATATGTCATTAGGATTCCAAAACATATTTTTTTATAATTTTCTTACTTATAGATAATTAGTTATGATTTTTATAGTTTAATTCATCATTAATTACATTCATTGAAAACACATGTTATTAAACATTAGATTTAGTCATCAAAACTTATACCATTATCTAGATCTTATTTTTCTAATTCCAACAAGTATTTATTCATATTTTCCTGACCATTATATTATTAGTTATTAATTTTTAAACTTGGGCCAATCGGATAATTCCAAAATACCATGTCAGCTTAAAAAATCTCTAGTGAAAAGACCGTTTTGCCCTGGTCGAAAAATGTTATACAAAGTAAAAGCAAAACGGAAGAAGGGTGATTAAGATGGGTGGATTGATCGCTTCAGGAAGCAGCGCCATGGATTCAGAACCAATAGCAGTGAGAAAGTAGAGACCTCAAAGAATTCGGCAAGTCTTAGCGAACTCGAAGGTCAGACCAAAGGTGCGAAAAACCCACCAGAGCACCAAACCTCCACGGTGATCGAAAATAAACAGAGTAGAAATTGGAAAGGGGGAAAACCAGTTACCTCAGTAAACATCCACAACAAGGTGAGGGAAAGACTCGCGGGGTGCCCAAGAGCAGAACCGTACCAAAAGCGGGGCATGCGGTGAACAGGGGCTCAGAGATGACCCCGCGACACCAAACGGAAGCCAACGGAGATGGGGGAGGGTAGAGAAGGCTCTGAGATCCCAAAAGACCAATAGGGAAAGGTTGAGTCAGTCGCAGGGGAGGTGGTGTGAGCGGTGTATATATAGCCTGAAGATCAGACCGACCTGAGCATAAGGTGAAACAGGAAACATGGCACACGAGGAAGTCCCTTGCCGACATGGAGATCAGTAGAAGGAAACCTAGGTAACTTAGGGTCCAAAAGAACCAGAAATAAATGGTGATGGTGAAAAGCAAATCAAATTGGGCCAAAAAGGAAAGAGAAGAGAGGAAATCGCAAAAGAAAAGGCAAAACACTATAGCCGGAGAAGGGAGTGCGATTGGAGGTAGGAGACAAGTCGTCCTCCATCAGATCCATATCCAACGTCCTGGAAAGAAATGCACATAAGAGAAATCTGAGAATTAGGAACCATAGGGTGACACCGAAAATCAAATCCGACTTTGAATAAAATGATTTTAATTTTATTTCCTTTTTCTCTCTCTTCAAAAGAGGGTTCAAACGAAATTCCAATTTAGATGAGATTTTGCACAGAGGCTAATTAAAGTGTGTAGATTACGATTATGCAATTATATTTGCCTTTTGAGAACTGTTAATGTGTTAAATATACCAAATCCTATTTTCTCTTTCCTCATGCATTAATGACATTAGGATTATCCAAATTGGGTGAAACTTCATCCACATGTTAAGTTAAGCGTGTTGAATACGAATTTGCATTTATTTCCAACTTTTGGTGTCATGAGTTATATTTATTTATTAATTACACCTTTTAGGCATTTTCTCTCCCCTATATATACCCATTAATCAAACATTATCCAAAATAGTTGCAAATTTTCTCAAAGGCTTATTTTTATGTTTAGATTACGAATTTGGAGTTAGTTTTCCAATTTGAGGGCATTAAATATTTTATTTTACTTTATTGGCCTAATTCCTATTTTTCTTTGATAAAGGCATTAATATATGCATTTATCTTCCAAATTAGGTGATACTTGGCCCTTAAGTTTCTTTTAGATCAAGAAAATGAATTTGCATATCAAATTATCTCATGGTTTCCTATTTGTGATTTTGGAACAATATATTCCACATTATCTCCTATTATTACATTTATCCTCTCCTTTATGTATATTTTGAGATTTCCTTTCTTTTTCATATTATAAAAAGCACTAGAAAGTTCTAGGACGAAATATTTTATTATTTTTATTACTTAGTGTACAACTTGCACTTCAAGCCTATTATTAAAATCCCAACTGAAGTATTTGTGCATATAACCCTATATTAAGAATATATGGGAAATATTTATCTGATTAAGTTCTTTAATTTATTATTATCATCCAAAAGAGTTATATGACATATTAGGTTACATTATTCATACATTTGATTATTATGATCACTTTAACCTCAACCTTGTTTGGCTAAATCCAAAAGGTTAAACTTCTAGGGTAGGGTTCTAATTCTGGTATGTTACAAGAGGCATGCTTAATGAACCTTATGGATGATTGCGTGTGAAGCCGATCACTAGAAGAATGTGCAAGGCTACTAAAGACTTTGTTGTGCTACTATACAAGACACTTCAAGGATTTGGGACCACTGCCACCACCACTGACCACTTCACTCTTGAGCCCACTTGAGTTGGAGCTTAAACCGTTCCTACCTCATCTAAAGTATGCATTTCTGGCTGCAGAAGAGAAGTTGCCGGTCACCATATCCACATCTTTGAGTGTCTCAGAAGAAGAACAACTGATTACTGTGCTAAAGAACCATTGATGTGCATTCGGGTGGACTGTGGCTGACATCAAAGGGATCTTCCCCACGTTGTACCAACATAAGATTCAGTTAGAAGAAGGAGTGAAACCATTCATTCAAACACAACATCGCTTGAATCCAATCATGACGGAGGTGGTCAAGAAGGAGGTAATCAAGCTCCTGTCGACAAGTATAATTTATGCTATTTCTGACTCCATGTGGGTTAGTCCGACACAGGTAGTACCAAAGAAATGGGGAATCACCGTCACTACTAATTCATCTAATGAACAAATAACCACTAGGTTAGTGACAAGGTGGTGAGTTTGTATAGATTATCACAGATTAAATACTTCCATGCTTAAGGATCATTTCCCGTTGCCGTTCATTGACCAGATGTTGGAGCGGCTTGCCGGTCACTCCCACTTTTGTTTTCTTGATGGTTATTCAGGATACAATCAGATTTCAATCGAGCCTAAGGATCAAGAGAAGTCTACCTTCACCTGTCCTTATGGAACTTTTGCATATCGTCTTATGTTGTTCGGGTAGTGCAACACACCTGCCACTTATCAACGTTGTATGCTGGTGATTTTTTCGGATATGGTGGAATGTTGTGTCAAAGTTTTTATGGATGACTTTTCTATTCATGGAGCATCTTTTGATGATTGCTTGAATAATTTGGATAAAGTTTTGCAAAGGTGTGAAGACACACACCTGGTGCTTAATTGGGAAAAATGCCACATGATGGTTAGTGAGGACATAGTACTGGGACACATGGTGTCCAACAAAGGATTGAAGGTAGATCATGTCAACATAGAAGTGATTTCAAAACTTCCTCCACTGAATTCGGTGAAGGCGGTTAGAAGTTTTCTTGTCCATGCAGGGTTTTACCATCGATTTATAAAGGATTTTTCAAAAATTGCTATACCATTATCTGAATTATTGGAAAAAAATGCTGAGTTCAGTTTTGATGAAAGATGTTTGAAAGTGTTTGATATTCTAAAAGAGAAACTCATTTCTGCAACAGTTGTGCAGGATCCAGATTGGAGCCAACCCTTTTAACTGATGTGCGATGCATCCGACTATGTTGTAGGAGCGGTGTTGGGCCAACACTTAGACAAAGGTCTTACGGCCATATATTATGCATCTAAAACACTCAATGATGCACAACTAAATTACACCACTACTGAAAAGGAACTTTTGGATGTTGTCTTTGCTTTTGAGAAGTTTAGGCAATATTTTGTAGGAGCTAAGGTGATGGTGTGGACTGGTCATGCAACAAATACTTGTTGCAGAAGAAGGATGCAAAGTCAATACTGATTAGATGGATCATTTTACTATAGGAGTTCGACATTGAGGTCAAGGACAAGGCTGGGATTGAAAATGTGGTGGTGGACCACTTGTCTAGACTGGAGAGGGTAGATGAAAAGTATGTCAATATACCCATTCTAGAAGCTTTCCCTGATGAACAACTATTTTCCCTTAAGCAAAGGGACCCATGGTTTGCTAACATTGTAAATTACTTATCTTGCAAGGAATTACCTAATGATTGGGGTTACCAAGAAAAGAAGAGGTTCTTTCATTCATTGCGCTATTATTTTTGGGATGACCCTCTTTTGTTGAGACAATGTAGGGATGGAATACTGAGGAGGTGCGTACCTGAATACGAATATGATAGTGTGTTGAAACATTGCCACACACTACCTACAGGTGGACACCATCCCAGTTCTAGAACCGCTATAAAGGTTTTGGAGAGTGGCTTGTACCAGACGACCCTATTCAAAGATGCATACGATTTTGTGCGTAGGTGTGATGCATGTCAGTGGTCAGGTAATATATCAAAGAGGTAGGAGATGATGTTGAACGTGTTTCAGGAAGTAGAGGTATTTGATCTATGGGGATTTGATTTCTTGGGACCTTTTGTGTCCTCTAACTCTAACCTCTACATCTTACTAGTTGTAGACTATGTATCAAAATGGGTGGAAGCGATTCTAGCCCGCATCAATGATGCCAATGTTGTGTGCAAATTTGTGAAGGATCACATTTTTTGCAGGTTTGGGGTGCCAAGGATGATCATAAGCGATGGTGGAACACACTTCACCAATCGAAAATTTGGGGCACTTTTAAGCAAGTATGGGGTGAAGCACCGTGTGGGTACGCCCTATCACCCACACACTCAGTGGCAGATGGAGATTTCAAATCGTGAGATTAAAAAGATCCTTGAGAAAATAGTATCTTCTAGTAGAAAGAATTGGAGTGCCTTGTTGGGTGATGCGCTATGGGCTTATAGGACTGCCTATAAAACACTAATAGGAACTACACCTTTTAGGCTAGTCTATGGACGAGCATGTCATCTCCCTGTAGAATTAGAACATAAAGCTCATTGGGCGTTGAGGAAGCTCAATTTTGATATTGATGAAGCTGGCAAGACCATGATGTTAGAGTTAAATGAGCTAGATGAAATTAGGATGAACGCTTATGAAAATTCAAGAATGTACAAGGAGAGAACTAAGAAAATACATGACCGAAATATATCAAGAAGAATCTTTCGTCCGGGAGAGAATGTGTTGGTTTTTAATTTGAGGTTAAAATTACACCCAAGTAAACTGAGATCTACGTGGAGTGGACCATTTGTCATTGAGGAAGTGTTTCCACATGGAGCTGTTAAAATCAAAGACGGTGAGAGATCCTTCTTTGTTAATGGCTAAAGACTAAAGCATTACTTTGGGGAAGACTTTAATAGGAAGGAGCATGAGGTAAATCTCATTTCCCTTAATTGATCTTTTGAGGGACTTGTCTAGCTTAGGACGTTAAACAAGGGTGCTTGTTGGGAGGCAACCCAATCATTAGTAATTTTATTTCAATTCTTTGCATTGCTTTGGGTTAGTTGTACTTAGTTTCCCATAATTTATTTTGAAAATAAGATACCTTGACCCGTTTGGTGAGTGTGTAGGAACATATAGGGTATGTACCACCGACTAGGTGAATCGATGGCACTGAATTTTGATCAGTAAAAGGTCCCTTTTAGAAAAACCAGGGTCTGTACCACCGACTCCATAGTCAGTGGTACTGAAATCCCTAAAGAAATGCAGAAAAATATTAGTCTGCTAACTGATGAACCGTCGATACCACCGACGAAGAGTCGGTGCCACTGACATGATGGACGCTCCAGGCTCGGTAGGTGTATCAGTGCAATGGAATAATTGACAGGGTTAGTACCACCAACCACCTTGTCGGTGCCATCACCAATCCGAGGGAGCCCTCATCGACGACCCAAATGAAGCACCGATCCACTGCAAGTCGGTACCACCGACAAGAAGTTGGTGCCACCGACACCACAAAATCCATTTCCCCCATATGGAGCATCGATAGCCGTCGATGCACCGAGGCCACAGATACGCACCAGACTTAGTGCCACTGACACACCTCGTCGGTGCCACTGACTCGGCAATAGCAGGGCCGGACAACAATTATAAAAGGGGGAGTGGTGGAGTATTTCTCTCCACACCTTCAAGAACCACCCATCCCCAAGCATAGGCAACTACACCAAGCATCCAGAAGTTGCACTGAGCTCTATTTTCTCAACCTCCTTCTCCGATCTCATTAGCACAATGGAAAGGAGAAGAGAAGCTTCCGTCTCGGTGATAGGATTTCCTGGGGATTTGATACCACAACCCAGGATAAGCCATCCTTCCCCAGAGGTGCGAAAGGTGTATGAGGAGCTTGCCAAAAGGCCATTTGCTCCTACAAGATATGGAGACCGAAAGACAATTGAGGACATGGGCTTCACCGACAATATGGAGGTTGTCCTCCAAGGACAAGAATTTGATGAACCCTTTCTTCAGTGGGTGGCCTACATATAAGGAGCTCGTTCTCGAGTTCATGGCTTCCCTAGATATATGTGTGACCCTTGATCCAGTCTGCTCGGTGTGAGGTGAGTGGAAAGAGGGGAAGGTGGACTTCCACCTTTACAACACCAACCACTCCATAACTCTTCGGGAATTCAACGATATCTATGGATGGCCTCATGTACCATGCCACCAGCCTGAGAATGTCAACTACGAATCCATATGGAAGGATCTTGTGATGGTTCTAGAAGGTTACAAGATAAGATGGCACCACAACTCCATCACCGACATTGAGCATCCATTTGCTCGAGTGATACACTGCATGCTCACGAATACAATCTTTGCCAAGTCTACGCAAGGGCAGGGGAAGGTCCAGTGTCTAGACCTATACTTTCTCTAACAGCTTCTAGAGAGGACGCTAATTAACTTCGGGGCTTTCTTCCTCACCCACGTGATAACGGTGAAGCGAAATGTAGGGAGAAACATGTCGATTCTCTTTGGAGGACTTATCACACCCATAGATTTCCATTTAGGTCTGGATCTCTCTACACTAGAGTCACTACACTCCAAGCTCCAGATTGACAGTGCACACTTCAAGAAAGTTGGTCTTATCATTGTCTGCCATGACACCCTCTTTGCTAGCTATTCAGTCAATGATAGCTACTATGAGTGTCAATTACATGATCTTGTATTCAACATCAGGCAAGTTTCCCACTATAGATGGCCATACATTGATGATGAGGATGAAGAAGAAGGAGATGATGATTAGGACGGGTAGCCGAGTGATGATGATGTAGAGGAGGTGGATCCCACCATCCCCATCACACATCGAGTAGTTCCGCGTAAGCATCCATGACACTATGAAGACTCCACTTATTCTGCTCCGCCACCCTCTCAGGAAGGAGAGGAAGCTTACTCCATGGTGGGAATGTATACCATGCTACAGGATATTCAGACTGCTCAGCAACACCGCACCACATCTTTGGCTGGAATTCAAGATGTGCAAGGTGGTTGTACAATAACCAGCAGGTGATCTATGAGAATGAACATCTTCTCTTGGCCAACTAAGAGGTCATGCATCGGAGCATGCAGAGGATGGAGCAATACCAGCAACCATTCTTTGATCACTATTGGAGCCAGGGATACTTTGGAGACTATCTGATGCCACCGCCTATGCCCCCTTCTGATCCAAATTTCCAGGGGATGTTTCCTCCCTAAGACCCTAGCCAGCCACCACCACCATACTAGTCGGGTATCACTATTCCACCTCTTAAGTTGGAATTTTGACTATTAGGTCATAGTCTTATTCAAGCTTGGGGGGGGGGGTACTGGAACAACTTCTATCTTAGTTTCTTTTTACTTTAGCATTTTTTTCTTTAAAAATTAGTTTTTGTAAAGATTTACTATTTTTGTAGAATCCACAATCTATGTAGTGTAATTTGTGGAGAAGTAAATGCATGGTTTTTATTTGAGTATATCAATCTCTGGGGTTGTGTGCACATGAAAAAAATTTGTGAGCTTATCTTGTGAGTAATTGAGTTGCATAACTGAGGAAGTGCTTGGGTAAGTCAACTTCAGGACATGGGGATAAGAATGACCATCTTAATTGTCCAAGTAAAGTGGTTGACAAGGTTGTTGAGTCTGAACTGATCAAACACTAACGTGACCTTAAACTTAACTTTAAGAGAGAAACCCCTTGATTACCCTGTACAAAGGTCATTAAAGTGGGACGTATGATTCTCTCTGAAGGTTCTATCTCTTAGTTGTGTGATCTCATCCACCGCATACATTCTTTCTTTTGATTGCATTTACATTGCATAGTAGACCTTGCATAATAGTTGTTTATTTTTGCTTACATTAGTGAAAAATGAAAAAAAATATATTATAGAAAATCATACCTGCACAACAAAACTCTGGTTCATGTCATTTATTTGCATAACATATTTGTTCATATAGTTACAGGTGGGTTACATAAAGCATATAGTATCATCATGTTCTACGCTTATTATTCTTAAACATAAGAAGGTAGTGATTTTGTCCATACCCTTAAAAGAAAGAAGAAAAATAGTGTCATGATTAAAAAAAGTGTAGTGCAAGTATAAGCACGTAATAGTTATGTCATGTTAAAAGGGGGGCTTGAAAAAAAAAAGTATAAAGAAGAAAAAAAAAGACTGAGTATAGTTTCAAAAGGTGAGGGACAAAGGGCATAATCCTACATGTATCATTAGGAAGAATTAGTACATGATGTAGTTTTGTAGATGTTTCGTCTTATATTGAGATGAAATAATAGTTACATGCATCATTCCAACTTAATGATTAGGCATTAGGATCATTTCATAATTTTCATCATCATAGGTTCATCATAATTGTTGATTGCATGAATGATTCTATGTGCTCATGATTCTTCCACAGCCACCCATCCTGACCACTTGTTGCTCTTATCGGTAGGCCACTCATTTGATTTTCTCCTCATTCATTAATTATCAGGAGAACTACTTCCATGTAGATGGTAGTTAGAAAAAAAGAGCAACATAGATAGGATATCACACGATGCACCAAGTATGAACTGGATGAGTCTATCATATTAACTTCTTTAATTGATAGTGTTTCAGTGATTGGGGGACGAATATATTTTATAAAGGTTTCTAGTCACCTAGATGGAAGCTAGTGATCAGTGGTCAGTGAGGGCCGGTATGCAGACTGAAGGTGGGGACTTTTTAGATGTACTTTATGCACTAATGTCCTTCAACAGACTTATATCAATTAGATCCAAAGGTATTGTTGCTCGAGGATGAGCAAATTTTAAGCTTAGGGGAGTTTGATGCATGGGTTTTAAGTCGCTTTTATAGGCCTATTTTATATCTATTTTGTGCATATATTTATCATGTTCTTGATTGTATTTGCATGATTCATTATTATTGGCATGCACACTCTGTTTGCATCAAATTATGCTTATTTTATCATATTTATATGATTTTATGCATTCCCTGAACTTATGTATGTTTTTCTTCTCTTTTCAGGTACTTTATACACACTGCAATCTCGGTGCCACTGACCCACATCGTCAGTGCCATCGAGATTACATCAGTAGTCGGTCATCAAAGGACAATAGGCTCAGTGCTACCGACTCATCTTATCGGTGGTACCGAGATTTAATCAGTGGTGCAGCCAAAGCAGAGGCACCAGCTCGATGCTACCGACTCATCTTATCAGTAGCACTGACTCAGATGAGGAAGGTCCACGATAAGAAGTCGTCGGTGCCACCGACCATCTTGTCGGTGGTACCGACTCCGCCGTAATCGGAACTTAATCTAATCATTCTAATCCAATGGTCCACGTTGTGTGGTACCGTAAGTTAGCCTATGACCTAAGCAAATATTTCCAAACTTAGGGAGGATCTCATTACGCATCGCACAAAAGCCAGAGAGGAGAACGGAGCCAAAGGCCCCCACCCGGGTGATCCGAGCACCTCCAATGGGCATTTTTACTACTGGAAAACTGTGGAACGTGTATTTCTCATGGAGGATTATCTGGAATACCTTCTTTCCAGGGTTACACAAATTTCCTTCATGTTTCCCACATTTTTCTCCTTTCTCTCCATGTATTCGTAACTGAAAATCATGTGGGGCTAATCTCCTCCTTTTCTTAGGACCTGGGAGTATCTCTGGGGATCATTGTATCGACTTTTAAATGAATTAATATAGATCTCTCTTTATTCCTGGATATATAATTATGTTTTGAATGATCTACACCATCGATAGAGTAATAGACTGGTAATTTCTCTGGAAGGAGAATTAAAGGTTGCAAAACCATAATCTATATACTTTCCTAAGCATTCCTTAGAAAAGGTAATGTACGGTTAGTGGAGAGAAACCTAGAGTCTTCGATAATGCACCTAGACTATGATATAAATTTCTACAGAAGTGGAATTGGCTTAGATCTAGGTAGTGAATTGCATTGTGGAAGCGGACAATTCTGACTATAGGCTTTCTATCCAGGTTAAGAGTTGAATTTGTGTTAATTTGGTAGAAATTAGGTATAACGAGACCCTATGGTGAAATCAGTTACCCTAAGGAATCCACCTTATTTGATTTAACCACCATCAATTTTCGTTTAATTCTCTTTTTATTTTATTTCAACTCAAATTCCACCTTTTAATCGGTCTAGATGATTGCATTAGTAGTAGTCACTAAGACTACGTCTCCCTGAGTTTGACCTGGGCCTCACATAGGTCTGTATTACTCGACGCATGCACTTGCATTTATACACATGGTTTTAGCATGTCGAGTTTTTGGCGCCATTGCTGGGGAGACGACACGTTATGAGCACTACGAGTGTTGCGGTCGACCACTCTAGGCCTTTTTTTATTTCTTGTAACTTTAATTTAATCATTGAACTGCATTGCATATATATATTGAGTACCGTGAGTAACGTGATTCCACATTTTCAGGTACTAGTGCATGGTGAAAACATAGAGCATGGACTACGAAGAATCTACACCAAAGGTCCCAATCACTATTGAGGATCTACAAGGTTCTGTTGGAACCTTAACACCATCTCCAGTTCAAACAACTCCTTCTGAAGACATATCGTTGACACCCAATCAACAAGCAATGGGGGATGGTAACACAGTGGTTGAGAAGACAATATGGGAGATGATTAAGGCATCTTCCTCAGCTGCACAGACGAGACCCATCAAGAAACAGACTGTAAATGTTGCACAATACAAGATTGATTCAGGGATGATTGCACTCATCAAGTAACATGCTTTCTATGGGCACACACATGAAGATCCGGTGGAACACATGATAAACTTTGTTGAGTGTTGTGATATGGTGAAAGTGGATAGGTTTCCATAGACAACTATTTATCTGAAGTTGTTTCCATCATCACTGGTGGACAAGGCCAAAGAATGGCTGCACAACTTGCCAAAGGAATCGATCGAGACATGCGATCAGATTATTGAGACGTTCTTTGAAAGATATTTTTCGTTGAAAAAAAACAAACGAGTTGGTGTAGAACATTCACAATTTCAAACAACATGCGGTTGCGTCATATTCTGAGGCTTGGGAGCATTTTCAGAACATGCTCATGAAAGTCCCGCTTCATGGGATAGATTTAGAGAAGCAAGTAAAGATGTTCTACTTTGGGCTCCGCAAAAATGAACATATTACCTTAGACAGTGTAGGCACGAGGTTCTTTCTCAACAACTCACCCTCTAAGTGTCAAGAGATATTGAAAAATATGGCAAAGAATCAGGCATGGGGCAATGAGAGAGATCATCCAGAGCTTATAAAAAGCATAGGGAAGTCCAAAGTTATTACCACTCTGAGCGAGAAATTAGACCTGATAGCAAGGAAGCTGCTAGAGATGGAAAACAATTCATCAGATGAAGAAGGACATGTAGAGTATATGTGCCAACAAGGATATAGGAACAATGCTTACTCATGGAAGAAGGATCCCAAGTTTTCTTGAAAAGATCCAAACAATTTTCCAGCAGGATCCAAACCAACAAAAACAACACAGGACTAAACTACAACAACAACCTACAGTAGAGGAGAACACAAATGAAATTCTGAACATGATAGTGAAATAGAATGAGCAATTGTTAAACAACTTCCAATGTGATCTCCCGAATCAAGGGGCTCAGATGAGGAGTTTTGAGACAACTTTGTCTCAGTTAGGAACAGATGTGGCATCATTGAAGAAGTCTACACAACATGGTTTTCTAGGAAATACTGACACTCCTAGGGTAAATCTCATTGCCCTTAATTGATCTTTTGAGGGACTTGTCTAGCCTAAGATGTTAAACAAGGGCTCTTGTTGGGAGGCAACCCAACTATTAGTAATTTTATTTCAGTTCTTTGCATTGCTTTGGGTTAGTTGTACTTAGTTTCCCATAATTTTTTTAAAAAAAGAAGATACCTTGACCCATTTGGTGAGTGTGTAGGAACATATAGGGTTGGTACCACCGACTAGGTGAATTGGTGGCACCGAATTTTGATCTGTAAAAGGTCCCTTTCGGAAAAACCAGGGTTGGTACTACCGACTCCACAGTCGGTGGCACCGAAATCCCTGAAGAAATCTAGAAAAATATCAGTCGGCTAACTGATGAACTGTCGGTACCACCGACGAAGAGTCGGTGCCACCGACACGATGGATGCTCCAGGCTCGGTAGGTGTATCGATGCACTGAAATAATTGACAGGGTCAGTACCACCGACCACCTTGTCGGTGCCACTGATAGATGACATCACCAATCCGGGGGAGCCCTCATCGATGGCCTAGATGGAGCACTGATCCACTGCAAGTGAGTACCATCGACAAAAAGTCAGTGCAACCAACACCACGACAATCTATTTTTCCCATATGGAGATGCACCGAGGCCACGAATATGCACCAGAATCGGTGCCACTGACACACCTCGTCGGTGCCACCGACTCAGCAACAGCAATGCCGGGTAGCAATTATAAAAGGGGGAGTGGTAGAGTATTTCTCTCCACACCATCAAGCTCCACCCATCCCCAAGCACAGGAAACTACACCAAGCATCCAGAAGCTGCACCGAGCTCTATTTTCTCAACCTCCTTGTCTGATCTCATCAGCACCATGGAAAGGAGAAGAGATTATTACTTTTTGTCATTGTAGAAGGACTATTACTTACTAAACAAACACCCTAGAATATACTTAAATAATACCACAGAGAGACACTTGAGTCTATGTTTTTATTTAGAAAATGGATTATAATTAGATTTGAAAAAATAGTTGATAATCCAAAGACACATTTTCAATCAAACTCAAAGTTCAACGAAGATAAGTATATGTTGAAACTTGTTTCAACTAGGAAAAGGTTACAAAGTTGTTGATACTGTATATCATTCTTGGTCAAAATGTTAGTCCATCTGAGCATCATCTTAGATGTAATAATAATTTGTTGGTGAATTTATCAACAAATATTCAATCAAGGAAATAGCCATTGGGCTTGATGACCTTGGTCTTCACACCTTCAGTTGAACTTAAGTTTTATTACATTGCATATCAATAAAAGTATAGAGTTGACTGAGTATGACTATGTAACATATAGAAATTTGTATACCAAATCTATTTTGAGCTATAAATAATCATTTCTCTTGAGCATGAGCTCATTTACCCAATGGTCCTTCATTCTTAGTCCCAATCATTACTTTGATCAAATTGGCAAATTTAAATGATAGAAGTTAGTGTCCATTGAGATTCTTGTGTCAAGAAGAATTCATTCTCCTAATTTGGGAAATAATTACAAATTAGTCTCTCAAGTTTTGCCCTATGAACCAGTTTGATATCGAGTATTGATTTGATTTAATTGTGCAAAACTCATCATATTAATTTATATCAATATCATTCATTATATATATCATTAGCTAAGCTGTGTTATTATTTCCTTCGTCTTGTACATTTCCCTAGGTTTGATGCATCTATGCATTTCTCTTCATGTAAACCTAACAAACACCTATAATGACGCCATTTATCCCTCCTTCCCCTGATCTTCTCTTCCTCCCTCCTTCCTATCTCTTCTTGACCCTCCTGGATCCCCAAAATCCTAGCATCTCCTTCCTAACATGTATAATCCCCTTCATGATCTTATCTAAAGGAATAAACCCACAAACACCTTGAAAAGACTAGATGTAGGGAAGCAAAAATTCTTTCCAGCAATTTTTAGCACACATGCCAGAATGACTTCCTCTGAAACTCTTTCTAGTTGCAAACCTACATTCTAATAGCCCCACCACCTATAGACATAATGATGTCTGCTCTCTGTGGACTTGCAACTTGGAAATGTCTAAACCACCACCAAACTACGATCACTGGTGACAATGCTCATGGGTCTACATTCAACAAATCCAACACCCCACTATAAACTACCCTAGTTTTCATCCGCCACCAATGAGGCCATCTTCCATGGCTTCCCCCCATCACTCTGTCCAACCACATCACCATCTGACAAAACCTCACCACTTTGGATCTAAAATACCCGTGATGGTAATCAATGACTTGGGGTGTTGATGCCTTAAACTTGTTCTAACAGGATCATCATTGTGGCTAGGTGGAGAAGGGTCGATGATGAGGCCTTTATGGATCACTCCACACTATATTAGAAACTAAAATTCAGAAACATCAACTCTGAATGGATGACAACAACTTCTCCACAACTCCAAGGTTGCCACTAACCATTCTTCAAATCCCCAAATACCTCAAAAGTGAGAGAAACATCACCTAAGATATTGGGCTACACCTGAAGTAATAGCTAGAATACCAACTATGATCTAACCGCTAGTCAACATCAGACCTACAAACAACCTTCACTTGACCATATTACCTAACTTTTCTTCTTCAAACCCTGTGTTCTACATCTTAAGGGGATTGTGGAGGAAGATGAACCCTCCTCCCAACACTACCTTGCCATCAGTAATTAGGGTCAACTCCACTACTGGTAGAAGATAGAAGCAGTGCTTGGTAAACCAATGGAGCCTTCCTCATGTCCAAATCAGCTGGAAATCATGTTGATTCTATTACCAACCCTCAACATGACTTTAAACCATCAAGGATAAGCATGAAAGCATCAATCTTTTTCTCTAGTCATTTCCATTCAGATCTTAAAGTCTTATACCTAGAATCCACAAAGTTAAGCAACATGGTTACTATATTAGTCAGAAACCAAATCTCATTATAGTAGTATACTTACATATCCCATTTGTGGATAACTTTACCTATGCATGTGTAGGTTAAAATACTAAGACTAGTAAAGGAGATATGTGCATACAATGATATGAATAAATTAAATAGCAATCATGGTATAACAATTAGTAATAAAAATAAGATAATAAGTTAAATTTTCCTAATACATATCATATTAGTATAAGAATTGATATATAAGAGGGTTAAAATATGACTGAGTAATTTTAGTAACCCTTAATATGACAATCCATAGGCCAGTGTGATGATTTTGGACATATATGTATATCTATATACAGTGACCTATCAGAAATACATATGAATCTAGAAAAGAAATCTATGTAGATTGGCCTATTTGAATGAGATGATATATGAGGGAAAGAGTATATGAACATGAATTTTGCATTACCATCATGGCATGTACTAGTATACTATATAAGGTCAACACTATAATATATTAAGTATCTGATGATGTGATATGAAATAAATCACAATAGTGGATTAGTGATACCACCTAGGGTATGACTAAAAATAGCACTTACCTAAGAAATTATGTCCAAGCCATATAGTGACAAATATTCCTCTACATCATAGATTCATTGTGGGTGTCTCCAGAGGGGTTGAAGTAATTCCATACAGTGTCAACATGCTTCTGAATGAGCATCATGAAGACAGGTCTCTCTCCATGCTTGTAGTAGATTTTTCTAATGGTTTCAACCCGGTGGATAGGTCTGTGTTGCTTCATGAGGTGAGGAAGAGGTCCCCATCTATCTCTTTATGGGTGGAGTTTCTTTACGCTCAAGCAACTAGCTTGTACATTGGAGACAAACATATATGGTCAGCCACTGGAGTGCAATAAGGTGATCCTCTGGGTCCACTTCTTTTTTATCTTGTTTTGCACCCACTTATTCATGAGATCAGAGACAACATTAAGCCTCTTTTCCATGCATGGTATCTGGATGATGGGACTACCATTGGATACACAATGGAGGTGTCCAAGATGCTTGACATTATTCAACATAGGGGTCTAGAGTTGGAGCTGATTTTGAATATCTGTAAAGCAGAGCTTTTCTGGCCTACCTGCGATGGTAGGAAGCTTCATAAGGAGTATGTTCCCTATAGATATTGGGAGGCCTATGTTAGGAGTAAAACTACTTGGAGGAGCTGTTTGTAGGGATAAAGCTTTTATTGAGGATTTAGCCATGAGGAGGGCTACCAAAGCTATTGACTTGATGCATCTCCTCCCTCAGTTGCATGATCCACAAAGTGAGCTCCTTTTGCTACGGTCTTGCATGGGTACGTCTAAGATTGTGTTCGGTTTAAGGACATTCCAACCCACACATGGAACAGGCTGCAACTTTTTTTGAAAAAGGGCTACATGGGTCTATTGAGGATATTGGGGTATGTGGATGTCCTTTCTTTGGGGACTTTCAATGGCGAGTGGCATCCTTACCCATTAGAATCAGTGGTTTGGGTCTATATTCAGCTATAGAGGCTTCTTCATATGCCTTTGTGGCCTCTAGAGCCTAGTCTTGGGTGCTCCAAGATCATATTTTGTGAGACAGTGGGATACACGGTATGAACTTTGATTTTAACAATGCTTTAGATTGTCTACGTGCTATAATTTTATCTTTCAATCTTAATTTTTTTGCTAACAAGGACACCATCCCCCCTATAGCCCAAAATTCTTTGGCGAGTTCTCTTTTTAGCAAAATTATTAAGGTCATGGATGTTGAATTTAACATGACCACTAGACAAAAAGTAGTTTTCCAGTGCTTACAAGCTGAACATGCTCAGGATTTTCTTCTTGCTATTCCTATAAATGGCCTTGGGCTGCATATGTCACCAGTTAAATATTGTACTGTTATCATATATCACCTTATGATTCCTTTATTTCCTACTAATGAGGAATGCCTAGCCTTTCACAAATCCTACTTATACACTTTTGGTGAGCACATGGTCCATTGTAGGGAGCTCCCGGGTTTCAAGTACAGACATGATCTTGTACGAGATGTTCTATATGATGTACTTAGACATGCGGGAGTTGCAGCTAAGAAGGAAGAATGTGTGAATTTTTTTACTAATCCACAGAAGGGAAGATCAACACTTAGAACAATAGATGTTCTCATCTTTGGTTGGGTTGGAGGAAAACATGCATGTGTAGATCTAACAGGAGTCTCTCCATTGGTGGGACTGAAAGGTGGTGAATTTATTATAGGACATGTTGCATGTAAAGCTGTTTCTGCTAAAGTAGAAAAATATGAGAAAGCATGTATCAAGAATCAACATGTTTTTATCCCGTTTGGTTTTGATAACTTTAGATTCTTAGCACCAGAAGCAGTGTAGCTTCTTAAGAGAGTTCAAAAAGTTTTGGATAGAAATGTGATGACTCCCAGGTCTATGGATGTCGTGTTTCAGAGGATTGGATTTTCTATTCAGAAGGGATTGGCAGCACATCTTGTTGCCCGTCTCCCTTCTATTTCCTTGAAATCTCTTTGATTATAACTGATTATAGATATCTTTGCTCATCAACTCTTGGAGATTCTTAAATCTTGATCATGAAAACTTTAGAGATCTCTAATTGGAATATCTAGATTTTATTCAAGGTGCAAAAATTATTATTATATTTGGAAATCCTATCCCCTCTTGAAAACATGCATAGTACATAGGTTGGTTGACTAAAAATTGTTTTATACTTAGCATTCCTCATTGAAAGCCACCAAGAGTTATTTTTGAAAATAGTAGTGCAATGTTTAAACATAAAAAAGTACAGGCTAGTGCCTAGTTTAGTGGAATTGCGCTTCCATGTCTATGTCCAAAGTTTAAGGACACATGATCCCTCAGTATACTGGGAATATCAATTGGTGTATTTTCATTCTCTACAAGAGAGAACACATGGCTTACCCAACAACTAGACATCTACATGTGCTATTTATTTGAAAAATTGAATTACTAGTCTCAAAATTGGAAATTAAATCTTATTGAAGTCAAAAATGCCTTTGTTATTGTTTGATACTTGTCTACATTATTTACATCTTTGCATTTTGTCATCAAATTCCTTTGTACATAGGTTCACACTTTCACTTTACAAATGTTAATTTTATACTGATCATTTGACTAACCTAAGTTTCCCTTTTTGGGATCCATGTGTGGTTTTATTCCCTTTGGGGAATTCATGGACAAGTAAGATAAGAAGGCTTAGAAGAGGCGTACAAAACATGCCCCCGTCTGAGGAATATATAGGAATTAATCTTATTCTAAAAAATATTTGTGTATATATTTTGATATAATTTTGTAAATATTTGAGCGTAGGGTTCAAGTCTTTAAAACATGGTATCAAATCCTATAAACAGTTGGCACTCATGCATGTCTCATGGGAATTAGGGTTATATAGTAGTACACCTAGAACGTAGGCAAATAGTTACAATAAACCCTAACATTGTTGTCTCATATATTAGGATATACCTAGGCTACAAAAAGGAAACACTAAGAGCCTAGGATGTGAGTATGTACCATACTATAGAAAGCCATGAAACATACCTAGAACAAATCCTAACTTTTGGAGTCCCATAGGCATAGATATACATGGATATATTATTGAAGAAGAAATATTTAAGATACATGTATGTCGATTCACAATGAGGACCTTGGATCATAAAATCACCACTATAGGTATACAAATGGTTAGAGTGGCCTAGAGTTTCTAAATAATTTTGTACCACCACAAGTAACTACAAACAATATATATATATATATATATATATATATATATTTATATATATATATATTGTTGGCTAAATTGGACATTATCATAATCCTTTTGTTTTGATGATGACAAACATTTCATTCTTGTGGTTTTAACTTGCTATTTGAGTGTTACAGGGACAAGCATATAAGGTGGTGGATAGCGAAGACTTGGAAGATCAATTTGCTAAAATTGCTTTATTTTCATGATTGTAATCAATGTAAAAACGTGTACAAGTTTATAATGTACAAGTACTTAGATATCATGTAAATCAAGCATTTAGATCTTCCCTACACTCACAACACTTAGATAGGTCATCCCCCAAGATAGCATCACAATTGCACATTGATACACACACTTAGTAAATGAATACATTGAATCAGTGATATTCTCAGTCGACAAAAACTTCGAGCGAGACACACTCGGTCGACAAACTCCTCGACCGAGAATAGACCCTATTAGCCATTAGACTAAGTTAGAAAATTGGTTGGGATTTGAGTTGAATGTTGCAATACACTTTCCCCAGACTCACCCTCGGTCGATAAATTCCTCGACCGAGAGACACTCGGTCGACAAACTCCTCGACCGAGAAGGTGTCTGTCTGCACTTTTTAGAAGTAATTAACTAGTCATTACTAATGCAATTAGTGGATACCTAACGGCTAGTTAAGCACTAAGAACCCCCTAGAAAGTGTCTAGAATGTCCCTAAGAACTAGTAGGCCATTCCTACAAATAGGACATGCCTTAGGACACCTAAACTCACTTGAGTACACAACTTGCATATATAATTCACTTGAGATCACATTGTAGCAAGCCATTAGCAAATATTTCAGTTGCAAAACATTTCCACAAGCTGTGAATTCGTGTCCTATAGGCTGATATCTCCTATCCACTATACATTCACGTCCATCCACTTTGGTTAGGAGATCAAACACTTGATATAGGATTCAAGCCTTATGCTTTCCTACTTCTTTCTTATTATTTTTTATTGGTTTGGTTCTCCTTTGCTACTCCTAGGTTGAAGGCTGCGGAAAGGAGGTTGTTGGAGCTTCTTCAAGTGGTGAAGGTAGCTCGGCGGACTTAGGATTACTTCAAGAAGGTTGTCTCAATGGGAAGCTACTTCAAGAGGAAGGCTACTTCAAGGGGGAGCTTGGAGTTACTTCAAGGAAGGCTGCTTCAAGGTTGGTGAGACTATTTCTAGGTGATGGATATCCTAAGGCTGAAGGTATTTGTATCTTATGTAACATCCTTGTGAGGTAATAAAATACAAGTGCTTTGAAAATCCCAATTGGAAACAATTGGGTAGTGGACTGACTCCCTTAGTATTTGCTAAGGGTGGAACCACTCTAAACGCCGTGTCTCCTTCTCCAAATTTCAATTGTGGTTGCTTGGTTAAATTAATTTTTAAAACCATCATAAAACCCTATTCACCCCCCTCTAGTGATTTTTCAATTGGTATAAGAGCAGGCTTCTAGGAACTTTAACAAATTCTTGAAGAAAATGAGTGATGGGGTACTCAACAACCTCAACTTGGAAGGAACACTCATAGTTCGACCTCTACCATTTGATGGCACCAACTACACCTATTGGAAGAGGAGGATGCAATTCTACTTTCAAGGAATTAGTTGGGATCTCAGGAGAATGGTGTCAAATGCATATGATCTTCCTCAAATGGAGTATGCTACATGGGATGCAAATACGGTAAAACTAGCCCAACTAAATGCAAAAGCTATAAGTATCCTTTATTGTTCAATCTATGTAGGTGAGTTTAATAGAATTTCAAATTGTGAAACTGCATATGAGATATGGCATAGACTCTCTATTACTTATGAAGGAACTATTCAAGTTAAAAATTCCAAAATTGGCATGCTTAAACAAAAGTTTGAACAATTTGGTATGGAACCATATGGAATGCAAAGTTTTCTTCTATTGTTAATGGGTTGAATGCATTAGGTAAAGCCACTAGTGAAGAGGATCAAGTATCAAAGATTCTTTGGTGCTTTCCTCCAAAGTACAAACCAAAGGTGACAACCATTGAAGAAGCCAATGATCTCACTACATTAAGGATGGAACAACTCACTGGCAACTTGGAGGCTCATGAAGCTACCTCAGAAGAAGAAGAAAGATTGGCGGCTGAACAAAAGAAGGAGAAAAGAAAGGACATTGCATTCAAAGCATCAACCAAGAATAGTCATGACACAAGAGAAGAAGATAGTGAAGAAGAAACACTCATTGTAAATGGTAAGCAGTATAGAAGTTTTAAAACTAAAAAAATTCCTAGTGTTTCTTCCTCCAGGTGCTTTGAATGTGGAAAAAAGGGACACTTGAAAGGTGATTGTCCAAAACTCAAGAAGGGGAAGAAATCATCTCACAAGAAGAAAGAAAGAGCATATAAAGCTGCATGGGATGATTCAAGTGATGATAGTGAAGATGGAAAAGAAGAAGTAGAATGTCTTATTGTTACAACAAATGAAGAAGAAGAAGAGGTAAGCCTTTTTTATTTTCCAAAAGAAGATCTAATTGCTAGTCTTCAAAATACACATGAGAAATATGTTGATTGCAAAAAGAAACTAAAGAAAGCTACTAAAACTAATGAGGATTTGTATGCTAAAATAAACAATCTTTCTTTTGAAAAGGATAGTATTGTTTCTGAAAATCTTACTTTAAAATCATCTTTAAATGATTGCAATATGAAGTTTCTTACTTTAGAAACAAATCTTCTTTCTTAAGAAAAGGTTGATTTGCTTGCAAAACTGCATAATTTTTAGACTCAACCTATCCTATGTAATCATCTAGATTATGATGCCATTGTTAAGGAAAGAGATGCTTTATCATCTAATCTAGATCAAGCAAAGTTAGATATAAAAAAGAAAATGGATGAGATTGCCATGTTACAAAGAGAAATTAATAGCTTGAGAAATAATGATGTTCTTGATGAATTTCTGAAAAATTCTTCTAGTTATAATGGAAGGAGAGGGTTATGATATGTTTCAAAAGGGAAATCCTATCAACCTAAACATAGAAGAACACAAGAACCCAAGGCCAAGATTATGTATGTACCCAAGAACAACTCATCTCCTAGAAAGAGAAATGAGATTGACGTTATTTGTTGTAACTATTGCTTGCGTCTTGGACATTACTCTTTTTTATGCCCATACAAGAAAAGGGATGATGGTCTAGTTTGGGTTCCTAAAACTTAGAGATTTGAATTTGATTAGTTGAGATTTGACCTAAAAATTACTTTGATATTCAAATGTCTTATCTCAAAAAAACTAAGCGTTAACTTTTATATTCTTACAAAATTGTATTACCCTTTTGCTTGTAAATAATTACTGAAAAACAAGACAGAAGCACACTCGGTCGAGAAAATATTTGATCGAGACACTTTCGGTCGAGAAGTCGTCGACCGAGCAGGTTACTGTTTTAAGCCTACAAAAAGCTAGATAAAACCTGCAAAAATAGTAGAAGACTCGGTCGAGAAAATCTTCGATTGAGATATATTCGATCGAAGAATAGTTTGACCGACTCAAGTCCTGTTGAACCTGTTTGATTGATTTAGTTTTCTATCAATATACCTAACTAAGATTATTACTAGGATTAAAGGAAACCTTTTGAAGAAAAGAACTTTGAGACAAACTTGTCAAATCAAAACATATTGATAGTATTGCATCATGAAATTATGAGATAATGTACATGATGTTCTTACCCAAATCACTACAAATAATGTTGCTTACAAAGATTAATGATGTTGATTGAAAATCTATTCTTACTGCAATTGGACATGCTTTATGAGCTCAAAATTTTGATTAAATATGATCTTTCACATGGTTTGCCTAAAGTATTCCTTGATAAATTTTATGAACCATGTTCCTTAAGAAAACTTTATTGAAACCTATGGATTTGATTCTGTTATATTGAATAAATATTGCTCTTGCCATCAAATGATTATAGTAATTCAGCTCATTGCATACATAGATGATGCTATAAAATTGAAAATGTCATTATTGCATTAAGGTAAATCTCTATGACACAAATGCATCTTGACACATTATGATTATCTTGTGCTTAGCTTATAGAAAAGGATATCATTTTTGTGATGCATGAATATTTTCACTATGGACTTCAAGTTTTATGTTTTGCATATAAAATCTTCTATGAAGAAAAAGGCAAGCAAGATTATTTGATTTTAATATCTTGCTTAGAACAAGAATATTAATGTTTTATCTAATTGTTTGTTCTAAGAGAAAAAATGTTACAAGTCATATAAATTTGCTTCAAGTCATTAAATACTATAAGAATCAAACCTATTTTTAAGGAACAAATTTTTCTATACATAAAGGCTTTATATTCAATCAAAAGGATCATTGTGAATGCTTAATTTGGAAATCTATAGAAATTGCCTCTCGGTCAAAATCAAGTTTGACCGAGGGGCGCCTAGGTCGAAGTCAAGGTTGACCTAAAATAAGCTTGACAAAATGCTTAATTGTAAATCGTTTTCTCGCACTCAATCTTAGTATAATGAAAACAAAATTTTAGTGCATAGTTCTCATAAAAGGTTAACTTATTATGATCTAATGCCTATTATGACCTTAGAATTCTTAAATTATCTTGATTATAAGATTAAGGGGGAGCTCACAAAACTTAATAAACAGTATGAAAATCTTGATCAAATCATACTTTAAAAACTAGCTATGACCTTAGGATTATTAAATTATCTTGATCTTACTATGCTGAAAAGAAAATCTCATATCATTTTCAGAGCTTAACATCCCTTGTAAAATGGATGAAAAATCAAAATACATATGCCATGAACCTAAAAGGATCTCATATCATTTCAAGGCTTAACATCCTTTGCAAATGATTGAGAAATAAATTGTTGCTAAATTAGACAATAAGTGTTTGCATTACAAATAAACTCCTCACTCTTATAAGTTGAATATACCATTAAAGAAGAGCATCAAATTACAATATTAAGGGGGAGAAATAAAATTCACAATAAATGCTTCAATTGGCTATCTTTTTTAAATGTCAAAGGGGGAGAAACAATATAAATCAAATGAAAAGAGTTTCATAATCTCTTGGTTTTAAAAATGATATCATTTGAACAAGAGAATACATGAAAAGGAAATGCAAAGGAAATTTCAGGTATGAAACTCATATGATTTACATTACTAAGATTTATATTGGAAATGTTTGCCATCTTCAAAAAGGGGGAGATTGTTGGATAAATTAGACATTATCATAATCCCTTTGTTTTGATGATGACAAACATTTCATTCTTGTAGTTTTAACTTGCTATTTGAGTGTTTCAGGGACAAGTATATAAGGTTGTGGATAGCGAAGACTTGGAAGATCAATTTGCTAAAATTGCTTTATTTTCACTATTGTAATCAATGTAAAAACTTGTACAAGTTTATAATGTACAAGTACTTAGATATGATGTAAATAAAGCGTTTAGATCTTCCCTATCCACTCACAACACTTAGATAGGTCATCCCCCAAGATAGCATCACAATTGCACATTGATACACACACTTAGTAAATGAATACATTGAATCAGTGATATTCTCGGTCGACAAAAACTTCGACTGAGACACTCTCGATTGACAAACTCCTCGACCGAGAATAGACCCTATTAGCCATTAGACTAAGTTAGAAAATTGGTTGGGAGTTGAGTTGAATGTTGCAATACACTTTCCCCAGACTCACCCTCAGTCGACAAATTCCTTGACCGAGAGACACTCGGTCAACAAACTCCTCCACCGAGAAGGTGTCTGACTGCACTTTTCAGAAGTAATTAACTAGCTGTTACTAATGCAATTAGTGGATACCTAATGGCTAGTTAATGACTAAGAACCCCCTAGAAAGTGTCTAGAACGTCCCTAAGAACTAGTAGGCCATTCCTATAAATAGGACATGCCTTAGGACACCTAAACTCACTTGATTACACAACTTGTATATACAATTGACTTGAGATCACATTGCAGCAAGCCATTAGCAAAGCTTTCACTTGCAAAACATTTTCTTAAGATGTGAATTCGTTTCCTATAGGATGATATCTCCTATATACTATACATTCACGTCCATCCACTTTGGTTAGGAGATCAAATGCTTGATATAGGATTCAGACTTGTGCTACATTTGTAAAGTCGTACTTTCCTACTTCTTTCTTGTTCTTTTTTATTGGTTTGGTTCTCCTTTGCTACTCCTAGGTTGGAGGCTGCAGAAAGGAGGTTGTTGGAGATTTTTCAGGTGGTGAAGGTAGCTCAACGGACTTAGGATTACTTCAAGAAGGTTGTCTCAACGGGAAGCTACTTCAAGGGGGAGCTTGGAGTTACTTTAAGGAAGGCTGCTTCAAGGTTGGTGAAACTACTTCTAGGTGAAGTCTATCCTAAGGGTAAAGGTATGTGTATCTTATGTAACATCCTTGTGAGGTAATAAAATACAAGTGCTTTCAAAATCCCAATTGGAAACAATTGGGTAGTAGACTGACTCCCTTAGTATTTGCTAAGGGTGGAACCACTCTAAAAATGTGTCTCCTTCTCCAAATTTCAAATGTGGTTGCTTGGTTAAATTAATTTTTAAAATCATCATAAAACCCTATTCACCCCCCTCTAGTGGTTTTTCATATATATATATATATAGTATGTAATACAATAATATCATAGCATACACCCTAAAATGATTAGTTCTATGCATGTATAAGCACATTTGATAACTTTAATTTGTAATCTTGAAATTTGAGAGTGATGTAACATTAATTATTTACTTCAAATTTATTAGTTAAGTGAGAATTATTTTGACCATGTAAGTGGAATGAGCTGATGTGTTTAAGGAAGGATGTTAGTGAAGGTTTGCCATTATTACTCCCAATCCACTTAGGTGGTGGTGGGGTTTCCTCACTTTACTTATCGACCTGGAGAAAACTATGCCTACTACTTGGGAAAATCTTAATCTTGAAGTAAGTCAATAACCCAATTTTAAAAATATGTGTGTATGTTTAATCATCTTCAAATGAGAGGAAATAGATGATTATATGTTGGGGTTTAGATGAAAAACCCTACTAGGACAAAACGTGTTCACAAAGGAGAAAAAATGCATCATGATAAATTTGACATATAGCCCCTACAAATTTTGATGAGTCGAGAGTTAAATAATAGGGTATTTTTATATATGCAATTATGATATTTGTGAGATTGAAAAGGAATTCACAAATCAGACATTATACCTTGATGTTGCAAATAAAAAATAATAAGATTTAAAATTGCATCCCTATCCATAATGGAAGAATTAAATGGAAAATTTTGATAAATATTAGGACATATAGATTCTTTGAACTCCCACATTTCAAAGATATATAAAACTTTTGGATATTTTATGTTGAACTAAACATTATATTGATGTAAAATCCTAACTGTTGAAAAATGGAGAAATTGCAATGAAGTTTATCTAAATTTTGACCCAATAAAAAATCACATAAAGATTAATGACAATAGTATTGAGTAAAATTTGATAAAATTTTAAGCTTGACTATGAGAACTATATTTTTGTAATAATTTTGTGGTGTAACAAATTTTTTGATATTCATAAATTAGGTTCAAAACTCAGAAATGTGTACATGACCCTAGGGGAATTATATGGACCATCTATCACAAAGTGCTCGAGTAATTCTCTATGTTTTGTTGAAATATAGTTGGGATGATGGAGTAATAATAACTAGAATGTAGACATGAGGTACTTGTGACTTGGTTCTCGCATTGCTCTTGGCCATTTTTTAGTTTTACATTGAAACGTTTTCCCTTCGAGAAATTATTTTCTTTATAATAATGTATGTACAAATAAATTTGATTTTATGGACGTTTATTGATGATTTCTCAATCTAAATCACAATCAAGGAGGCATGAGAATACCCTAGAGGAGAAACCCAGAGTTTGTGAAGGATATTGCATTGTAGATGATACACCTATTTAGATTTTTAGTTGAATCCTTTAAAGGGTGGAGACTATCACCTGACTAATCTATTTTGGAGGATGAAATTCTCTTTAAGGGGTGGGCAATTGTAACATATTGAAATTTGTATACAAAATCTATTTTGAGCTATAAATCAACATTTCTCTTAATCTTGAGATCATTTACCCTATGGTCCTTCATTCTTAGTCCTAATCAATATTTCGATCAAATTGGAAAGTTTATATGATAGAAATTAGTCTCTATTGAGTTTCTTGTGTCAAGAAGAATTTATTCTCCTCAATTGGGAAATAATTAGAAATTAGTACCTCAAGCCTTGTCCTATGAACCAATTTGATATTAAGTATTGATTTGAATTTATTATGCAAACCTAATAACGTTACTTTATATCAATACCATTAATTAATTATTGCATTAGCTAAGTTGTATTATTATTTCCTTCCTCTTATATGTTTTCCTACCTTTGACGCGTATATGCATTTGTCTTCACCCAAGCCTGATGAATGCCTATAATGATGTCATTTATCCCTCATTCCCCTCCTCTTGTCTTCCTCCTTCCTTCCTATTTCTTCTCCACCCTCCTAGCTCCCCAAAACCCTAGATTATCCTTCCTAACATATATAATACCTACATGCTCTGACCTAGATGAACGAACCCACAAACACCTTGACAAGAGTAGAGGGAGGGAAGCAACAAATCTCAGAAACAACCTCTACCATACAAATCGCAATATCTTTCCATCTTAAACTTTGTTTGGTTGCAAACTTGCAATCTGATAGACCCAAAACCTACAAACATAATGATGCATGCTTTCCATGGACTTGCAACTCAAAAATGAGTAAACCACCACCCATCTAGGATCATCGGTGATGACACTCATGGGTCAACATGAAACAAATCTAACACCCCACCATGAACTACCCTAACTTTTGGCCGTCACCTACAAGTCCATGTTCCATGCCTTCCCCCTACATGACTCTATCAAGCCGCATCACCATTTGATGAAAACATCACCACTTTGGATCTGCAACTTGCGTGGACCTTTACTATCTAAAACACCCTTGACAAGAAATAGTGACTTGGGGTGCCACTGCCTTAAACTCATTCTAGTAAAATCATCACTGTGGATAGGTGGAGAACGATCAATGATGAGGCCTTTATTGATCCCCATATAATAAACTAGAAACTAAAGTTTAGGAACATAAATTGTGAAAGGATGACAATAGCTTCTCTAAAACTCCAAGGTTGTCACCAACATCCTTCAAATCCCCAAAGTCATTTGAAGCTAGAGCAACATGATATGATATATTGGGCTATACTTGAATTGATAACTATGATCCCAACTAATGATCTAATCACTAGTCATCAACAGACCTATAGACAACCTTCACATTATTCCATTACCTAACCAACTTCTTCTAACTCTAAATTATACATCTTAAGGGGATCAAGGAGGAAGATGAGCCCACCTCCCAACACTACCATTCCATTAGTAATCAAGTTCACAACTTCACCAATGGTCTAGGATAAAATTAGTGATTTGTAAACCATGGAGCCTTCCTCATGCCCGAATTTCCTAGAAATCATGTTGTTTATTACAAAACCCTCAACATTACTTGAGGGTTTGTAAGCATTAAACAATAGTTTAGTTTTTTTTATCTTGTTGTTTCCATTTAGATATGAAAATATTACACTGAGATCCCATAAATATAAGCAACATGGTTATTATATTAGTCAAAAACCTAATCCCATTATAGTAGTATACATATATATCCAATTTAGTGGATAAATTTACCTATATATCTATAATGTAGTAAAAGAGAAATATGCATACAATGACATGAATAGATGAAATCCCAAGATAGCAATCATGGTATAACAATTAGTAACAAAAATAAGATACTAAGTTAAATTTTCCTAATACATATCATATTAGTATAAGCATTGATATATATATGAGGTTTAAAAGGTGACTTCGTAATTTTATTAACCCTTAATATGAAAATTAGTAGGCCAGTGTGATGATGTTGGACATATATGTATATCTATATATAATGACCTATCAAAATTACATATGAATCTATCAAAGAAATCTATGTAGATTGGCCTATTTGAATGGGATTAATATATGAGATAAAGATTATATGAATATAACTTAAGCATAACCATCATGATATGTATTAGTGTATTATATAAGGTTGAAATTATAATATATCAAGTATCCAATGAGTTAATATGAAATAAATCCCAATCATGGATTAGTGATACTATTGGGGCTCCAAATGTCACACCAATAAATATCCGAAAAGAATAACTCTTAGGTTTATCCAAAAGCAGTGCACTAGTTCCCTAGTCCACACAAGTGGAAGCCTTATTGCAGTATACTTAAGGATCAAACTCAAATGACAACCTTTTTATGTATTTAGATAGATTCAAAAGTAATAAGGGTAATATTTATCACCAAGTAGTTGAAAGATTGATTAAACTAAATTATTACCATAGCAACAAAGATTAAGGAAGTAAATAACATGTAATAAAGAGCACCATGGCATGGGTTTCTCTACCAAGACCTGCATAATTATCTTAACAAGATCTAACTCTCCAATAATCATTGCTAAATTGAGGCTGTTGTACCCTCACAAAATACATTTTATCACCTAATATAAACTCCCTTAGAATCGACCATCCTCGACACCCAAGTTTCATGTCTATACCACTAAACTTCTTTACTTATGACTAATCATCCTTGACACATAGTAGATACAAGTCCAATCACCTCACTATCCCTTTCTGGCATCTCTGGGGACAATAAGATCATTCTGGTGTTCTAATCACGCTCACAACAACCTGCATATCAATAATTATAACATATATGTAGAATAAGTCATCAATTTGAAAATCACGGCATCACGTAGAATGATACTTTATTTAGAAACTATATTGTCGAGTTTAGATACAAGATAAGATAAAATATGCGCAATTGGGACTAGTCCCCATGCCCTAGCACAAAGCATCTACTCACTCATGGTGAGGGATAAAAAAAGAGATAGTAGGAACAATGGAGAAGGCCATGACACATGGTGCAGGAAGACCAATCTCTCCACTACGGTTGCCACCTCCTCACTCCTTGTTAGGGTTTCTGTTGGGTAATGTGGCTTCTAATCACCAACTAGAGACCCCTAGAATGGATGATAAGGGTTTCCATTTATAGATGCATTCCTAGCCTCTGAAACCCTAAAGCTAAATGCTTGTGGCCAAAGGAATCTGATTGCATATCCCACACTTGGTCCAACAAACGACTCATGTGGGTTACTCAATTTTGGACCTTGATTCTGATTCTCTGGCGGATCGACATGGGGAAAATCGGAATGGACTGGATGTTGAGAGCACACATCAAGACGTAAGAATCTAGAAGACTCTGATGAGAGAGTGGCTCAAGTCATGCGATTGGCAGAGCCATTCGCTTGACTTGGTGGTTGAAAGGTGATAAAACAGAAAGCTTTTAGGCCGTCCTTCCATTGAGGTGTAACATCATGAGAAACATCACTTCACAAATTTTGTTGATTCTACAAAAAATATATAGAAAAATATATTAAAGTTTGAAAAAGGAAAAATAATTGTATTTGAGTGAATATAAAGCTAAAACTATGGAATAGAAACACAACAACACCTAAAAAGTAAGTGAAACAACATGTAAAAATGCATAAAAATATACTCATCAGGATACCACCTAAGGTATGACCCAAAATGGTAATTACCTAAGAAATTATTTCCAAACCATAGAGTTACAAATATTCCTCTACATTGTCGATATCTTTGATCATCAACTCTTGGAAATGTTTGAATTTTGATCATGAAAACTTTGGAGCTCTATAGTTGGAATCTCTTGATTTTATTCAAGGTACAAAAATATATACCATAATTGAAAATCTTATTCCCTCTTGAAAACATGTATAGTAGATAGGTTGATTGGTTTAATTTTTTTTATACTTATCCTTCCTCTTTGAAAACCACCAAAAATTATTTTTAAAAATTGTAGAACAATGTTTAAACATAAAAAAGGGTAGGCTAGTGCCAGGGGCACAATGGAATTATGCTTCCATGACTCTACATAGAGCTAAAGGACATAGAATCCCTCAATATACTGAGAATCTCAATTAGTATGTTGTAATTCTCCTTAGGAGAGAAAACATAGCTTCCCCAACAATTAGACATTGACATGTGTTGTCTAGTTAAAATATTGAATTACTAGTCTCAAAATTTGGTATTGAATCATATTGAAGTTGAAAAACCATGTGTTGTTATCTAATACTTGCCTACATCACTAAACTCTTTGCATTTGTCATGAAAATACTTTGTAGATAGGTTCATACTTTTAATTTCCAAATATTAATTTTATACCAATCATTATACTAACATATGCTTCCCTTCTTGGGGTCCATATGTGGTTTTATTCCCTTTGGGGAATTCATGGACATGTAATGCAAGAAGACCTATAAGAGAAGTGTAAGAAATGTCTCCTGTTAAAGAATAGATAGTAAGCATACTTTTTCTTAAATTTTGTAATCATATATATGAAATTCCTCGAATCTTGAAGTAAAGCATCTTTGTAAAAAAATTATATCGTTTGATGTAATTTTGTAAATATTTGATCATTAGATCAGGTCTTCACAAATCGTAATTTTATCTTCTAGTGACTATATTTCATCTAGATGTTCGTCCCTAAACATGTAGACTAAATATAATCCATTATTATGGGAACTCCCTATTGACTTTTATAACATGCTCGAGATATATTATTACCTCAAGATCTCTTTCAATTGTGAAGTCCTCATTATGAAACATATAGTACTCAAGTGTTGAGCTTCTCCTAAACCCTACCTTTGATATTTCTTTTGTCCTAGTTTTAGTCATATATTCATCTTATATTAGCACTTGTATTGTGCATTTTACCTTATAATTAACTTCATTTAGACTTATAATGAACTTGTTCTTCATGGGAGTTTGTATCTACTTATGATCAAATTTTGTTAGAATTTTTAAAAATTTGATCATCATGGCAGGATAAGGCGCATCTCAACTGATGCATTACCCTCACTCGACCATATCAGCATTGCATTAAGCACACCATTGCATTAAATGATGTCTTTCTCTAGCCAAGACCTCATGTTGCCCAAGCCCTTGAATTGTCAATGTAAGGCATCACCACTTCTTCTCCACTTTGTTCTTCTTCATTACAATGACCAATGCAGTTGTGCCTACTGAGTTTCCACATCGACTGTTAATCCACCTTGCCATCCACTAGTCCCATGCATTAGCCTATGAGACTCACTAGTCGATCTCTCTACAACATATACCATGAACATATATACATTTTAGCTAAAAAACATAGTTTCATACCTTGATTGAAATTAGAATGGTAAATTTGTTGAAGATGTAATTTTTTGATCTACCTAAATATTTGAAGTGTTTATTAAAAACTAGTTTTATAAGGTACAAACAAAAATTCCTATTTTTTAGTCATTAATGGGGAATAACCTAGTATCATTGATACAACAATAGAAATCATAAAATGATTCTAAAATTCACTTTGAACTAGAGATTTGAAACTATGTTACGTTTTGAAATATGTCAATGTGTCTTGTATACCACTTCATCATCTTTTATGACTGCTTATTTGGATGACTAGATCATTGTTTGGGTTGACCTAGGAAATATTGTGGAGTTTTATTTGGCTATCTAGTAGAGGTTGGATTCTAGAAAACTTTGACCTTAGATAATTCAATCAATAGACTAATGTTTATTTATGTTGACCATTACAAGCCTGGTCTATCAACTTGGGGGAGATTTTTTCTAGTGACCTAGAAGGGGGTCTCTACTATTGTGTTATTTGACTAACTAAGAGTTGTCATCTGATTAAGGGAGTGTTGGCAGAGTTTATATAACTAATTAAGTATAGGATTAGATCTTTTGATTTACTTGAAATGTAACTATAAAATCAGGAGTGAGCTTGTTTTAACCATTTAGTGAAATCTAAACCTTGAAATCAGAAATTGAATTTTACATGAAACATTCAGAGAAAAAGAGGGAACATAGGTAGAGTGGAAGATAAAAGGTAAGCATTTAGATTCATTTTTTTCGTATCTATCTAACTCAAGAAAATTGCTTATAGAAACAAATAATTTTTTTCATTTTTTATTTTACTGTCCATTCATCCTTATGTAATTTTTTTCTTATGGATAACTTAAAATGTTCACATATCGACAATTTTTTATATAGCCAACTTACATAGTGCTAGTGGCGACTCAATATTGTTCTATTCAAATGATATTTTAATTTCTTTATACATGTACAATTCTAAGTATGTATGTTTTATTTGATCTAATACATAAGATTTTCGTGTTACTGTATGTGGTATCTATATTTGAGTGGTATTTTAACTACATAATTTAATTAGATGTAATTTAACACTAACTTATGATTAAATTAGTTTGAGAATTGAATCCAACATACATAATAAACCTATTTTAAATTATGGTACTACTAAGTATTGAACGATAATAGATTCTATATAAACCTAGTTTGAACCCAACCACCTTTTTTTGGGTTTGCATAACATAGTTTAACCATTTTCATTGATTAATTTTAATTTGGATATCATTAAAATTATTAATAGTTGCATGATATGATGTGATTTTTTGGTCTATGTTAGACCATGCATACCCAGTAGTTATCCCATTCATGAGGAACAATATTGATTTTCTTTCATTAATATCCTTTTCATAGACCCATGTTGGTAGAGAGGATTCATTAATCTACTAGTCACATGGTGTTTGGTCTGCAAGAATGCTAACCACAACTAGGGATGATTATAGGGCTTGTTCAATCAGATATTTTAGGCTTGAAACTAAGTTTCAATTGTTAATTCGAACATCACTAATCTAGACCTTGATAATATTAAAAAATGTTGATAGATCAATATCGATGCTAATCTAACCAATCTTGGATTTAAATTAGGTAGAATAAGGGCATGTTTAGTCAGTTGTATTTGGAAGTATTGAATTGCACCTAATATTAAATTTGGAAGTATTGAATTGCACCTAATATAGCAAAGATAATATTAAATTTAGTTATCATAAGTGGAAAAATGGATATGATTTGACATTTTATAGCATTAAATAAATGGTGATGAAGCCGATCTTCTTAAAACCAGTAGGTGTCTTGATCAAACACTCAATCACTTTACTTTTAAGCTATAGTATAGTATTAAAGAACAACTCATGTATGGCTAAACCAAAATAAGAAAGTGTTTTGTAGAATTTTTTTGAACTCAAAATCCTTTTAAAAGACTAATTAAATGTTTCTTTCTTTTATACCCACGTATAGACCACAAATCAAACATTACCTAATATTTTAAAGTAAAGGTAGTCTATATGTATCAAAATAAGGAAAAAAAATTTATTTAGTATTGAGTAATGTTGTGGGGTATATTAGGGAAATTAATCTTGTAGAGATTATGTTACATCCACATCCCATGATCACCACTAATCATGAGATTAGAGTATAAGTCAAGAATTAAACATAATTTGAAGAATACCCTTAACTTTTTTTACAGATATTTCAAAGTCTTTGTTTGCTCACATTCAATCACATAAACAACTTTACAAGGGGACCTAAAACTTGATTACTCTAATTTGATCTCAACATTAAAGATACATATCTAAACACATTCTATTTCTCACACTTCCATGTTCATATGACATGATAATAAGATATATTCTATTTCTTTAAGGAAAAATAATTACACATTGTCATTTAAAACTCTCTCACTACTGTACAAGGACCTAGATGACAAGGACTAATACAATTTAACTAATTTGATAGTTAGTTCTTGTGACAAATCTACTTTGGAATTGACATTCGACAAATCCACATGGTTTCCCTAAAACTCTGTGAGTAGAGGGGTGAACCTACTCGCTTAGTGAATGATTACTTCACAAAAACAATTTAAAGAACACTGATAATCAAAGATATATTATTGAGAAACTAAATGTGAAGTAGAACAGTAACAAGCTATAAAGGAACTAGTCATATACAAACATATGTATGGCAGGTTTACTCTAGATGACTACATAGAGTAAATAAATTAGTGAACATTCTTGATCAATAACAAAGGAAAGTAGAAATTTAGAAATATGTAGATAGCAAGTTACTCTAGAAAATCCTAGGAACAAATAAATAACTACATACAATTGATTAATGTCACATTCATCTTCTTATTCCCTGAACCCAAATGAGGTGTACCATAACACGTGAAAGAATCACCACAAGCTACAATCTCACTGTACAAGGCTTAGAAGTATGCTCGGGTTCCTTAGCCTATCTCTCGAGTAAGACCCTATCTGTAGAGGATCTCACCACATATAGCTCCCGACAGCTAATGGGAGCGGCCAGATATCTCGACTCCTCTCAACCTCAATACTTAGGCAGGGAGCCAAAGCCTGCAGACTTGTTATATACCAGTAAACCTACTGAAGATGTCCGCTAATAGCCACAACTCATAACATAGGTACCACTGACATTCCCAGTTGGTGTTGGTCACCACATAACTATAAGGAGTCTACCCTATCAGTCAAGACCCCACACCCTACCAGTGTGCTTTAGCTTACATCGATATGGACTACCTCTGGTCGGGAAACCATTTCCTCTCCACATTACATGCCTTCATGTGAAGGATTCTACAATGTTTAGGGAATTTAAATGTCTGATTCACTTTTTAAATTCATGATTCAATCATCACATCAACAATAGTTTAGCTTAGTAAACAATTAATTTCATAGATCATCTGTAATATGTAGCAAAAATTGAACTGTTGAGCAATACCACATCTCATACTGAGAAACATTGATATGAAAATACTTGATTCATTGAATGTCCTATCCTTAGGGTTTTCCATGCCTCATTCACATATCACATGTCTCACATAAGGACTTAATGTGTCATAAACTTTCACTAAATAAAGACCGCTTTCAATAGTTTACATATAACCAAACATATATATATGTAACCCTAGAATGGGCTGAACTAGGGTTTCCATGCGATTCACTGAAATATTATGCATCAAAATAACCTTGAATTAATGAATTTATTATGCTAAAATATCCACTTTAGTTGAATTTCATGATGTCCATTCAAAAACTTCCAACTTTCCATTCATATAGGGTTTCACTATCTTTAGTGAGATATCAAGAAAACATTTATAAAATCAAATGAAATCCAAGATACTATTTCACATATTAAACTGCACATTCAAATAAAACAATCACTCATAAATAAGTCAATTCAAATAGGCAAAGTTCTTTATTCAATTATAGAACAATTTCAGCCAGAACTAAAAACCCTATATTTTGATATATTCTTATAAATTTGACAATAACTTTAGTAATTCACTTTATTGTTTTCATCCATTTCTGAAATTAATCACAATGGGTAAACAATCCATTTCTAGTTCATCTTTCATAAGCTTAAACTGAAAGGCAAATTTAGGGTTTGTAGTCACATAAAAAGGAATTCATGATTAATGTGGATTTAATCCACTTTCATGCAATTTATTATTTAAAGGAAGTACCCACTCACATAAGGTGTGAAAACACCTTAAAAATATAGTCCCATATCTAAAATACTCAAATTCATATCAAAACCCTAGCAAATAATCACTTTCTTCTTCCTTTCAATGCAGAAATGCTAAAAACAGAGGATTATGGAGAAAGAGTGAAAAAAGGGAGAGGTTTGATATCATTTCAAATCAAATCATAGGAGGGGTGGAATCTTGAAATGTGAGACAAGAATCACCAAGGAAAGCTATATGGAGATGACAAATATACTTAATTTCATCAACTCTAGGAAGAGAAAACCCTAGATCGCCATCTTCTCCACTTTCTCCATTCAAATCCTAAATCTCCCTCTCTCTCTAGCAATTCATTTCTCTGGATTGAATCACGAAATATGAGAGCTCTTTGTGTGTTAGTTTACTCATATAGAGAAATTGAGGTACTTAGACAATAGCAAATTGTTCCTACTTACACTTTCTTTTATATCAGAAGAATGTTTTTTTCATTAAAATAAGACTATAAACTGTTTATTTAATAGGTCAAACCTCCTTTAAAATTATGCAAAATTAGAATTTTTTACCATTGAGTTTCAAAACTCCAAAAAAAAAATTATATCATTCTGAACTTCCAATAAATAACTAATAGTCAAACAACACTATTGTACCGCAGCCTCAAGTTTTAGCGATTGAAGAACATAATGACTTACACACCCAGAACGGTTGTGCAAGCTACCATGTCCGTGCCACCTAGTACGGCCGTGTTGCCTACCGCAATCGTGGTGCCTTGGTTTCAGGAGATTTGAGTATAGATACATCCAACACTTATATTTCTTCAAATCGTCCATGTGGAAAATATTGCATGTGTCACCATCAACCTTACACAGCCGTGCTACTTACCATGACTATTCTATGAAAGCCTCCAAATCCAAATTCACTGTACCTTTTCTTATCTCACCTATTCCATTCCAACACAGTCATTGTGCTCTCCTACACCACAACAATGTTGCCCAACACGACCATCATAAGCAAAACCCTAATTCTAGCATACTAGGATTTATACTTTTCAAACCCTAATTATTCAAAATGGTAGCACTCATGTAGTTCTCATTAGATTTAAAAGATCATAATTGAGCTACCATTCTTAATTAGTTTTAAATAGTGATCAATCTAATTAAGCATGTAGTTATCTAGGTAAACCCTAGTTTATCAATTAAGCTCAAATGCAGTCATAACAGAGTATGTGTTGTATACCACATAATGGCAATATATATGCACACAATATACAATAAATATAAATTTGAATATCGGTTAGGTATTTGATTTCTTAGGACTACATTTATCTTAATCCAGGTTGATCCGCATAAAACTTTGAGTACATTTTTTTTTCTTGTGGGTCTAGAATGGATACAATTATCTATGCCATATAAGGTTCAAGGTACCGTGGAACCCTTTTGCCGCTTTTGATATATGCACATATCTAGAGCCTAACATAGTAGATATACATACCCTTTCTCCTTATCATTTTGTTATTTTCTTTGTTTTGGGCATGAACGTCGGTATAAATGATGGTGTATAGCAAAGACTTGGAGTAAGTGTCAATGCCAGATGACTCTCGACAAGAGAAGATCAACAATTGTTGTAGTATTGTACCTACTATGTTGTATATAAAATCTTCTTCAGTCCTTTTCCTAAATATCTTTGATGAATGGTGCATATTAAAGTACTAGATCTCATTGGCATAGTAATGCATGTGAGTACTATATATCTTAAGAAGAATATGAAAATTTAAAAATACAAAATATCTTTGAAAGAATAGTACATATGATTGATTTACTTTGGTATATCATGGATATATTCTTAAAATATTTTTTTATCTTTTACTAATATATTTTTTCCAAAAATTAATTTGTTATATATTACTTCTAAGTCATATATCAAAAAGATGTTTCTGGTTTCCTTGATTCATACTTCACATGAGTATGTTGATGTTTACCACTCTTAGTGATTTTAGGTGCATATTCTATACATACATGATGATGTTTGATAGTTGGAAGTTGTTTAGAGAGTATATGTGTAGGTGGAGTTATTGTTTAGAAGTTTCTATGTATTGTAGTATGTACATATGTAATCATTTAATATTTAATGTTTAATATGAAATATTGTAATAACTCATTTAGTAATTATATATTGAATATTGCGATTTACGTTTCTATATTGTTCATGTTCATATACATATACTTCTTGTGTTTTGTGTAAGTACGCATCCTTATTAATTTGTAACACCCCAAATTTCTTGCTTATTCACATGAGTGGAATCATCCATTCCTAGATCATAATATTGATTGGGTGTTCGACAAATTGAATATCATGTTTAAAGAATAGTTGAAATAATTACATCCTCAGGGTCACATTTTATTTCCCATTATCAACAAGATACATGAAAAGGAAATCTATACATAAGAAAAGTAGACTCAATGCACAAAACAAAACTTCATTGGATAAAGGAACCCCACAAGGGCACTCCTAGTATTTTTTTTTGGTCCTCCTTGTCCTTATTCCAATGTCTAAGTCCTCCTCTACTCACCACCTATGGACATCTCATCCATACCCATGCAAAGCAATGTAAATCTTGTGTGAGTGGCACTTTGTAACTATAAAATGGAAATAATGTATATTATTGAAATGACATGAAATAAATAAGAAACTTAATTCTTGAACATGGTTAACATAATTTTGTGAGAACTTGATTAATTTTACGTGATTTCATAATAGACTAGCTTTTTACTTGAGTTGATGCAGTCACTCTCCTGACTGCATCCACAGTGCTCATAAGGCCAGTTAAGGCTCACATAATTGAAGATAAGATTGGTGCCGCCCCTAGGGTTTGGGAGAGGCAGCAGAAGAGGGGGAAGATGAGGACTCGATGGGCAAGGGCAAGGGAGGCTCAATCGTCCTCCAGAATATGGGTCAAACACATCGGCAGTGGAAGTGACACCTTCATGCGACGACATGGAATCCGCCCAGCAAGACACGAACGTTAGATGCTGAGACTACCGTCTCCCAAGCCATCCTTCAAGGAGGCAGTGACCAAGGGTCTCATTCCAAACCTATTCAATCTGGTGTCCCCCGACACCCAGATGATAGAGGATATTATGATTGATAGTGTGGGTGTCCTTCCTTCATTCACTTCAATCCCGACGTCCTACCTCCGCTGCTAGCACCATGGAAGAATGCGGTGATCTTCATGGCTTTGGGTCTGAACCTAGGGTACCATGTCCTAGTAAATGGGATCTAAATCCTTTGGGGATTTTCTAAACAATATCAAGTCATCGACTTGGAGTATGGCTACTACATCATCCAATTGGCCAACGAATCTGATTTCATAAAGGTCATGATTGGAGGACCTTACACAATCTTGGACAACTACCTCTCGGTACAGTCATGGTACCTGAAATTCTTGACCATGGAACCATATCCCTCAGAAGCTTTTCATTTTGGTTAGAATACCAGAATTTTCGATCCATCTGTACCTCAACAAACTCCTTGAAAGCATCGGCAACACAATCAGTATAATGATCAGAATCAACGACAACACAGTCCAGGGACACATGGGGAAGTTTGTACAGATGACTGTTGAAGTGGACACGTCACAACCTTTACTTCTAGGTTTCATACTCAACGGTGAGTAGCTACTCCTCAAGTACAAGAACCTACCCCAAATCTACATGCACTATGGCCGATTGGGTCACGTTGACGCTGAATGTAGATTCATCAAGGTCGGGGCACCAACGTGCGAGCAGTAACCTGCCTGCTCTCCTTCGATCCACACAAAGAAACATGAGCAGAAGACCACTCCACCAAAGAAAGATGGCAACAACACCACTTCAAATCCTACACAAGAAATGGTAACAGAGAAACCCAATACTGGGAAACCCTCTAACAACTAGGGTGAATGGCTTCTTGGAGGTAGTAGACGTCAGTGAAAGTGGGTGAAAAAGAAGAAACAAGATGTTTCTAACCCTCCTGAAAACCCTGACTCTTCAAACATTTCCTTGAACTTAACTGATGATGAGGTGGTCCATGGAAGATCAACATAAATCAAACCTACAAACCCCTTTCAATTCGGGTTCAGAGACACCAACACCCTCCCTCCACTCCACCTTGGTCCCAGACCATCGAGGAGTCACACGGTCTTCCTGTGCAACAGATGGTTCATCGTGCATGCACTATCCAAGACTCCAGAGAGAATTCACAAAAAGCTCGACTCGCTCAACAATTGGCAAGCTCATCCTCATCAACTAAGAAGGCGATTGACTTTACTCTCCTAGATAAGGAGATGGAGCTATCAGACAAGGTTGACAATGAGGACGAGGTTGGGTTGCTTGCAGCCATAGCCAGATCCCTTCCCACACTCCCCTCATATTCATGAATATTATCAGTTTAAACATCCAAGGAGCTTGCTCTGACGATAAATTATGTCACTTGAAAGAACTCTGCCATAACCACAAGATGCACCTCATGGTCATCATTGAACCACGTTATAGTATCTCAATTGTAGAAGGCATCATCAAGAGGGTTGGTTTTCCATCTTCTCATTGAGTCGAAGCTCTACATTTCTCAGGAGGCATCTAGATACTGTGGGATGACACCAAGTGCAATGTTGAGATCCTACTCAACCATTGCCAGTTTATGCACTGTCGTCTCAATGACAGCCTCTTTTTGACAGCCGTATATGGAAGCCCTAACCCATCAAGGAGGAAATTCCTTTGGCAATGTCTTCCCACCCTTATGCCACCCGAGGGTGGACCTTGGTTGGCCACTGATGATTTTAATATGTTTCTCAACAAGATGGAGAAGCGGGACAGTGCCTTCTTTGACTCCACCTCATCAACTCTCTTTCATGAATGATTGCTCAGTACTGGTCTTGTAGACATAGGCACCTCAAGCCAACTATTCATCTTACACCGTGGTTTTGTTCATGAGAAGCTGGACAGGGCCATCACCAATGAAGCTTGGATGTCCTCCCATCTGAACACTAGTTTCTAGGTGCTCCCCCAGGTCACCTCGGACCACAACCCAATATTCATCACCATCGGGCCCAAGGGCCCCTCTAGACATGCATTTTTCAGAACAAGAGCGAGTTGGAACCTAGATGATGAGTTTAACTCCTGCTTAGCATCTAGTTGGGATGCATCCATTTCCTACTCAAATGCCCTCCTGACATTTCAAATAGATGCATCTTGCTAGGATCGTGAGGCCACGTGGAATAGACATAAGGAGAAGGCTTGACGAGGCTCTTCAAGCTTGACCACATCTAAAGGAGGCCCGACTACACCGAGTACGTGGACATTGCCACTCACATAGTAGCACTCCAAGAGAGGTACCATCATATCCTACTCACTAAAGAAGTGAATTGGAAGCAAAAGGCACACATAAATTGGTTGTGACATTCTGACTGAAACACGATTTTCTTTCAATTGTATGTTTGGGCCAGACGACACCACAAAAAATTTTTGAGGCTGAAGGACCAAGATGGACAGTGGATCTCAGACCCGGTGGTGCTTCGTGCCCATGTCCATTCCTTTTTCCTTAACTTGTTGACCACCTCATCTCCTGTATCAACTCTATGCACTGACTCCTTTGAAGGAAACTACCCTGGCATACCAAAGGCCACTCTTAGGTCACTAGAAGCCATCCCATCAGCCGATGAAATCCAAGGTGTTAATTTCACCAAGGAACCTTCAAAAGCACATGGACTTGAAGGAGTCACCACCAATTTCCTGCAACACTACTGGTCCCATGTTGGTCCCTCGGTGGTACCCACGATTCAACAAGCCTTTCGCTCAGCGATCGTGGAACCAGTGGTGTTAAACCTGCAAATTCTAATATTGCCAAAGACTAAAGCCCCACAGAGTTGCGGCAATATCCAGACGTTATCTCTCAACAACGTTGTGTTCAAGGCAATCTCCAATACCATCGTCGAATGTATCAAACTACTCTTGAATGCCTGGATATTACCATGCCAATCCAGCTTTGTAGCATACTAGATCTCGGATCCTACCCAAGAAGTTGACATTTTGGACTTAGCCAAACAAAGTTGAAGGTTAGACCTAAATAGATGTTTAGTATAACCCCAATGAGATAATGCATGTATAGATCACTTTAATGTAACCTGATGTTCTAACATTAATCTTAGGTTTATAATAGATACATAAAGTGTGCCACATAACTCATTTTGGTGGTAATATGAAGATAAGAAACTTAATTGGATGAATAATATAGATAATGGATTGTTAATGGACCATATGACATATCTCATAAAAAGAAGTATGAAAAGTGGAAACAAAATTCAAATTCAAAATCTACTTATCAAAATTAGCATACATGTCAAATTTCATCTAATTTGGACCACCTTAAAATTTAGGATAAGTTTAGGAGAGAGAAAATGAGTAAAAGGCATAAGTAATGAATAATGTGATTATATAACTTCAAAATATGGAAATAATGGCAAATTCATATTAAACACATAAAAGATAACTTGTGGATGAAGTTTGGCCCAATTTGGATGTTGTTTGTGCAAGTTATGCAATTTTAGGTAGATTCTAGACTTTTTTGCAATTTACCCAATTGGGAGGTTTTGTTTGCTCATTGTCGCATGCATTATAATCCTTATATATTCCCTTACCATTCTCGAGTTTTTCAACCATGGGGCTCCTAGTTGCACCTTGGTTTGAAGGTGTTTCTTTCCAAGGGCATTTTAGGGATTACTCTCTTTATAAATGAACTTATCTTTAAAAGCTATCAACCAATGGGGTTATTTCTTTGATTGGAGGTTAGTTGGTATGGCCTATAAGTGTCTATAAACTGCCATTTGATATTCAAGAAGCCTCTATGATCTGTCCTCTTGCATGGTCATGAAATCCCTTGGCTAAGGACACATGGAAAGCTCCATGGACACCTCATGCTTGACTTCTTCCTTATCCATAAAGGTTTGCATGTCCATAGGCACCCTTAGCATTGGACACATGGAAAGTAACTTGACACCTCATGCTTGACTTCTTCCTTATCCATAATGTCTTGCATGTCCAGGGAAACCCTTATACATGACACATGGAAAGTTTCATAGACACCTCATACTTGACGTCTTTCTTTATATAACCATATCTACCCCTTCCCAACTACCAATTCAAAAACTCTTGCTCTCCTTTCTTTCCTCTAGCTTAGATCATCATTCCTACTCTATTTGGCCATGAAGTTTCTATCCCAAGGTAAAATAGGGTGCCTACCTTGGTGAAGAAGGCTCCTAGGGTTCCAAATTTCTCTGTTTAAGATTTCTTAAGCTCCTCCTTGGTGATTTTGACCAAAACTAGTAAGTATCCTCCTTTCCTTCCCTATTTTCTTGTTGTTAGTCTTCCTTCCACCTTCATCCAAGTTGGAACCATGGCCTTCCATGGTGAAACCCCACCTAGAACCCATAAATACCGCATCTCCATGTTCTTTTGTTAGGGTTTTTCACCTCTAAAGTGGAGAAGGTGCTTCTCGCTCGAGATAGGAGCTTTTTTGGAGAAACCAGACTCTCTAAGCTTGGGAACCATACTTATTGGACCTATCCACCTTCCCTAGAGGTTCTTTGTAGGCCTAGGCTTGGATCTAGGACTGATTTGGACTATTTAGACTCTGAAGTTGAGGTATTATGTATCCCCTATTCTTCTATGTTGATCAATTCACCTATGCTTATTCATTCTCTTTGTCCTATGGACATTAGCCTATGCACAATTTCTTTTATTTTGAAAATCATGGTTCATGTGAACTACCTTATTTGATATTCATCATGTGATTATGGATATTCTTTTGAACTCTTATCTTATGCTTTGTTCATGATAGATTGTGAGGTGGATGTATATGTTGGTCACTTATGTGGTGACCAGTTTATATATTCTGACTATACTTTCTACTTGCCTCTAAATTTAACATTCTATGTGATTCAGTAGCGCTAGAGTAGTGTAGTTGCATTGGTTTTTATGGCAGATGTGTTATTTCCTTTCGAGCAGATGTGATATTTCCTGCTCTTCTGGGATGGAAAGGAACCTCATACCCAGGGCAAGATGTGTGATTCTTAGCCCATGTTTTATATATTTGGGAGATTGATAGTATTCCTTTCTCTATCAAGTTTCAAGTTTATGAGATGTGGCCACCTCTGTGTTTATATTATTCCAGTTCTATGTTTATCCCACATGCATGCATGTTGATGATATGGGGTGTGTGCCCTAATTCTTAACATGTGCTTGTGTGGCATAATCTTTGTGTTTTATTAATGGCAAGTATTCTTTTGTTATCATATGATTTCAATTCCTTTTCTCTTGATACCCATTTGGGTGGTCCTTATCCTTTCTATGGGAAGCCTTTTATATTTTTTGTACTTTATTCCATATATTGCTCAATTTTCTATTTAGTATGCACATACCAGCCTTTGTTGATGTCATCTATTTTCTCTTCTTTCTAGGGTATGCTTCCAACCCTAGGTAAAGGACTTTGATGATAAGGCATGAAGTTTTAGACTAACTTAAGGAGTTAAAGCTTGGAGACAAAGTTGTTATGGTTTAGATTTCCCTCTACTTATATCCTTATGATGTATCATACATGTAAACCCTTAGGAGATATCATGATGTACTTTTGTAATAACCTTGTGATAGATTGAATATAGTCAACATTTTTTTTCTGTTGCTATACTTTGGTTGTTTTGAATACCATTTATTGAAGTTTGAAAATGTTACACCTATTCCAGCATACCTTTTAATGTGTTTGGAATGGATGTTTTATTCTTCAAATTTTTTTTAGTAAGGGGGTGATCCTGCCTCCTTAAAGCATGGCGTCATAGCCCATAGTTGTTGGAATCTAACTATTTAAATTTTGTCTCCCTATCTAGAATACTTTCCTTATCTTTAAGTGACATGTTTTCCCTAGAGTTGATCAATAGATGATGAAGGGTTGAATTAGGATCCTATAGTTTCACATTATAATAATGATGAATTGATCCCTAAAATACTTACAACTAAAAGATGTATAAGTAACCATAGTAACTTGAGGTTGTTTAGCTTGGCCTTTAGGTAGCTACTAGGACATGAAGTTGAAAGCAAAGGCATCTAGAAAGGATCACGGTTCGGGGGCTGGAAAGATTTTCCTCCGCACCACTAGCTTGGTTTATGAGGACTCCCAAATCCATATGATATCGGCCTGGCCTGAGCTGATATGAATTGTTCAAAATAATAAGCTTTTAGGCTATAGTAGCCTTAGACATCTATATGATTTATCTTTAGGGACCCTAATATGTTGAACTAGTCTCCCGGGTGTAAAGACTTGTTTGAGGATGGACAAGAGCAAGTTAACCCATAGTTCTTAGTTAGTATTTACAAGTTATGTTTCTTTTTTTTGCATGACGCTTATGTAGTTGGATGTAAGGAAGTGTAGTTGAACTTTTTGTACCTAAAGAATAGTTTTGACTTAATAAGATGAATCCTTAAAGGGGTGGTGAATAAGTTGTTTTCTTATATGTAGATTGTTTTGATTTCGAGGATGAAATCCCTTTAAGGGGTGGTGTGTTGGTTTAGATTTCCCTCTACTTAGATCCTTATGTTGTATCATACATGTAAACCCTTACGGGATATCATGATGTACTTTTGTAATAACCTTGTGATAGATTGAATATAGTCAACATTTTTATTCCACTGATATACTTTGTTGTTTTGAATACCATTTATTGAAGTTTGAAAATGTTAAACCTATTCCGACATACCTTTGAGTGTGTTTGGAATGGATGTTTTATTCTTCATTTTTTTAGTAAGGGGGTGATCTCGCCTCCTTACATCATGGTATCAGATCCCATGGTAGTCGAAATCTGACTATTTCAATTTTGTCTCCCTAGATAGAATACTTGCCTTACCTTTAAGTGACATGTTTGCCCTAGAGTTGATCAATAGATGATGAAGGGTTGATTTAGGATCCTCTAGTTTCACATTATAATATTGATAAAATGATCCCTAAAATACATATAACTAAAAGATGTATAAGTAACCATAGTAACTTGAGGTTGTTTAGCTTGGCCTTTAGGAAGCTACTAGGACATGAAGTTGAAAGCAAAGGTGTCTAGAAAGGATCAGGGTTCAGGGGCTGACAAGATTTTCCTCTGAACCACTAGCTTGGTTTATGAGGACTCCCGAATCCATTTGATACCGACCTAGCCTGAGATGATATGAATTGTTCAAAATAACATGCTTTTAGGCAATAGTATCCTTAGATATTGATGCAGGGGTTTTGATTCATTTTTATAGACTGGTTTTGCATATGTTTTATGTATATTGTGATCATATTTGTGATTAATATTGCATGATTCATTACCTTTAGTCTATAATCTCATTTTTCATCAAACTTACCTTGTTTCATCTTATTCTGTATAAAAGATCATATTTGTTGGATTTGATTGGTGTTCTTCTCTTCATTTCAGGCAATTCAGATATCTGAATATGATGATACCATCGACGGATGGTCGATACCATCAACCTGGTCACAGTGCATTGTCTGAGAAGAGCAACTAGAAGTTGATACCATCGATGGGACTGTCAATGGTATCGAGAGAGAGAGTCAGCGAGCCAGATTTCCAGATGTTGATACTATCGACCCAAAGTCGATACTATCGACCTCGCCTCAGCAAAATCAGCTTCAACGTCAGATTCTAGAGAAAAGTGACGCCTAAGGCATGATGGTATCGAGGCAACATCAAAGAGAACCCCAAGAATCACGCAAGCGTTGGTGCCTCATGCAGGTCGATACCATCAACCCGCGTCGATGGTATTGACGCCGTCAGATCAGGTTCTGCTAAAGATCATGTCTAATCATACGGTGGTGATTTTTGGGCGACCAAAAGTGGTGCATATACCTAATTACGGTGGCCCTAAGCAATCGATCACATACGGAGCCATTGCACAAGTCTCGAGGAGGAGAAGGAGAGAAGAATGAAGCCCAGAGCCACACCCCAATCATTCCGAGAGCCGCAGAAGGAGTTTATCACTACCGAAAGGTTGTAGATCTCTCATCCTACGCTGGGGAATTCCCGGATCTCCTCTGTTCAGGGGTTTACATCACATCTATTCACATTTTCCATATGTTTTCCCTTTCTCTCATCATGTCTTTCATTGAGATGAACATGCGAGGCTAATCCCCTTTATCTTTAGGACCGGGAGTAGCCCGGGTGATCATTGTATGATGGTTTTGACATAGTTATCATAATTTGTCTCTAAAATCCATGGTATGATTTTGTTTTCTCTATTATATCATTATGATTGATCACCCTAATGATAATTTAATACCTTTAATTACTTTAAAAGAACAATTAACAGTTGAAAAGAGACGGATATCACATTAACTAATAAATCCTTCGAACAAGGCAATGTACAGTTAATGGTGGAAACCCAGAGTGTGATCTTCATGCACCTAAGTTACGGTATAGGTTACTACTACAGTGGAACCGACCTAGATTTAGGTAGTGAATTGTATCATGACAGCGAACAATTCTGACTATAGGCCACTACTTGGAATAGGAGACAAATTAGGATAATTGTGTAGGAATTAGTACAACGAGAACCTGTGGTGAAACTACAATCCTAAAGATTCCATCTTTAATTGATTAAAACAACCATTTCATCCATTGTTTTGCTTTCTTTTATTTTTCTTTTCTTTTTCAATCAACTCTCAAACCATTTTAATCAGTCTAGCTGATTGCAAACAGTTAGTAGTAGTCTACCGAAAATTCGTTCCCTGAGTTCGACTCAGGCCTCACAAAGACCTATATTACATTGGCGCGTGCACTTGCGTTATACGCACGGTAAATTCGTGTCAAGTTTTTGGCGCCGTTGTCAGGGAACAACAATTTACGACACTACCAGGGCTGCAAGCGGCCACTCTTGGCCACATTTTTTTAGATTTTAAATTCTAGAAATCAATCGTCTATCTTTTATAATCCGTAATTGTCTAGCACTGTTCATAATTAAAATTATTACTGTGCAGGTACTAGTGCATGGTGAGTACGCATAGCACAAACTACGCACAGTCATCGCCGGAAGTCCCATTTCTGGGATCATACTACGAGGAGAATGACACCCAAAATCAATTTGAGAATGAGAATTCAGATTCTAAACCCGAAGCAATGGATGAGGAACAACAATTTGGGAGAAAATCAAGGCGTTGTCCTCTTCTGCATCTAAGGGGCCAATTAAGAAGTAGGCCATCAACATTCCTAACTACAAAATTGACCCAGGCCTAATCAATTTGGTCAAATCTAATGCATTCCATGGGCTGAAGAATGAAGATCCGGTGACCCACATCAGCACGTTCATGGAAAACTGCGATATGATAAAGATTGACAGGTTCCCGCAAGAGACACTCTACCTGAAACTTTTTCCCAATTCTTTAGCGGGCAATGTGTGGGAATGGCTGCACAATATGGATGACAAGTACATTGAATCTTGGGATCACATGGTTGAGGTGTTCTTTTCACCTGAAAAGATGAACGATCTAGTGAGGAAGATACACAACTTCAGCCAATGAGCTGGTGAAACTTATTCTAAAACTTGGGAGCACTTCCAGATAATGCTGAGGAAGTGTCCACATCATGACTTAGACAAGGAGAAGCAAGCTAAAATTTTCTACTTCGCCCTAAATGAACATGATAGGAGCAATTTGGACTCAGCATGTTCTGGTTTCTTTTTGAACAACACAGGCACAAGGTGTTGGGAGATTCTAAGGAACATGTCCAAAAAGCAATCTTCGGATGAAAGAGATGCACCCAAGTAGGTCGGCGTGACACATGAAGCAAAATCCATCAAAGCGCTTAATGACAAGATGGATCTTATAGCCAAGAAGCTCCTAGAGAAAGAGGACAATGGGTCTGATGATGAAGCACATGCAAAGTATATGCATCAATAGGGATATATAAATAATAATTATGATTGGAGGAATGAACAAAATTTTCAGAAGCCGCAGCCTACCCTAGAGGAAAAGAACAATGAATTTCTTAGTAAGGTGGTGAAGCAAAATCAGGAATTGATGGGCTCACTCTCCAAGACAGTATAGTCACACGGTGAGTACTTGAACCAGTTTGGGCAGCAGATACAGAGCCAGGGCGCACAACTGAGGATGCTAGAGATGTCCATAACCCAAATTGCAACTGAGGTGGCTGCCATGAAGCAAATCATTCAACAAAAACCAGCTAGGAATGCAGAGGATGCTCAAGTACATCATCAAGTGAAGTATATATCTGTGATTAAGGAGATAGAGCCCCCAGTGGGGGAGGTCTATGAAAAGGGCAAAATGCATTTTGAAACGGAGGCTAAACCCAGTGTGCCATACCCCCATAGCTTATATGGACTACCAGGAGGATGTCGCCCGTTCAGCAAATCCCACCAAGAACCCATCACAGCCGTACCCACACCTAGGCAAGAGGAGAAAGTGAAGGCCATACTTCACAGTGGAGCTACTACCACTGAGAAGGATGAGCAGCCACGAGCCACACTAACTGTAAATGATGTGCCAAAGCCTACGCCAGAGGGTGACATTGAAGCAAGCTTAGGGGAGGAGACCCCAAATAGCCCATATGTGCCACCGCACAAGCACATAAAGGAGCCAAGCGTTCCATTCTCAGATAGTCTAAAGCCGAGGAAAGAGAAAAGGCACTTCAAGAAATTTCTTGAGATCTTCCGGAATCTCCACATTAACATTCCATTGGTGGAGGCTATAGAGAAAATTCCTTCATATGGAAGATTCATGAAAGACATCATCAACAATAAACGGTGGATCAAAGATACAAATGTTGTGTGTGTTGATGAAATAGTGAGTTATATAATCCAAGGAAGGCTTCCAAAGAAGAGGAAAGATCTAGGATGTTTCTACATCCCATGCTCCATAGGTGGCCAAAACTTTCCACAAGCACAGTGTGACTCAGGGGCAAGCATTAATCTTATGCCACTTGCCACTTTTCAAAAGCTGGGATTGAAGAAGCCAACACAAACTTCCATGACAATTGAGTTGGCAGATGGATCCATTATAAAGCCACAAGGTATGTGCGAGGATGTGCTAGTCAAGGTTGACAAATTCATCTTCCCTGTTGACTTTGTGGTCATGGACATAGATGAGTTGGAAGGAGGTGAGATGCTATTGGGAAGGTCGTTCCAAGCTATGGCTGATGTAATCACTGCCATTGTATGAGGTTACTCAACACTTGGGATTGGTGATGATAGAGTTGAATTCAAATTGCCAAATGAATCATTAGAGATATCCATTGACAACCCAGGCTAAAGGTATCCTTATGTTGAGCCTAGGACATTAAACAAGGGCACTTGTTGGGAGGCAACCCAACTTTAGGTTTATTTTATGTTTGGTTATGATCTTTTGTGTTGATGTACTTAGTTTTTGCTTAGGTTTTGATAATTTTTTGTAAAAATGGTACCCTAACTCATGTTTTGAAGTGTGAAGTACTGTTTAAAAGTTGATACCATCGACCACAATGTCGATGGTAGCGACGTGGGTGCAAGAAAGAGGCCATAGAAATTTTTTTGAGTCGATACCATCGACGGCCTTTTTGATTGTATCGACCTACCATCAGCGAAATCAGAAAAAAAAAGAGCGTCGGGTTGATAGTATTGACCAAGAAGTCGATGCTCACGAGATCCCTGAAGATTTTTAGAGAAATCCATCTCAGTAAAGTCGATACCATCGACATCCCTGTCGATGGTATCGACACGACAATAGTGAGGAAGCGGCGACCGGGCCTCGCGAGGGTAATTGAAACAGAAAGTGTCGATACCATCGACACCCCGTCGATGGTATCGACGGAGCGACAGTGGCGTCGATTTCATTTATAAAAGGAGGGATAGTTTCTCATTTCTACTCACACCTTCAGAGCAAATCCCCTCAACTCTTGTGCTAAGTATTACAGAGCAACAGGAGATCTTCACTGAGCATCTGGAAATCGAACAATCATCACTGAGCTCTTCATCGGCATTGGAGATCATCTTCTCTGATTTACTCCGACCTTCACCGAGCTCCATTATTCTATCTCTTTTCTTTCATCATGGTGAGGAACATCGGTTCATCCTCTTCGTGGGCTGCTCCCATGGAGATCGACACATTCGTGCCACCATCGATGCCCCCATATGATCCAAACTTTCAGGGGCAATATCCATCTTGGGATCCCACTACCCCACAGTACCCACCACCTGAGCAGTAAATGGTATCACTGTTCCACCTGCTGAGATTGTTTTTGACTATGAGGACATAGTCGAATTCAAGCTTAGGGGGAGAGATGGAACAATTTCTATCTTTTATTTCCTTTTCTTTTATTTTAGCAATTTTTGTAGTTTTTAGGATCCACATGCTATCTAATGTATCTGTGGATGTCTAATGTTAATGTGTCATCTCAATGTTTTTCACATGGGAGTTATGGGTGACATTATCTGAAATTGGAGCATAATTGAAAAATTTTCAAGAATTTGCAAGTTGAATTTGCTTGAACTTGAGCACTTAACCTATGAAAAGAATTGGGTTTGTCAACTTTAAAACATAAGATCATAATTGTACATCCATATGATTCAAGAAATGTGGACAGACACAGATGTTGAGCCTAAACTGACCAAATGGTAATGGGACTTTAATCGAAAGTGAGAGAGAGAAACCCTTTGATTTATTGTTACACAAGTTAGTAAAGAGGGAAATATAATCTATTCCAATGGTTTTGTACATTAGTCTTGTGATCTATCCATTTCATTTCATTCAATATCCACCATAAGAATTGGAAGCACTTATAGTTTTTCATCTCTTGATTGCATGAAATGTAGGTAGGATTTCATTATATCTAGATTTTGCATCTCTGCATTCACACATTCTCAAGTGCTTGTCGTTATAGTTGCATTTTGTATACTCTAGATCATATAAGACTTTTTGTACCTTATTTCTTCTGGAAAATAAGAAAAGCAGGAAAATTGTTCTATACCCTCTGAAAAGTAATTTGTAAGGCATCAATGATGTTAGCTAAGTGTAAATAAGCTCGAGAAAAAAAAATTGTGAATGTTCTTCTAGTCAATTGAAAAATGAGGGCTTGAAAAAAAATGTAAAAAAAAGAGGGAGAAAAGAACTTGTTTCACCTGCATGTATACATAAAGAAAAAAGGAATAAGCACATAATGTAGTTTTAGTAGTCATTCCATCTCATCTTGAGACAGAATGATAGTGCATGCATCATTCTACCTAAAATTTAGGCATTAGGTCATTTTCATATGCATATGCATCATTTAGGTCATTTTGTTGATTTTGCATGATAAAATTATTTGGTGCTTCTCTTTCTTCCACAGCTGCCTATTTCATCCACCCGTTGCTCAAAATGGTAGGCCACTCATGATTATCTCATCATGATTGTATACCAGGAGATCTGCTTCCATATAGATGGTAGTTAAGACTTGAGCAACATAGACAGGATATCACAACATGCACTAAGTCTTAACTGTAGGAATTTATTATGTCAACTGCTTTATTTGATAGTGTTTGATGATCTTGGGGTGGACATTTCTTATGGACAATCATTATCACCTCTATGGTAGTTATCGTTCTGTGATCAGTGAGGGCCAGCATGTGCATGACAGGTGGGAGTCATATTGAGTTGTCTTTTATGCTAATATGTTCTTTAGCTGACACTTACAATTCTATTCTACAGTTTTTTCCTCGAGGACGAGCAATGTTCAAGCTTAGGGGAGTTTGATGCAGGGGTTTTGAGTCATTTTTATAGAATGGTTTTGCATATGTTTTATGTGTATTGTGATCATATTTGTGATTAATATCGCATGATTCATTACCTTTAGTCTATAATCTCATTTTGCATCAAATTTACCTTGTTTCATCTTATTCTGTATAAAAGATCATATTTGTTGGATTTGATTGGTGTTCTTCTCTTCATTTCAGGAAATTCGGATATCTGAATACATAGATACCATCGACGGATGGTCGATACCATCGACCTGGTCATAGTGCATTGCCGGAGAAGAGCAACTAGAAGTTGATACCATCGATGGGACTATCGATGGTATTGAGAGAGCGTCAGCGAGCCAGATTTCCAGATGTTTGATACTATCGACCCAAAGTTGATACTATCGACCTCACCACAGTAAAATCAGCTTCAACGTTAGATTCCAGAGAAAAGCGATGCCTAAGGCATCGATACCATCGACACACAGTCGATGGTATCGAGGCAACATTAGAGAGAACCCCAAGAATCGCACAAGCACCGGTGCCTCATGTAGGTCGATACCATCGACCCGCGTCGATGGTATCAACGCCGTCAGATTAGGTTTTGCTAAAGATCATGTCTAATCATACAGTGGTGATTTTTGGGTGACCAAAAGTGGTGCATATACTTAATTACATAGGCCCTAAGCAATCTATCACGTACGGAGCCATTGCACAAGTCTCGAGGAGGAGAAGGAGAGAAGAATGGAGCCCAGAGCCATGCCCCAATCATTCTGAGTGCCACGGAAGGAGTTCTTCACTGCTAAAAGGTTGTAGATCACTCATCCTACACTGGGGAACACCCGGATCTCCTCCGTTCAGGGGTTTACATCACATCTATTCACATTTTCCATATGTTTTCCCTTTCTCTCACCATGTCTTTCATTGAGATGAACATGCGGGGCTAATCCCTTTTATCTTTAGGACCAGGAGTAGCCTGGGTGATCGTTGTATGACAGTTTTGACATAGTTATCATAATTTGTCTCTAAAATCCATGGTATGATTTTGTTTTCTCTATTATATCATTATGATTGATCACCCTAATGAGAATTTAATACCTTTAATTACTTTGAAAGACGAATTAACAGTTGAAAAGAGACGGATATCACATTAACTAATAAATCCTTTGAATAAGGCAATGTACAGTTAATGGTGGAAACCGAGAGTGTGATCTTCATGCACCTAAGTTAGGGTATAGGTTACTACTACTGTGGAACCGACCTAGATTTAGGTAGTGAATTGTATCGTGACAACGAACAATTCTGACTACAGGCCACTACCGGGAATAGGAGACAAATTAGGATAATTGTGTACGAATTAGTACAATGAGAACCTACGGTGAAACTGCAATCCTAAAGATTCCATCTTTAATTGATTAAAGCAACCATTTAATCGATTGTTTTGCTTTCTTTTATTTTTCTTTTATTTTTCAATCAACTCTCAAACCATTTTAATCAGTCTAGCTGATTGCGAATAGTTAGTAGTAGTCTATAGAAAATCCATTCCCTGAGTTCGATTCAGGCGTCACAAAGGCCTATATTACATTGGCACGTGTACTTGTGTTATATGCACGGTAAATTCGTGTTAGACATCTATATGATTTATCGTTAGGGACCCTAATATGTTGAACTAGTCTCCCGGATGTAAAGACTTGTTTGAGGATGGACAAGAGCAAGTTAACCCATTGTTCATAGTTAGTCTTTACAAGTTATGTTTATTTGTTTTGCATGATGCTTATGTAATTGGATATAAGGAAGTGTAGTTGAACCTTTTGTACCTAAAGAATAGTTTTGACTTAATAATATGAATCCTTTAAGGGGTGGTGAATAAGTTGTTTTCTTATATGTAGATTGTTTTTATTTTTAGGACAAAATCCGTTTAAGGGGTGGTGTGTTGGTTTAGATTTCCCTCTACTTATATTCTTATGTTGTATCATATATGTAAACACATAGGGGATATCATGATGTACTTTTGTAGTAACCTTGTGATAGATTGAATATAGTTAATATTTTTATTCTGCTGCTATACTTTGGTTATTTTGAATACCATTTATTGAAGGTTGAAAATGTTACACCTATTCCAACATACCTTTGAGTGTGTTTGGAATGGATGTTTTATTCTTCAATTATTTTTTAGTAAGGAGGCAGGATCACCCCCTTATTAAACAAAATTGAAGAATAAAACATCCATTCCAAACACACTCAAAGGTATGCTGGAATAGGTGTAACATTTTCAAACTTCAATAAATGGTATTCAAAACAACCAAAGTATAACAACAAAATAAAAATGTTGACTATATTCAATCTATCACAAGGTTATTACAAAAGTACATCATGATATTCCGTAAGGGTTTACATGTATGATACAACATAAGGATCTAAGTAGAGGGAAATTAAATTATAACAACTTTGTATCCAAGCTTTAACTCCTTAAGTTAGTCCAAAACTGCATGCCTTATCATCCAAGTCCTTCACCTAGGGTTGGAAGCATACCCCAGTAAGAAGAGAAAATAGATGACATCAACAAAGGTTGGTATGTGCATACTAAATAGGAAATTGAGCAATATATGGAATAAAGGACATCAAATATAAAAGGCTTCCCATAGAAAGGATTAGGACCACCCAAATGGGTATCAAGATAAAAGGAATTGAAATAATATGATAACAAAAGAATACTTTCCATTAATAAAACAAAAAGATTGTGTCACACAAGCACATGTTAAGAATTATGGCACGCACCCCATATCATCAATCTGCATGCATGTGAGATAAACATATCCCTAGAATAATATAAACACAAAGGTGGCCAAGTCTCATAAAATTGAAACTTGATAGAGAAAGGAATATTGCCAATCTCCCAAATATATAAAACATGGGCCAAGAATCACACATCTTGCCCTGGGAATGAGGTTTCTTTCCATCCTAGAAGAGAAGGAAATATCACATCTTCTCGGTAGGAAATAACACATCTACCATAAAAACCAATGCAATTACACTACTCTAGTGCTACTGAATCACATAGCATGTTAAATGTAGAGGCAAGTAGAAAGTATGGTATGAATATATAAACTAGTCACCACATAAGTGACCAACATATACATCCACATCACAATCCATCATGAACAAAGCATAAGATAATAGTTCAAAAGAATATCTATGATCACGTGATCAATATCAAATAAGGTAGTTCACATGAACCATGATTTTCAAAATAAAAGACATTGTGTATAGGCTAATGTCCATAGGACAAAGAGAATGAATAAGCATAGGTGAATTTCTCAACATAGAAGAATAGGAGATACATCATACCTCAAATTTAGAGTCTAAGCAGTCCAAGTATATCCTAGATCCAAGCCTAGGCCTCCAAAGAACCTCTAGGGAAGGTGGACATGTCCAATAAGTAAGGTTTCCAAGCTTAGAGAGGCTTGTTTCTCCAACAAAGCTCCTATCTTGAGAAAGAAGCACCTTCTCAACTTTAGAGGTGAGAAACCCTAACAAAAGAACATGGAGATGAGGTTTTTATGGGTTCTAGGTGGGGTTTAAACATGGAAGTCCATGATTTTGACCTGGCGGAAGGTGGAAGGAAGACTAACAATATGAAAATAGGAAAGGAAAGGAGGATACTTACTAGTTTGGTCAAAATCACCAAGGAGGAGCTTAAGAAATCCTAAATAGAGAAATTTGGAACCCTAGGAGCCTTCTTCACCAAGGTAGGCACCCACTTTTACCTTGGGATAGAAAATTCGTGGCCAAATAGAGTAGGAATGATGCTCTAAGCTAGAGGAAAGAAAGGAGAGCAAGAGTTTTCGAATTGGTAGTTGGGAAGGGGTAGATATGGCTACATAAAGAAAGAGGTCAAGTATGAGGTGTCTATGAGACTTTCCATGTGTCATGTATATGGGTGTCCATGGACATGCAAAACTTTATGGATAAGGAAGAATTCAAGCACGAGATGTCAATTTACTTTCCATGTGTCCAATGATAAGGATTCCTATGGACATGCAAACCTTTATGGATAAGGAAGAAGTCAAGCATTAGGTGTCCATGGAGCTTTCCATGTGTCCTTAGCCTAGGGATTTCATGGCCATGCAAGAGTACAACTCATAGAGGCTTCTTGAATACCAAATGGCAGTTTATGGACACTTATAGGCCATTTCAACCGACCTCCAATCAAAGAAATAACCCCATTGGTTGATAGCTTCTAAAGATAAGCTCATTTATAAAGAGAGTAATCCCTAAAATGCCCTTGGAAAGAAACACCTTCAAACCAAGGTATAACTAGGAGACCTATGTTTCAAAAACTCGAGAATGGTAAGGGAATATAAAATTATTATAATGCATGTGACAATTTGCAAAGAAAACCTCCCAATTGGGTAAATTGTAGAAAAGTCCAGAGTGTACCTAAAATTGCATAACTTGCACAAACAACATCCAAATTGGACCAGACTTCATCCACAAGTTATCTTTGATGTGTTGAATGTGAATTTGCCATTATTTCCATTATTTGAAGTTATATAATCACATAATTTATTAATTTTTCCTTTTACTCATTTTCTCTCTCCTAAACTTATCCTAAATTTCAAGGTTGTCCAAATTAGATGAAATCTGACATGTATGCTAATTTTGATATGTAGATTTTGAATTTTAAGTTTGTTTCCACTTTTGAGACTTCTTTTATGAGATATATCATATGGCCCATTAACGGTCCATTATCTAAATTATTCATCCAATTAAATTTCCTATCTTCATATTACCACCAAAATGAGTTATGTGGCATACTTTATGTATCCATTATAAACCTAAGATTAATGTTAGAACATTAGGTTAAATTTAGGTGATATTTACATGCATTATCTCATTGGGGTTATACTAAACATCTATTTAGGTCTAACCTTCAACCTCATTTGGCTAAGTCCAAAATGTCAACTTCCAGGGTAGGGTCTGAGATCTAGTATGTTACAAGCTTCATCCTGAGATGCAACATTACTAATAATGTTCTTTTGGTACAAGAGGTCATCCATTCCATGCAAACCAAGAAGGGTACCAAAAAGTGGATGGCCATCAAGATCGACCTCTCCAATGCTTTCGATAGGATGAATTGGGCCTTTATTTGGAGCACCCTTTCTAGGGTAGGCATGTCGTAGCACCTGATCAACTTGATCATGTCCATCATCCAGTCAGGAGAGACCTCTATCCTATGGGAAGGTAAACCACTGACACCCTTCAAGGCAATTCAAGGAGTGAGGCAAGGTGACCCCCTGAGTCCCTACGTCTTTGTTCTCTTCCTAGAACGGCTTAGCCAGATGATTCAACTATCAACCTCAAATGGCGATTGGAAGCCTGTTGTACTCACCAAGGTAGGCACACCTCTCACGCATGTCTGCTTTGCCGATGACATCGTCCTCTTAGCATAAGCAAAGTCTACACAAGCCATGAACATCAAGAAGATCCTACAGACTTTCTCCAGAGCCTCCGGTCTGGTGGTGTCCACTACCAAATCAAGATGCTTCTTCTCACCAATGTCTCACAATCAAACAAGTATAGCATCAGCAGGAAGCTAGGCTTCCAAACCACTGACAATCTTGGCAGATACCTCGACCTCTTGATTATGAATAGATGGACTAATAAATCTACCCACACTAGCATCCTTGACTCGATCCAAGGGATGATGAACAGTTGGACTGTCAGGCATCTCTCCCTTGCCAAAAGGATCACATTGGATAAAGCCACATTGCAATCCTTTCTCACTTATACAATACAGTCTTCCTTGATCTCGCCAGTCCTTTGTGACAACATCAATAGCCATATATATAGGTTCATATGGTAGGGCCCTTCCCCTCAGAAGAAAATGTCCTAACTCTTGTGAAAGAAGCTTTCAATGAACAAGGATTGCAGTGGTTTGGATGTCAAAAATGCCAAAGATCAAAATGAAGTGCTAATGATGAAGAACGTTTGGGTGTACTTGAATGATCCAGACAAACCGTGGGTGAAGATACTAAAGGAAAAATAACAAAATAGAAGTGCCACCTCCAAGGCCTCCTACTCAGTGGCAAGGAGATTCATCACCTTCAACTTGACAAAGATCAAAGCTTCATGCTCCAGAGCTATTGGTAATGGTAGGGACACCAACATTTGGCATGATAAGTGGCTAGCGGGGGATGATATTCACTCCTTAGAACCTGACCACCATATCCCCACTGAAATCATGGACTTGCAAGTATCATTCATGTGCTTGGACAACAACGCCTGGGATTGGGGTTTCATCCAATCACAGCTACCTGAATGTACATGGGACATCCTGCGGATGAGACCACCGCCTGACCTTGAAGTCGGCCTAGATGCCTTCATATGGCTACACAAAACAAGTGGGAATCTCAAAGCAAGATCGGGATATTGGTGGTTTATGGTGAGACAAAGAACACTCCACTCCAGGTGATTGGGCATCAATTTAGAAGAAATAGGTCCCAGAGAGGATCAAGGTTTTTCTATGCTTCTCCAACATTATGCAATCCTAACCAATGTGAAGAAACATCGTCGACACCTTGAGGTTACCAGAACCTACCCAAGATGCAACTTATAGGATGAAACCATCTTGCATCGCCTTAGGGACTGCCCCATAAGCACTGTAATCTGGCAAGCCATTTCTTCTACCCCTGAATTCTCCCTAGATGTCAAAAACATTTGGATCGACAGGGTCATTAAAAGGGTACACATCAACATTCACCCATTATCTCTAGCAGTCATGACTTGGAACCTCTGGACCCTACACAATGAGGAGGTCCATAGACACAAACATACACCTCTCTCATTCTCCCTTCGCTTCATCAGGTTGTGCTCAAAGATGATAATGGAGTACCCAAGCTCATCACATCCTAAATTTATGCATAAACACTACACCTTTAAGTGGTGGGGAACATCTCTGCAGCCCAAGTTTATCATCTTCATTGACACATCTCACTCACAGTCCTCAATGACATCTAGCTATGACTATGTTTCCCTAAGTCTTGCAAGAGAGCTTCTTTTAGGGGAGGGCCATTGTAACACACTGAAACTTTGACATATTCTCTTTTTGGCCCTTTCCCAAAATTTTCGTATCATTTCTACCCTTTTTGGCCTTGCTTAAATTGTAGAATTTATAGTGGTTTGATGAACATTTGTTCAATAATTATACCAATGGAAGGGTTTATGCACAAATACCTCAGTGAAATCTTATTTAAGGATCTAAAATATAAAATCACCACTTTAGTAGAACAGTGGTTTATTCATTTGTGCTAGAAGTGCAAGGCCCTAAACATTGATTAATGTATTAAACAAGCTTAATTACCATAATTAAGTTCTCTAAACCTTAATATAAATTTTTATGTGTTTTTAAAATATAAAATGAGACTAAGTTTCAAATTTGGTTCGATTTGGATGTTGTTTGTGCAAGTTATGCAATTTTAGGTACATTCTGGACTTTTATGCAATTTACCCAATTGGGAGGTTTTCTTTGCAAATAATCACTTGAATTTTAATCCTTAGATATACCCTTACCATTTTCGAGATTTTGAACCATGGGGCACCTAGTTGCACCTTGGTTTGAATGTGTTACTTTCCAAGGGCATTATAGGGATTACCCTCTTTATAAATGAGCTTATCTTTAAAAGCTATCAACCAATGGGGTTATTTCTTTGTTTCGAGGACGGTGGGGATGGCCTAGAAGCCTCCATGGGATTTTAGGACCAACCTTTGATATAAAAGAAGAGTCTATGATCTGTCCTCTTGCATGGCCATGAAGCCCTAGCCTAAGGACACATGGAAAGTCCCATAGACACCTCATACTTTACCCCTTCTTTATAAAGCCATACCTACCCCTTCCCACCTCCCAATCCAAGAAGCAATCCTCTCCTTCTCTTGCCCTCATCTTAGAGCATCATCCCTTCTATGTTTGGCCACGAATTTGCTGTCCCAAGGTAAAAGAGGGTGCCTACCTTGGTAAAGAAGGCTCCTAGGGTTCCAAATTTCTCTATTTAGGATTTCTTAAGCTCCTCCTTGGTGATTTTGACAAAAAAAACAATAAGAATTTTCCTTTCCTTCCCTGTTTTCATGTTGTTGGTATTCCTCCCACCTTCTTCCAGGTCATAACCATGACCTTACACGGTAAAAATCCACCTAGAACCCTAAAACATCTCATATCCATGCTCTTTTGCTAGGCTTTGCACCTCTAAAGTGGAGAAGGTGATCTTTGCTCAAGAAAGGAGCTTGGCTTGGAGAAACCAGACCTTCTAATCTCGGGATCCTTTCTATTTGGACATTATTACCTTCCTAGAGGTGAGTTTTGTTAACCCCCATCTCATATATTTCTTAGTACATGCTTAAAACTCATGCTTCTATGTTTAAAATCGATGATTTCCATCTCTTTTTACCATGTTCTTCTAGGGTTTTGGTTTCTTGCTATTTTACCTTATATAGAAGATTTAGCTTGGTTACCTATGCAACTTAAAACCTGATCTTGGGTCAAATGGTGTTTTCTCCCTCTCCCTCTCTCTTCAATTATCTCAATCGGTTTGATGATGTGGCAATTTCCTATTGGTCAGTATTGAAAAATTCATATCTTCTAATCCGCTTATCCAAATTTGACAATTAATATGTTTTGGAATTGGAAAATTAATATATATATATTAAAAATATTTTCAAGGTCTGATTTGATGGTTTGACAAAGGGTGACTTTTGTAAAATGAATTTAATGCATAAAATCCATAAAAATTACATCTTAATCATCATAACTCCAAAATTAACATAAAAATATGTTTTCTTCATCACGAGAGCCTAATAAGTTCATTGGTGATATTTTCAAAATCTAAATCTGAGTTTTGATAAAAAGTTCTAAAATTATGATTTCTGTACATTAATGACTATGTACTCTAATACATGTTAATACATTGAAAATAGGCAAAGTGGAATTTGGACTCAATTAAAGTGGTGAAAGTTAGTAATTGATATCAGTAAGAGAGGTATGTGCATTCCTTACACCCAATGTTGGGATAATTGCAGCCAAACCCTACATTTCCCTAATGAGGCTTAAATGAACCCTAAATCTTCTATTCTTGAATCCTAATGTTGTTCATGCCTCAAATCATATTATAATTTCTTTTTGTTTGGGTCTTATACCCCACTACCATGCTTATTGAATATTATGACTACTTTTCTAGCATGTAGATTTATGTTCTATTTAATTTAAAGTAGCGGTACTTATGTACAACCACCCATAGAGGGCATGTATTTAATCACCCTGGGACATGTTTTTTATTCTCCCCTATATAATTGTGTAGGTGAATGGGAATGTCTTATTCTCCCCTCACCTACAGGTTAGAGGTCTGGTAGGTGCATCAACCCTACTTAGTTAGGTAGACATAATTATCTTACATGCAAATCCTTTTTAATATAATTTTTAATGACACATTTCTTTTGAATATAGCCTCATACTCTTGTTCTGTTCATCTTATGATGAAATATTAGCCTTTACTTTCTTATTATTTTGTTATATTTTGTTCTTGTTCATTATTTGACACATACCTTGCATTTCTCTCTCTTGCTGGGTGATTTCCCAACCACCCAGGTTTAGGTCGAGGTGTTGAACATGACCAAGGAGAACATAGCTTACAACATGGACCTAGCTCTTGGAGATGTTACTTGGAGATAGATTTGAAGTAGTTTAGACTTCCCTATACTTAGATCCTTATGTTGTATCATACATGTAAATCCTTATGGAAGATTATGATATACTTTTGTAATATTTTGTGAAAATTATATAGTCATTTGTTTAATTCTGCTACTACACTTTGGTCTTTTTCATACCATTATTATAGATTTGAAAATTTTATACCTATTCCAACATACCTTTGGGTGTGTTTGGAATGGATGTTTTATTCTTTAAAAATTTTTTAGTAGGGAGTGGATCCCACTCCTTACAGCTTGGTATTAGATCCCATGGTAGTCGGAATCTGACTCTTTCAATTTTGTCTCCCTTGTTAGAATACTTGCCTTACCTTTAAGTGAAATGTTTGCCCTAGAGTTGATCAATAGATGATGATGGGTTGATTTAGGATCCTATAGTTTCACATTAAAATAATGATGAATATATTCCTAATATACTTACAACTAAAATATGCATAAGTAACCATAGTAACTTGAGGTTTTTTAGCTTGGCCTTTAGGCCGCTACTAGGACATGAAGTTAAAAGCAAAGGTGTCTAGAAATGATCAGGGTTCGGGGGATGGCAAGATTTTCCTCCGCACCACTAGCTTGGTTTATGAGGACTCCTAAAACCATATGATATCGGCCTGGCCTGAGCTGATATAAATTGTCTGAAATAGCATGCTTTTAGGCAATAGTAGCCTTAGACATCTATATGATTTATCTTTAGGGATCCTAATATGTTGAACTAGTCTTTCAGATGTAATGACCTATTTGAGGATGGATACCCAATATAGTTTCCTTATGAACCATGAAACCACATGTTTAGATATTTATCCCTATAACCTAGACTTTGAAGTTTGGTGTTTAGTAAGAAATCAGAGTGTGCAATAAAGCATGATGGGTCTTATATATTATTTAGTTAGATTCGCCCTTTTACCTCTAGATTAGTTTGTCTTGGTTGGCCAAACCTTTTAAGGAGTGGAGAGTAGTTGGTTTGATGATGTTTGGGTAGTTAGATTTTGAGGATGAAATCCTTTCTAAGGGGATGGTGTCATGTAACATACTAAAATCTAGCTACTCCGACGTTAGAAACTCTAACTCCTTAATTTGAAAGTTAGTGTGTTTGAATCCTTAGTTTTGACCAAACAAGTTATAGTTGTAACCACATGTTTCTTGGTATCCAAAAGAACATATGTTGATCATCTAATGAATAGTTCATATGTTTGAACCCTAATGAATATCTAATGCACATAATAAGAGTAACTCACATTTTAATATCAATAGTGGATAAGCATGATGTTGACCATGTCATTGTTGGTTTATTACACTAACGAGTTTCAATCATAATAATAATATTTTACTCAACTAGCTAATTTTTGCAAGTATACAAAAGTAGTTGTAGTTGAGATTGAGCACAAGGAGCTTAAGCAATCAATTAAACGCAACAGTGCTAAGGTTCAATAATCTATACCATTTTAAAGGTGATTTGGTTTATTAGACTAAAATTCAGAATTAAACAAACAGTAATGGATTACTAAAGGAGATTAAAAATTAGATATGGAAAAATCTTGGACTTAGGATTTCATCCACATACCATAGCATACAACAGGAGAATGAAATTTAAACATACTAAGCACTTATTTTAAGGGAGAGTTGTATGTTGTACTTCACCTCTCAGTGCAAGTACAATGATCCTAACTCAATTCGACATTTCAATGTATGAATTTCATTTTGGATCACAAACCTACTCCTCAACTCCATAATTTCCACTCTCGTGGTAAAGAAGGAGTTACCAAGAGAGTACCTCCTTACTCTCCCACCTATCTTCTCAGATCAAGCAAAAGAGCATAAAACATACACATAAGGTGGCCAGCCATACATGCAGAAAAGAAGAAATTGGTACTCACAAGGTGGAAAAACAAGACATAGAATTTAGTAAGAACTTGTCATATTCCATACATGCTATGACATGGGAGCTACTCTCCCATGTCCAAGAAAAGGAAACTACTCATCCATGATAGTGTACAACAGAAAATGTGCAGAATTTTCAGAATTCAACATGATTTAGAGAAGGAAAAGCTAAGAAATCCCAAGGTGTAACCAAAGAAAGGTAGAATTATGACTTGATGACAAAATCTCACTTCTACAGCTGCTCCAAACTGGACAAACCTCTCTCCCAAGAAGCTTGGTGGAGTGAAGAAGCTCTGTTGGACCTTGGAGAAGAAGCTTGAAAAAGAAAAGAAAAAAATGGAGTTCTTTTGCAAGAAACCACCCTCTTCTACCTCTAAAATTGCCCTCCTTGCTCTAGCCTTGCTCTGAGATGAAAGAGTTTTGAATAATGACCAAAGATAACTGCTCCTTCGAGTGGTTTCCTCTTTTAAATCAAAAGGAATCATATTTGAAAATTTGTTGAAACTGACAGGCACACGCCGTGTCTTTCTCCGGACACGGCGTGTCCTATCTCCTTCTCCGAACACGGCGTGTCCTATGTCTGATAGTTGCTTCTATGTTAAGTACATGTCGTGTATGATTTAATATATTTTGTGTACTTTTCCAGAAAGGCTAAACTTGGTTCTGAATGCCCAGGTACACGTCGTGTATGATTTAATACATGTCGTGTACTTTTCCAGAAAGGCTTGACTTGATTTTGAATTCCCCGGTACACACTGTGTCTTTTATGGACACGCCACGTACTTTTCTCCAGTGATCGCAGCAATAGGTATTCTGGAAATGTGCACGCCGTGTCTTAAATAAGACACGCCGTGTGCATTGCTATTTAAGAAATTTTATAGTTCTGGATGTTGCAAGGCTTGGAGAAATCTCGAATAAGATGAAATTGAGTTGGAAAACCTCCAATTTGATTCCTTTGATGCAATTATACAATACACATCATGTGATAAGTAAAATAACAAAAAGGTGACAAGAATGATATGAATAGAGGCTAAATGAGAACAAAATGAACTGAATTTGCGTGTGAAAACACGTGAAAAGTTGATGTGGAAACCACACAACAAATCCCCCTAAGCTTGAATCATTACTTGTCCTCAAGCAAAAAGAACATAGCCAAACAAATGAAGGAATTTTCAAGTCCATGCATGGATTAAGCAAAATGAAGATATGCAATAAGCTCAACCAACCACGTACATTAGGTTTATTTTCATAGCCATCATCTCAATTCAAACATCAAAGATAGAGAAGTTTTAGTTCAACAAAGGTGTTCATAAATTAAATGAAACAATCAACTAAACAACACTAAATAGGATTTGGATAGTCAAGCCAAACAACTAGTAGATGTGCAAAACAAAATTTTCAGCTATTATGGATGTAAGATATGAAACCTTATTTAACTTTAACAATCTTAGTTGATCTCTCTTCTCGAAAAGAAATAATGATTGATTTTTGGGATTCCAGCACTCGGTTGCTAATTTAGGCTTATGCACACATGGAGTGCCAGTTGGGGTGTTATTTTGACCCTCTTTTGATTTTCATACCACCTAATCATCGTTGCCAAATCGGACTCACACTAGGCTAGCATGATATGTGGGTTGTTTGCCATCTTTTATTGGGTAAAGTGAGAAAATGATAAAAGAGGTTTTTGCACAACACAAGAGAGTCAACTAGAAGGTTAAGTTAATAAGATTTCATTTATTAAACTGCAAATTTTTCACTAAAAAATCGATTATATATGCACTAGGAGTTTGGTAAGAGTATCTCGTATTCTAAATAGTGTTTTAGAGTTGATTCATTTGCTAAATTTTTTTACCATTACATGTATTTAGAAATCAAAGATGTGAAAATTGAGAGTTCAGGCTACAATTACAAAACAAGATCATGTACATGGGGGATTTCATTTTCCATTTGATCCATGCATGTCCTTTACTAATTCTTTCATATGGCACAAAGAAGTACAAGGTACAAGATGATTCAAGCATACAAGAGTTCATTCCATTTCAAAAGCCTCATTTCATATCAAGTTTGCCATAAAGGGAAATACAGAACATGAAACATGCTGAAATAAAAGACTGAAATAGAAGACTAACATGATCAACAAAAGCAAGTGATGAAAGCAAATGAAATAGAGACTACAATACTAACTGGTTGTACCCCCCTAAGCTTGAAATCTGTAGTGTCCTCACTGCATCAATCTAACTCATGGAGGTATCAACCAGTACCTATCATGGATGAAAAACCAATAAGAGGGGCCAACACCCCCATGGTCGATCTGAAAGAACTGGCTGACAAGATCATCCTCTGGGACATCCATCGGAGTGGGCTGTGGAGCAGACTCTGGCTACTGCTGTGACGGCGGCAGCTGATATGGTTGTGGGATGGAGTAGTGGCCCTGTGAGATGTGCTACGAGTCCATGCAGTGAACCATGTCATGCTTCATAGTATACTGCATGCCTATCTGGTCCAGGAGGCCGTTAATGTGATCGAACCACTGCTGCACATAGCCATATAGATGCCTGACATTAGGCATCACCCAGGAATACTCCGTTTGGGTGCTGGTGGAGGGAGGCGGTGGAGTAGAAGAACCAGAAGGGGCTAAAGAACCTTCCCCGGTATCATTAGTAGCTTGGGAGCTGCTATCTCCTCATCAGTGGCCAAAAGGACTTTCCAGTTGTCCTTGTTCTCTAAGGTGACATGCTTAGGGTCTGGAAGGTCAACATACTAATCATCTTCAAAGAAATGGAGGAACTTTCATCACAATTGGGAACCCTCGATATTAAGCCTGGAGAGAGAAGATATTGAATATCTACCAGGTTTCTGCCTGGTGCAGCCTCAAGCCCTGTCAAATCCACGTCAATTTTCTGTGCAATCAAAGTAATTAAACCGCCACACATGATGTCGTCGGCGTCCCTCTTCTTCACCTTTTTTATTTCAAGGAAACATTGAAGAATATAGAAAGTAGAATTAATTTCATGCTCATACATCATGCCCCATAAGAAGAAAAGATCCTTCTTCCCCACAACCCCTTGTGTTTCCTTCCTGGAAAACTCCAGTATTAAGAAGGTGATGAATATACTGAAAGATAGGGTTGTGGATCTCAGATGCCCTAGCTGATTTCACCACATGGAAATCCTCATCAGAAATCTCAAATTAAAACTCACTGCAATGAAAAGTGTTTGGGTAACTAATCGTGCCATCATAGTGACACTCCAGTAACTCACAAAAATGTCAAAATGTGAGCTTGAAAGAACGACCCAAAAGTCTAAAACGTATAATACCAAAGGTCTCGAGCTTCTTCTGAGGGTCTTTCTTGGTGACGAGTGTCGTCAAAAACTCATATACAAGATGAGGGTAAGTGTTTGATACTGTAAGGCAAATGTAGCTCAAACCCAGGTCTTGTAGGCGCATGAGGACTTCATCCTTGAAGCCTAGAGTCGTCATTGTCTACTGACAAGAAAACTACATAAGGAGAACTCTCCTTGCAATCAAGAACTGGTAAGTCGGGTCTTCTTCCGGGGTGACCCAAAACTGCATAGTAGAGATGTATCACGACGCTTGAGAGGATCTAGAGCCGTGCTTATGGTTGCTGGTCTGCTTGAAAGGAGCCATTTCTATCGCTGACAGTTAGCACACATTGTGTGCTAATGTAGACACGTCGTGTGTTTAGAACAAAGAATCGGCTCAAACTGCAATGCACATGCCATGTGCGTTTGGGTACACTTCGTGTACCTGGAGATATGTGGAATTTTGCAGGTCACGAACGACCGATTTTTGAGGAAAAAGGAAGGGAAACGGTGGCGACTTGCTTGGAGTTAGCCTCTCGCATTGTAGGGGTGATGGATGCGGAGTGTATGGTGACCTCCTTGGCATTGTGTAGGCATTTGGGGAGGAGGATGATGGCTCCCTTCGCACGACCTTGCTGGAGAAGATGATGGTGGCGTGCTTTAGGAAGAAGATGACGGCGGCAGCTAGCTTGAAGAAAAAGAAGAGGTTGGAAACTCGAGCTTTACGGTGAGTAGACCCTCCGTGTATAAGGGCACATGACGGTGGCGGAACGGTGGTTTGTGAGTTTGAAGAAGATACGTCATGAGCAGGCTAGACACACGGTGGTAGCATGGATCTGCTCGAGCTCGAGGTGGACACGCCATGAGAGATGAACATGGTGGCGGTGGTGCTTAGGTCACACGGAAGCAAGGAGGCAAGGGCTAGGGTTCTAGATCTCACACTATTCAAATGAGAGTTTGAGTGAAAGTGACAGCCATGTGCTAGGTTTTAAATCTGCTATTTCGACCAATGACACAACGTGTGCAAATAAAGACACATCATGTGTCATATCAGAACTCATTTTCTGTAATAAAGGACACGACGTGTTCCATTTTGTACACATCATGTGACATTCCAAAAATTCAAGAGCCCAAATGCACTGATAAGCTACACAGCATGTTCAAATAAAGACACACCATGTATTATTTCCAGAAATCTTGTTCTTTATTCTTCTGTTGTGATACACGTTGTGCATAGTACCGGACATGGCATGTATATCTTTAGAGTAATTGACATTTCTTTCTCTGATAAGGAACACGATGTATGCAAATAAAGACACTTTGTGTTTGCTTTCCATATTTCCTACTCCTTCTTCCTCTACATGAGTACATGATGTGTGCATAGTAGGACATGCCATGTCCTTTATTCCAGTTGAGAACATTCTTAGCTACTGGATTGTGACACGGCGTGTCTAAATATAGACACATCATGTACCTGGAGACAATACTCATCTGGTTGAGTTCTGAGATTGGGGACACGCCTGTGCAAATAAATATGTTTCATGTCTTCTGTAGTTTCTGCAGAAAACAGCCTTCGTTAGCATAGAATTTATATCAGATATGAAATAGAATTGTCTAGATTATTACATTCATCCATGACAAGCTTATTTACAAAACTAAAGAGTGTTTTTTGACTTTAAAGACTTGAAAAGAAATCTATCCTGATGTGGGTTCAACTCCCACAATGCCCTCCATTTAGAGTCTGGAGTGAGACTCTTCAATGTCATTCATGCATCTTGAAGGGAGTAAGAAACTCCCTTATGAACTTCATCTCCCGAAGTGTACATCTTGAAACGTTGCCCATTTACTTTGAATGCTCCATCCTTACCTTGCAATTCAACAACTCCGTAAGGAAACATCTTTAATACGAGAAAAGGACCAGACCACTTTGACTTTAATTTTCCAGGACATAGTTTAAGTCTTGAGTTGAACAACAACATTTTGTCTCCCTCTTTGAAATCCTTCCTATGGATTCTCTTGTCATGCCACAACTTGGTTCTTTCTTTGTAGAGCTTTGCATTTTCATATGCATCAGGCCTTATCTCTTCTAGTTCTTGTAGCTGTAAAAGACGTTTCTCACCAGCTTTCTTCATATCAAAGTTTAAAAACTTTATAGCCCATAGTGCACGGTGCTCTAGCTCCAGCAGAAGATGACAAGATTTACCATATATCAGCTTAAATGGGGTTGTTCCTATGATAGTCTTGAAAGCTATCTGATATACCCATAGTGTGTCATCTATCTTCAATGCCCAATCTTTCCTTGAACTAGATATTGTTTTCTCTAGAATGCCTTTAAGCTGTCGATTTGAGACCTCTACTTGCTTGGAAGTTTGAGGATGATAAGGCGTAGAAACCTTATGTGTGACTCCATATTTAGAAAGAAGATTATTGAATTGTTTCTCAACAAAATACGTACCACCATCTGATATTACAGATCTTGGAACTCCAAAGCAAGGAAAGATGATTTTCTAAAAAAGTTTTACTACAGACTTTGCATATGGTGCTTGGGTTGGGATGGACTCAACCCATTTAGAGACATACTCAACAATGACGAGAATATATTAGTAACCACATTGTTGGCTAAATGGACATCTAAAAATCCCTTTGTTTTGATTATGACAAACATTTCATTCTTATTAATCTAACGAGCTACTTGAGTGTGCAGGATGACAAAGTAGCAAGGGAAAATCCAAGAGCTTACTTAGTTATATTTTCATGCAATGTAATCAATGTTGTAAAACTTGTACAAATATATAATGTACAAGTACTTAGAATTGCATGTAAATCAAGCGTTAGATTTTCCCTAGCCAAACACCATAGTTAGACATGTCATCCCATTTAATTAGGATCACCTTTGCACACTCACACATATAATTAATGCTTAAATTGAAACCTTGAAACAGGATCATTCTCGGTCGACAAACTCCTCGACCGAGACACTCTCGGTCGACAAACCTCTCGACCGAGAAAGATCCAAAGTAGCCGTTAGACACAACAAACAAGTTAGTTGGTAGTTGAAGAAAGACGTTGCAAATCACTTGTTCCAGAGAGCCTGTCGGTCGACAAAAGTTCGACCGAGCAGGTGTCTCGGTCGACCATCTGTCGACCGAGATGGTCTCTGACAGCAACTGCAGAATAAATTAATTAGCCGTTGTTAAAGCAACAACTTTGTACCTAACGGCTAGTTAAGCACTTAGAAACCCCTAGAAGTTGTCTAGAACGTCCTTAAGCATACTTAGGCCATTCTTATAAATAGGACAAGCCATAGGACACTAGAATTCACTTGTTACACTTGAGAATACACTTGAGCATACTTGAGCAATCTTTTGCAAGCAATTTGAGCACTGTGATCATTGGCCTACATTCTCCTTAGCTCAATCTTGTGTCCTATAGGCTAGATTCTCCTACCCACAGCAATCACAAGTTCACATACTTGGCTAGGAGATCTTACGCTTGATCTAGGCATATCAAGCCTCAGGCTTAAAGGATAAGTTGTAATTTCCTTTTCCTTTCTTGTTCCTGTTTATCTTTTGTACTCTCCTTGCTACTCCTAGGGTTGGAGGCTGCGGATTGGAGAGGGTTGACTTCTCAGGTGGAGAAGGGGACTTCAAGCTACTTCAAGAAGGCTATCGCAAGGGAAGCTACTTCAGAAGGCTGGTGCAACGGGAGTTGGTGCATCTACTTCAAGGGAAGGCTGCTTCAAGGTTGGTGATTACTTCTAGGTGAAGGCTGCTTGAAGGGTTTAGGAAAAGAGATTGTATTTTATGTAAATTCCTTGAAGAGGTAATAAAATAAATTTCTTTTCAAATCCCGGTTGGGTAAGCAACCGGGTAGTGGATTGACGGCTATAGTATTTGCTATAGTTGGAACCACTCTAAACCTTGTGTCTCCTTGTCCAATATTTTCATTGTGGTTGTTTGATTTCAATAATTGTTAAATTATCTATAAAACTCTATTCACCCCCCCTCTAGTAGTTTTCAATTGGTATCAGAGCAATGCTTCAAGGAACCCTAACAAGGTCTTAAAGAAATGGGTGATGGAATGCTCAACAACCTCAACATTGAAGGGACTCTTGTTGCTAGGCCACCGGCGTTCGATGGAACAAACTACCAATACTGGAAGAGAAGGATGCAGTTTTACTTCCAAGGTGTCAACTGGGATCTATGGAGAATGGTATCTACTCCTTATCAATTCCCTCAAAATGACTTTGCGGAATGGGATGCAAACACGGTAAAACAGGCCCAAATGAACGCAAAAGCCGTAAGCATTTTATATTGTTCTATTTCTGTAGGAGAATTTAATAGAATTTCAAATTGTGATACATCGTATGATATTTGGCATAGATTGTCTATCACTTATGAGGGTACAGCCCAAGTTAAAAATTCCAAAATTAGCCTGCTTAAAACAAAGCTTGAACATTTTCGTATGGATCCTAATGAAACTATTAGTAAAATGTATTCAAAATTCTCTACTATTGTTAATGGTTTGAGTGCCTTAGGAAAACCTGTTCTTGAAGAAGATCAAGTATCAAAAATTCTTCGATCACTTCCTCCAAAATACAAGCCAAAGGTGACAGCCATTGCAGAGGCAAACGACCTCACTCGCCTCAAAATGGAACAACTCATCGGCAATTTAGAAGCTCATGAGGCAGATCTAGAAGAAGAAGAAAGAAGAGAACGTGAACACCAAAGTGGGAAGAAGAAAGATGTGGCTCTCAAAGCCTCAAAAGTCGTCACACAAGAAAGTGAGGAGTCAAGTGAAGAAGAAGAAGAAGCCTTAATCGTAAACGGTAAGAAGTACAAAAGGTTTAAATCTAACAAAATTTCTAGTTCCTCTACTCCCAGGTGCTTTGAATGTGGGAAGAAAGGGCATTTCAAAAATGAATGTCCCAAAGCAAAGAAAGGAAAGAAAAGCTCACATAAGAAGAAAGGAGAAAAAGCCTATAAAGCTGCCTGGGATGAGTCAAATGACAGTGAAAGCGGAGAAGAGGTGGAATGTCTAATGGCAAGAGAAGAAAATGAAGACTCTCAAGAGGTAAGCCTTGTTGATCTTCCTAAAGAAGAGTTAGTTACTAGTTTACAAGAAACTCATGATAAGTATGTTGATGCCAAGAAGAAACTAAAGAAAGCTATAAAATCAAATAATGAGCTCATTGCTAAATTAGATGAACTTTCTTATGAAAAGAACAACATTGATCTTGAAAATGTATCTTTAAAAACATCTTTAGATGATTGCACTAGAAAGCTACTCAATTTGGAAACCAATGTTGATCTTCTATCAAAAGAAAAGACTGATTTGCTAGCTAAACTACAAGATTATCAAACTCAACCTATCTTGTGCAACCATTCGGACTATGATAATATTGTAAAAGAAAAGGATTTATTGTTTTCTGATTTAGACCAAGCAAGAAAAGATATACAAAAGAAGATGAATGACATTGCTACGTTACAAAGAGAACTTTATAAGTTAAGAAGAAAAGATATTCTTGATAACATATTGAAAGTTGGTAATGTTTTCAATGGAAGAAAAGGTTTGGGATATGTTCCAAAGAAAAACCAACCCAAAAAGACCCAAACTATGTGTGTACCCAAGAACACAATGACTAGAAAGAGAAATGAAATTGACTCTATTACTTGTCATTTCTGCTTACGTCTTGGACATTATTGTTTTTCATGCCCCTATAAGACTAAGGAGTCCGATTTAGTTTGGATCCCAAAACCCCAAACTTAGAAGAATGGAATGTAGTTGAGATATGACCAAATGCTTAATTTTGCTATTTATATTGTCTTATCTCAACAAAAGGTGCTATGCTTATTGTTATTATTTTTCTGCAATTGCTGTAACAGAAATTCTGTCGGTCGAAGTATTGTCGACCGAGCTCTGGGTCGGTCGAAGTATTGTCGACCGACTGGATGTCTTTAACAAATCAAAAATTTACAGCACCTATTTCGGTCGAAAATTGGTCAACCGAGAAATTTTCTGTGTTTTTGCTTGTGATACAGTAACCTGCTCGATCGACAAATTGTCGACCGAGACAAATATCGGTCGAACAATTGTCGACCGACTGGTTTTCTGTATCAGAACTTTTATATACATAAGCACTTAAAAGGTTTCTAACCATATCGGACCATCACATGGGTACCAAAATCTACACTCTAATGCAGGAATGGGTAGTTGACAGTGGCTGTTCCAAACACATGACCGGGAACAAGGACGCATTTCAAACTTTTGAAGAAAAGAAAAGTGGAACGGTCACCTTTGGAGACAATGGTAAGGGCAAAATCGTTGGAATAGGTAATGTTGGAACAAATCTCGAAATTAAAAATGTTCTACTTGTTGATGGATTGCATCATAATCTAATAAGTGTAAGTCAACTATGTGATAGTGGTTATGATGTGTTATTTAACAAAACCTGCTGCAAACTATTGATAGAAAACACTACAAATGTCGTTTATGAAGGAAATAGAGTTGGAAATCTTTATATCCTTAAACCAAACTCTATGAAATCAGTAGTAGGTAAATGCTTGCTTGCAAATGAAAATACCTTACAACTATGGCATAAAAAGCTAGGACATGCTAGTTCACATGCTATTAAAAAGTTAGTGAAATATGATCTTGTTCGTGGATTACCTGCTTTGTCTTTTGATCAAGTTGAAAACTGTGAACCCTGCACAATGGGAAAGCAAAACAAAACATCTTTTAAATCAAAACATGTACTTAGCACCAGTAGATCCTTAGAATTAATTCATATGGACTTATTTGGACCAATGAGGACACAATCTATTGGTGGTAAACGATACTGTTTTGTTATTGTTGATGATTATAGTAGATATACATGGGTACATTTTATTGCAACTAAAGATGATACTATTCATGTCTTTATGCAATTTTGTTCCAAGATTGAAAATCTTTTACAACATAAAATATGTACCATTAGAAGTGATCATGGTGGCGAATTTGAGAATCATACATTTGAGACTTTTTGTACATCTCAAGGGTATACTCATAATTTTTCTGCTCCACGTACCCCACAACAAAATGGTATAGTTGAACGGAAAAATCGATCTCTACAGGAAATGGCTAGGACCATGATGCTTGAACACAATACACCTAAAACCTTTTGGGCTGAAGCTGTAAACACTGCTTGTTATGTGCTTAATAGAGTAACTGTTCACTCTCATTTAAAGAAAACTCCATATGAAATATTACACTCTAAGAAACCTAGAGTTGACTACTTTCATACTTTTGGCTCCACATGCTACATTTTAAATACCAAAGATGATAGAGACAAGTTTGATTCTAAATCACACAAAGCATTCTTCTTGGGATATTCCACTTCTAGCAAAGCCTTTAGAGTATATAACACTATCTCTAGAAAAGTTGAGGAATCCATTCATGTTTCTTTTCATGAAGAATCGAAATCTGAAAATCTAGATGTCATTGATCTCACTAATCAATTCGAAAATATAACCATTTCCAATGATTGTGAAAAAATTCCTATATCCGATCCCCAAGTTGAAACACAACCCACACCTAGGCTTATCAAGGATCATCCCCAAGAACTAATTATAGGAGATCCAAATGATAAAGTCAAAACTCGGTCTTCCTTCAAAGATGTTGCAAACATGGCTTTCGTTTCTATCATTGAACCTAAGAAGGTATCCGAAGCTCTTAAGGATGATTACTGGATAATAGCCATGCAAGAGGAGTTAAATCAATTCACTAAAAATGATGTATGGGATTTAGTTCCTAAACCACAAGACAAAACTATCATAGGAACTAAATGGGTTTTTAGGAATAAGCTCAATGAGGCAGGAGAGGTCATAAGGAATAAAGCTCGATTAGTAGCACAAGGATATAATCAACAAGAAGGAATAGATTTTGATGAAACATATGCACCCGTAGCTAGACTTGAAGCTATTAGGATGTTACTAGCTATTGCTGCCCATAAAAACATTAAGCTATATCAAATGGATGTCAAAAGTGCATTTCTCAATGGCATCATACAAGAAGAAGTTTATGTTGCTCAACCACCTGGCTTTGAAATACCAGAAAAAGGTGACCATGTTTATAAACTTAAAAAGGCACTTTATGGTCTAAAACAAGCACCTAGGAATTGGTATGAACGGCTCAAGACATATCTTTTTGATAATGGTTTTTCTATTGGAAATTGAGATTCCACTTTATTCTTCAAAACATATGCATCTGATTTCTTAGTTGTGCAAATATATGTTGATGACATTATTTTTGGAGCTTCTAATGATTCATTATGCACACAATTCAGTGACATTATGCAAAAAGAATTTGAAATGAGCCTCATGGGTGAACTAACATTCTTTCTTGGTTTTCAAATTAAGCAAACACCTGCAGGAATTTTCATAAGCCAAGAAAAATATACTAAAAAACTTTTAAAACGTTTCGGGATGGATCAATGCAAACATGCTACTACTCCTATGGCTACCTCTATCAAAATTGATAAGGATGAAAATGGGGAACCTATTGATGATTCCTTATATAGAGCCATGATTGGTAGTTTGCTATACTTAACTGCTTCTCGACCGGACATTATGTTTTCCGTTGGTCTTTGTGCTCGATTTCAATCCCAACCTATGTAATCTCATTTTCTAGCGGTTAAACGAATTCTTCGATATCTAGCTGGTACTACTTGTTTCGGTTTATGGTATCCAAAAGGACAATCTTTGGATTTTAAAGCATATACCGATGTAGATTATGCTGGTTGTCGACTTGATCGCAAAAGCACTAGTGGTGGTTGTTTCTTATTAGGGAGAGCCTTAGTATCTTGGTTTAGCAAGAAACAAAATACGATTGCCCTATCTACAACTGAAGCTGAATATATGGCAGCCGGGTCTTGTTGTGCTCAAGTGCTTTATATGCAACAAGTATTAAGCAATTATGGTTTTAATCTTTCATCTACACCTATTTTTTGTGACAACACGAGCGCCATAAACTTAGCACACAATCCTATTTTACACAGCCGGGCAAAACACATTGAAATCCGTCATCACTTCTTAAGGGATCACATCTCAAAGAATCATGTTTCCCTTCATCATGTTGATACGGAAAATCAATTGGCTGATATTTTTACAAAACCGCTTCCACTAGATCAATTCAACAACATTAGGAAGCAATTGCTTATTACTCCTTTGGAAGATGTTTTCTTTGATATCTGCGGTTCTTAAAACGAATACGTTTACTTGTTTCATTTTGGCTTTTCAATGGACATCTTTTAGATTTGACAGAATGTCTAATTAAGGGGGAGTTTTTATCAAAACGGATATCTAATTAAGGGGGAGTTTTTATTAAAACGGTTATCTTTTTGAAATGACAAAGGGGGAGAGATATATAAAACTATAACTTAGTATTTATGAAAAACTCAATCAAAGAGTTTCATAAATATACTCTTGGCTTTACATTGAAAGTTGCTACATTCCCAAATGAACTGGACTTTATGTTCCATAATTCATTGGGAATAATAAGCACACATTTTATAAACAAGAGGAAAAGATACATAAGGCAATTTAAAGGTATGAAATTCATATGTTTTATATTTATTTTGGAAATGTTTGTCATCTTCAAAAAGGGGGAGATTGTTGGCTAAATGGACATCTAAAAATCCCTTTGTTTTGATTATGACAAACATTTCATTCTTATTAATCTAATGAGCTACTTGAGTGTGCAGGATGACAAAGTAGCAAGGGAAAATCCAAGAGCTTACTTAGTTATATTTTCATGCAATGTAATCAATGTTGTAAAACTTGTACAAATATATAATGTACAAGTACTTAGAATTGCATGTAAATCAAGCGTTAGATTTTCCCTAGCCAAACACCATAGTTAGACATGTCATCCCATTTAATTAGGATCACCTTTGCACACTCACACATATAATTAATGCTTAAATTGAAACCTTGAAACAGGATCATTCTCGGTCGACAAACTCCTCGACCGAGACACTCTCGGTCGACAAACCTCTCGACCGAGAAAGATCCAAAGTAGCCGTTAGACACAACAAACAAGTTAGTTGGTAGTTGAAGAAAGATGTTGCAAATCACTTGTTCCAGAGAGCCTGTCGGTCGACAAAAGTTCGACCGAGCAGGTGTCTCGGTCGACCATCTGTCGACCGAGATGGTCTCTGACAGCAACTGCAGAATAAATTAATTAGCCGTTGTTAAAGCAACAACTTTGTACCTAACGGCTAGTTAAGCACTTAGAAACCCCTAGAAGTTGTCTAGAACGTCCTTAAGCATACTTAGGCCATTCCTATAAATAGGACAAGCCATAGGACACTAGAATTCACTTGTTACACTTGAGAATACACTTGAGCATACTTGAGCAATCTTTTGCAAGCAATTTGAGCACTGTGATCATTGGCCTACATTCTCCTTAGCTCAATCTCGTGTCCTATAGGCTAGATTCTCCTACCCACAGCAATCACAAGTTCACATACTTGGCTAGGAGATCTTACGCTTGATCTAGGCATATCAAGCCTCGGGCTTAAAGGATAAGTTGTAATTTCCTTTTCCTTTCTTGTTCCTGTTTATCTTTTGTACTCTCCTTGCTACTCCTAGGGTTGGAGGCTGCGGATTGGAGAGGGTTGACTTCTCAGGTGGAGAAGGGGACTTCAAGCTACTTCAAGAAGGCTATCGCAAGGGAAGCTACTTCAGAAGGCTGGTGCAACGGGAGTTGGTGCATCTACTTCAAGGGAAGGCTGCTTCAAGGTTGGTGATTACTTCTAGGTGAAGGCTGCTTGAAGGGTTTAGGAAAAGAGATTGTATTTTATGTAAATTCCTTGAAGAGGTAATAAAATAAATTTCTTTTCAAATCCCGGTTGGGTAAGGAACCGGGTAGTGGATTGACGGCTATAGTATTTGCTATAGTTGGAACCACTCTAAACCTTGTGTCTCCTTGTCCAATATTTTCATTGTGGTTGTTTGATTTCAATAATTGTTAAATTATCTATAAAAATCTATTCACCCCCCCCCCCCTCTAGTAGTTTTCACACATGAGGAGGGGAATGGTCCCATATAATCAACTCCCCATATGTCAAATACCTCAATATCCAAGATAAAGTTAAGAGGCATGTCATCACGTCTATAAATTCCCCTAGTTCTTTGGCATTTATCACAAGATTTTACAAATAGATTGACATCTTTAAACAATGTTGGCCAATAGAAACCTACTTGTAGGATCTTAGTTGCAGTCTTTTCTCCTCCAAAGTGGCCTCTATAAGGAGAGGTGTGGCATTCATAAATAATTGTAGTTATCTCTTCTTCGGTGGCACACCTACGAATAGGTCCATCACTCCCATATTTGAACAACAAGGGGTCATCCCAATTGTAAAACTTTATGTCATGGAAGAACTTCTTCTTTTGTTGGTATGTCAAACTAGCGGTAGCTGTCCTATAGCAAGGAAATTTGCAATGTCTGCAAACCACGACACTTGGGTGGACGATAATGCATAAAGCTTCTCAATAGGAAAATGATCTTCAATAGGCAAATAATTTTTAGCATCTGTAGTCAATCTGGAAAGGTGATCTGCAACATTATTCTTTGTCCCCTTCTTATCCCGAATTTGAAGATCAAACTCTTGCATAAGCATTATCCAGCGGATGAGATGAGGTTTTGCATCCTTCTTATTGAGCAAATACTTTATTGCAGTGTGAGCTGTATAAACAATCACCTTAGATCCTACCAAATACTGTCGAAATTTTTTGAAAGCATACACTATAGAAAACAACTCCTTCTCTGTGGTTGTGTAATTGATTTGTGCTTCATCTAGGGTCTTGCTCGCATAGTATATGGCATGAAGCTTCTTGTCCTTCCTTTGTCCTAGAACTGCCCCCACTGCATAATCGCTTGTGTCGCACATCAGTTCAAATGGAGCGTTCCAGTCCAGTGGTTGAATGATTGGTATAGAAATAATAGCTTCTTTTAGCTTGGTGAAGGCGATATGACAATCATCATTGGATATGAATTTAGCATCTTTGGCAAGTATGGAACATAATGGCTTTGCGATTTTGGAGAAATCTTTGATAAATCTTCTATAGAAACCTACATGACCAAGGAAACTGTGGATGTCTTTGACTGAAGAAGGAGTAGACATCTTTTCAATAGCTTCCACCTTGGCCCTGTCAATCTCAATACCCTTGTTAGATACAACATGACCTAATACTACACCAGATTGTACCATGAAATGACACTTTTCCCAATTTAGTACTAGGTTAACCTCATTAAAGTGGGCTAATACTAATGACATGTTGCATAAACATTGATCAGAAAAATGTCCATAAACACTAAAACCATCCATAAAAAATTCCATTATGTTTTCAATGAAATCAGAAAAAATAGCCAGCATGCATCGTTGGAACGTCGCAGGAGCGTTACAAAGGACAAAGGGCATACGAAGATAAGCATAAGTTCAATACGTGCATGTGAAATTGGTTTTCTCTTGGTTGGGAGGGTAAACAGGAATCTGGGAAAACCCAGAATACCCGTCCAAGTAACAAAAATAAGAGTGTTTTGCAAGGCGTTCAAGCATTAAATCGATAAACAACAACGGAAAATGGTCCTTTTGGGTTGCTTTGTTCAAACACCGGTAGTCAATACACATACGCCATCCCGTGACAATACGTGTTTGAATCAACTCATCATTGTCTCCCTTGATGACAATTGAACCCCCCCTTCTTAGGCACCACATGGATGTCACTAACCCAAGGGATGTCACTTATAGTATAGATGATACCGACATCAACTAACTTAAAGATTTCCTTTTTAACCACCTCAAGCATATTTTGATTCTAACATCTAGGTGGTTCAATGGTGGGTTTCACATCATCCTCCATATTTATTCAGTGCATACAAATAGAGGGATGAATGCCCTTCAAATCATTGATAAAGTAACTAATAATGTCTTTATACAAATGCAATTCATCAAGAAATTTACTTTCTTGTTCATTGGTTAACTCATTATTGATTATGATAGGAGAATTAGAGTTGAAATCAAGAAATTCATACCTTAGCCCTGGTGGAAGGGCTTTAAGTTCTACCTTTCTTCTGGTTGCATCATTTTTGGCTTTGTCATTAACAATTGGAGTATCTTCTTCAGTAGCATCTAGTTTAGCAATACAAAATACCCCAAAATTTCCATATATATTATTCATACCTTCATCATCATCACAGTAATTCAATATCAAGTTGGCAATATCATGATCTTCTTCTACAACAGAATCAACAGAGTCTATAAAACTAATTTCTTCTACACGAGAGGGTGCTTTCATAGCATCATATACAGAAAACTCCATGGCTTCCTCGCCAACCCGAAGTGTGAGTTTGCCTTTGTGAACATCAACTAGGCATCCAACAGTTCTAAGGAAAGGCCTCCCAAAAAGAATGGGGTTTGAAGGAACTTCTACCATATCTAGCACTACAAAATCACAAGGGATGTAGAGTTTACCAATCTGCACTAGTACATCCTCCACGATACCTTTTGGGTGTTTGATGGAATGATCGGCCAGCTCAATGGCCATCTTTGTAGGCTTTAGATCTCCAAGATCTAGCTCTTGCCACAGAGTAGATGGGATGAGACTGATACTAGCCTCGAGGTCCACAAGTCCTTTGTCAAAAGTGGTGTCACTGATCTTGCATGGTAGTGTGAAGGATCCCAAGTCATCTATCTTCTCAGGAAGTCGATTCTGAATGATAGAACTGATTCTTTCAGAAAGCATCATGGTCTCCACTTGGTCTACCTTCCTCCTTTTAGTAAGGATGTCTTTTAGGAACTTGGCATATGAAGGCATCTCTACAATAGCTTCAGCTAATGGAAGGCTGACATGAAGTTTATTTAGAATGTCCATAAACTTCCTAAACTTTGAGTCCTCCTTCATGTTTGCAAGCTTTTGTGGAAATGGTGCATTTGCCTTAAACGAAGGTGGTACCTCAGCTGTACCTTTACCTTTATCTTCTGTAGGAATGTCAAGCTTTTCATGATCTATGATTTCTGCATTCTTCTCCTTGGGTGAAGAAGATCTGTGGATTTCAGCTCCACTTCTCAAGGTGATGGCATTAGCTTGCTGCCTTGGATTCACCTCCGGTTGACTTGGAAGAAGACCGGATTGGGTGTTCTTTTGTTGTGTCAAAGCTTGTTGGGCAATTTGATTTTCCAACATTCTTGTGTGAGAGGAAATGCCCTCCACTTTGGTGGAGAGTTGGGCAATCACATCTTTTAAGAGCTTGTCATTGCTCCTTAACTCTTCATGCTACATCTGTGTGGAGATAAATTTCTCCATCATGGCCTCCAAGGAAGAACTTTAAGGTTGATGTTGTTGTTGGTAACCCTTGTTTTTGTTGAAGCCCGACAGATTTCTGTTGTTTTGTCGGTTGAAGTGTTGTTGTTGATGTCCATGTTGGAAGTTCTGAGCGTTGCTTGTGTTCCGGTAGGAGAAATTAGGATGATCTCTCCATCCTGGATTATAGGTGTTGGAATAGGGATTGTACTACTTGTTCCCCTACATCCCAACGGCATTGGCTTGTTCTAGGCTCCCTTCATTCATGTTAGGAGCAAAGAATGAGGAAGAAGTATGTCCCGGGTTACCACAAGCTTCACATATCACTTCAACTCATTGGATTTGCAATGTAGTCAACTTCTCGAACTTCTGTGTAAGAACATCAAGTTTAGTAGCAATAAGATCAACGACATCAACAATATGCTTCCCTCCTTGCCTGCTAGTTGAAGAACTAGCTATAGAGGATGATTGTGCTCTCCTATCTGATCCCCATTGGCAATGGTTGAGGGCTATGTCTTCAATGATGTCATAAGCCTCTCTATAAGACTTAGTCATCAATGCTCCATTAGCGGCAGCATCCAGTGTCAACCGAGTGTTGTCAAACATACCATTATAGAACATTTGAAGTAGCAGCCAGTTGGTCAACCCATTGTGGGGGAAAATACGTAGAAGGTCTTTAAACCGCTCCCATGTATCATACATAGTTTCTCCATCATTTTGAGAAAAGTTGGTGAGCTAATTCCTTAGTTGGGCTGTCTTGCTCGGTGGGAAATACTTTGCAAGGAAAGCATTTAGAAGTTAGTCCCAGCTCTTGATTGACCTCTTTGGAAGAGACAAAAGCCACACCTTGTCTCTATCTCTTAGGGTGAAAGGAAATATCATTAGTCTCACTCCTTCGGCGAATACACCGTTGATTCAGAAAGTATTCATATACTCCAAAAACTCAGCCACATGAAGATTTGGATCGTCATTGACTATACCTCCAAAGTGATTCTATTGTATCACCTACATCATGGAAGGAGCAATTGAGAAATTTTTTGCTTCAACTACAGGCACGTTAATGGCCCCACAAATTTTTGTGGCGACCATCATTGAGAAATCCTTCAAAGGACGGTCGTCCTCCATGGTTGGATCACTTGGTGTAGCTTCTTCAAAAGGTGAAGAATATGGTGACGGTGATGATGGTGAAACACCTCTTAGCAGTGATTGTTCTACTCTCCTTACTCTTCTTAAGCTTTAAAGAGTACGCTCGATCTCAAGGTCGAGCAAAGAAGATGTTTGAAGACAACTTTGCGAGCAACGCATACAACCAAAAAAATAGCAAGATTTTTTTTTGATAACACAACTAAGAGATATATGGAAATTCGAAAATGGTAATGATGATCTAGTCTCGAATAATAATTACCACTTGTTACTCTAATTAGATTGACCATAGTTCCCTAGAAATGGCGCCAAAAACTTGTTGGTTTATTACACTAATGAGTTTCAATCATAAGAATGATCTTTTACTCAACTAGTTAATTTCCACAAGTATACAAAAGTAGTTGTAGTCGAGATCGAACACAAGGAGCATAAGCAATCAATTAAATGCAGCAGTGCTAAGGGTCAACAATCTTGACCATTTTAAAGGTGATTTGGTTGATTAGACTAAAATTTCACAATTAAACAAATAGTAATGGATTACTAAAGGAGATTAAAAAATAGATATGGAAAAATCTTAGACTTAGGATTTCATCCACATATCATAGCACACAATAGTAGCATGAAATTTAAACATACTAAGCACTTATTTTAAAGGAGAGTTGCATGTTGTACTTCACCTCTCAGTGCAAGTACAACGATCCTAACTCAATTCAACATTCACATGTATGAATTTCATTTTGGATAACAAACCTACTCCTCAACTCCATAATTTCCACTCTTGTGGTAAAGAAGGATTTGCCAAGAGAGTACCTCCTTACTCTCCCACCTATCTTCTCAGATCAAGCAAAAGAGCATAAAACATACACATAAGGTGGCCAGCCATACATGCAAAAAATAAGAAATCGGTACTCACAATGTGGAAAAACAAGCAACATAGCATTTAGTACAAAATTGTCATGTTCCATACATGCTATGACATGGGAGCTACTCTCCCATGTCCAAGAAAAGGAACCTACTCGTCCATGATAGTGTACAGTAGAAAATGTGTAGAATTTTTAGAATTCAACATGATTTAGAGAAGGAAAAGCTAAGCAATCCCAAGGTGTAACCAAAGAAAGGTAGAATTCTGACTTGAGGAAGAAATCCCACTTCTACATCTTCTCCAAACCAGACAAACGTCTCTCCCAAGAATCTTGATGGAGTGAAGAAGCTCTGATGCACCTTGGAGGAAGCTTGGAGAAGAAAAGAATAAAAATGGAGTTCTTTTGCAAGAAACCACCCTCTTCTACCTCCAAAATTGCCCTCTTTGCTCTAGCCTTGGTCTGGGATGAAAGAGTTTTGAATAATGACCAAAGATAACTAATCCTTTGAGTGGTTTCCTCTTTTAAAATGAAAGGTATCATATTTGAAAATTTTTTGAAACTGACAGGCACGCGTCGTGTCCTTCTCCGGACACAGTGTGTCCTATCTCCGGTAGTTGCTTCTGTGTTAAGTACATGTCGTGTATGATTTAATACATGTCATGTACTTTTACAGAAAGGTTGAACTTGGTTCTAAATGCCTAGGTACATGCCGTGTATGATTTAATACATGTCGTGTACTTTTCCAGAAAGGCTTGACTTGATTTTGAATTCCCAGGTACATATCGTGTATTTTTCTTCAGTGATCACAGCAATAAGTATTCTGGAAATGTGCATGTTATGTCTTAAATAAGATATGTCGTGTGCATAGCTATTTCAACAATTTTAAAGTTCTAGATATTGTAAGGCTTGGAGAAATCCCAAATAAGATGAAATTGAGTTGGAAAACCTCCAATTTGATTCCTTTGATGAAAATCTGCAATACACATCATGTGATAAGTAAAATAACAAAAAGGTGGCAAGAATGATATGAATAGAGGCTAAATGAGAACAAAATGAACTGAATTTCTGTGTGAAAACATGTGAAAAGTTGATGTGGAAACCACACAACAGTCATAAACCAATAAACCCTAATGATATGATGGGCAAGATAATTGTAGTCTAACCTTGGACTTTATGCAATCTAAGAAGGTATATGTGAAGAATAATTATCATGTTAACCTAAACCCTAAGTTGTAATCATCTAACCTTAACCTATACATGCTAAATGACATTCATGATACATTGGTGTCACTAGGTGTCATAATCAGATAACATACTTTAATACACATAAATCATACATTAATCAGGCCATCAATATGAAATGCATATCACCTTGTTCTCTAATACACACCTAATTAATCACCTAATGACTTAGTATGTAAATCAAATCATTAATGTGTAATATGTCCCACCTTGATCGCTAAAATACATATAATGACTTCAATATGGATAAGTAGTAATTGATTCACATAAAAGTGCATAATCAATCATAAGAACTGAATAAATATGAGAAAATGATTAATGATGACATTAATTTGAATAAGAAATTTAATGTGACAATGTTAAATATAGATATAAGTGATTAATGTGACATTATTTGGATTACTTGTAACAAGTTGGATAAAATGTCTTAATTCATGCAATACAATTTGTTATAACTCAATACGTTGATAACAGAGACTAAATCCAATTATTAAGGATAATAATCAAGTATATTGATAATTGAGTAAACCCTAATTGTGCTAAAACTCATAATGAGGTAAATAAGAAATATATATGGTTTCAAGCATAATAATGAAATATAACTCTTTTGGAAACAAAGTAAATCTGACATGACACAATTAAAAGAATAATAATGATAATGTGATATCCTAATGAATATAATTATAATAAGCTAAAAGGTTTAAAACGAAATCATAAAATAGGAACCTTTAGGTGATCCATGAGAACCTGACCTATGTGGAGTTGCTTGAGAAGATTTTGAACTCCTAAGTTAAGTAGTTGAAAAACAAGGAGTTTAAGTTGGTAAAAGTTTTGGTGGAAGTTGAATGGATTCAACCTGGGAGTTTAGTGGTGAGATATTGCATACTCATCCTTCTCACTTTGCTTTTATATTTTGAGGACGAAATCCTCTTTAAGGGGTGGAGTGTTGTAACATACCAAAACTTTGACATATTCTCTTTTTGGCCTTTTCCTAATATTTCCGTATCATTTCTACCCTTTTTGGCCTTTATGCTTAAATTGTGGAATTTATAGTGGTTTGGTGAACATTTGTTCAATAATTATACCAATGGAAGGGTTTATGCACAAATACCTCAGTAAAATCTTATTTAAGGATCTAAAATGTAAAATCACCACTTTAGTAGAATAATGGTTTATTAATTTGTGCTAGAAGTGCAAGGCCCTAAACCTTGAGTAATGTATTAAACAAGCTTAATTACCATAATTAAGTTCTCTAAACATTAATCTAACTTTTTATGTGATTTTAAAACATAAAATGAGCCTACGTTTCAAATTTGGTTCAATTTGGATGTTGTTTGTGCAAGTTAAGCAATTTTAGGTACATTCTGGACTTTTATGCAATTTACCCTATTGGGAGGTTTTCTTTGCAAATTATCAACTGAATTTTACTCCGTATATATTCCCTTACCATTTTAGAGATTTTGAACCATGGGTCACCTAGTTGCACCTTGGTTTGAATGTGTTACTTTCCAAGGGCATTATAGGGATTACCCTCTTTATAAATAAGCTTATCTTTAAAAGCAATCAACCAATGGGGTTATTTCTTTGTTTGGAGGACGGTGGGGATGGCCTAGAAGCCTCCATGGGATTTTAGGACCAACCTTTTATATACAATAAGAGTCTATGAGTTGTCCTCTTGCATGTCCATGAAGCCCTAGTCTAAGGACAAATGGAATGTCCCATAGACACCTCATACTTGCCCCCTTCTTTATAAAGCCATGCCTACCCCTTCCCACCTCCCAATCCAAGAAGCAATCCTCTCCTTATCTTTCCCCCAGCTTAGATAATCATCCCTTATATGTTTGTCCATGAATTTTCTGTCATAAGGTAAAAGAGGGTGCCTACCTTGGTAAAGAAGGCTTCTAGGGTTCCAAATTTCTCTATTTAGGATTTCTTAAGCTCCTCCTTGGTGATTTTGACCAAAAATAGTAAGAATCATCCTTTCCTTCTCTGTTTTCATGCTGTTAGTATTCCTCCCACCTTCTTCCAGGTCAGAACCATGACCTTACATGGTAAAACTCCACCTAGAACCCTAAAACATCTCATCTCCATGCTCTTTTGGTAGGGTTTGCACCTCTAAAGTGGAGAAGGTGATCATTGCTCAAGAAAGCAGCTTGGCTTGGAGCAACGAGACCTTCTAGTATCAGGATCCTTTCTGTTTGGACCTTCTTACCTTCCTAGAGGTGATTTTTGTTAACCCCCTTCTCATATATTGCTTAGTACATGCTTAAAACTCATGCTTCTATGTTTAAAATCGATGATTTCCATCTCTTTTTACCATGTTCTTCTAGGGTTTTGGTTTCTTGCTATTTTACCTTCTCTATAAGTTCTAGTTTGGTTACCTATGAAACTTCAAACCTGATCGTGGGTCAAATGGTGTTTTCTCCCTCTCCCTCTCTCTTCAATTATCTCGATCGGTTTGATGATGTGGCAATTTCCTATTGGTCAGTATTGAAAAATTCATATCTTCTAATCCGCTTATCCAAATTTGACAAATAAATATGTTTTGGAATTGTAAAATTAATATATATTGAATAAAAATATTTTCAATATCTGATTTCATGTTTTAACGAAGGGTGATTTTTGTAAAATGAATTTAATGCATAAAATCCTTAAAAATTACATCTTAATCGTCATAACTCCAAAATTAACATAAAAATATGTTTTATTCATTAGGAGAACCTAATACGTTCATTGGTGATATTTTCAAAATCTAAATCTGAGTTTTGCTAAAAAGTTTTGAAATTAGGGTTTCTATACATTAATGTGCACTATGTACTCTAATACATGTTAATACATTGAAAATAGGCAAAGTGGAACTTGGACTGAATTAAAGTGGTAAAAGTTAGTAATTGATATTAGTAACAGAGGTATGTGCATTACATACTCCCTATGTTGGGATAATTGCAACCAAACCCTATATTTCCCTAATGAGGCTTAAATGAACCCTAAATCTTCTATTCTTGAATCCTAATGTTGTTCATGCCTCAAATCAGATTATAATTTCTTTTTGTTTGGGTCTTATACCCCACTTCCATGCTTATTGAATATTATGACTACTCTTTCCATGACTACTTTTATAGCATGTAGATTTATGCTCTATTTAATTTAAAGTAGCAGTACTTATGTACAACCACCCACAGAGGGCATGTATTTAATTGCCCTGGGGAATGTTTTTATTCTCCCCTATATAATTGTGTAGGTGATTGGGAATGACTTATTCTCCCCTCATATATAGGTTAGAGGTCCAGTAGGTGCCTCAACCCTACTTAGTTAGGTAGACATAATTATCTTACATGCAAATCCTTTTTAATATAATTGGTAATGGCAAGTTTCTTTCGAATATAGCCTCATATTCTTGTTTTGTTAATATTATGATGAAATCTTAGCCTTTACTTTCATGTTATTTTCTTATCTTTTGTTCTTGTTCATTATTTGACACATACCTTGTATTTCTCTCTCTTGCTGGGTGATTTACCAACCACCCAGGTTTAGATCGAGGTGTTGAACATTACCAAGGAGAACATAGTTTCCAACATGAACCTAGCTCTTAGAGATGTTGCTTGGAGATAGATTTGAAGTAGTTTAGACTTCCCTCTACTTAGATCCTTATGTTGTATCATACATGTAAACCCTTATGGGAGATTATGATATACTTTTGTAATATTTTGTGAAAATTGAATATAGTCATTTGTTTAATTCCGCTGTTACACTTTGGTCTTTTGCATACCATTATAATAAATTTGGAAAATTTATTCCTATTCCAACATACCTTTGGGTTTGTTTGGAATGGATGTTTTATTCTTCAAATTTTTTTAGTAGGGAGTGGATCCCACTCCTTACATCCATCCTACAAAGTTTGACACAATGTTGGAAGCAAAGATCATCACGATCCAACAAGAAGCATCCTTAGCTCAAACCCATGACTGGAACAAGGTGCTCATCGTCACTGATTCAACCTCGGCATTCCAAACACTGACATCCAAAAATTGCACCCAGGCGAGATTCTGTTCCTACCATCACCGTTGGAAGAAACTGACCATCAACAATCCCTCATTCTACATTCTCTGTAGCCCCCGGGATTTCATCATCATAGCTGATACAACTACCAAATTTGTCCTAAAAAACAACTCTAGTGTAGTATTTACTTCTTGGCCTCCATGGCTGCCTTGTAACAACACCATAGACATGTCATTTTTCCCTGTTTCACTTTCTACTGATTAATAGTTAAAGTTTCTTTTAAAAAAAGGCTGACATAATTTCCCCTACAGAGATCATAAGACCGGTTAAGGCTCAAAGTTGGTTAAAACTCACATAAGGTTGATTAAGGCTCACATAACATGACTGAGAGGACTATATCAACGTAGCATGATTTCTTTATGTTAAACATAGTTTTTATAATTTCTGAATTCACTAGCATGGCATTGATACAAAATGTTCCATTTGAAAGAATAAACATAAAAACTATAGAAAACATGAATTCTTAACATGTGCATGATCTTTGGTAAGAATGTAATAAGTAATAATGTACTTGGGATTCATATGAGGCAGTACGAATAATGGGTGAAAAATATAAACCTTGAACCCTAAATTTATACTCACTGGCATGACGAATCACCTATACATGAGAAGGAACTCTACTATATTATGGAAATTGTCATAACCCCAATTTCCTATCCAAGATATAAAAGCATTTTTATCATGATTAATCCTATGTTTTTAAGGTTTTCAATATATCATGGAATGTCAGTTGGTAATGAGTATATGAAATGTTGACCATTCAATAGATCTTGAAAAATATATCAACTTTCATATATGGTTCATCATTATCTGAACCGTTAGAATTTTCTACAAATTTCAAAAGGTTGGGCATGTTCGGACCAATCAGGGAGCAATAAAAACCATTTAATAGCCTTTCTGGGAAAATTCAAAAATCCAAATAATATTCAATTGGAAGGACAAATTTACCCTCACATGATGAGTGTAAACTAGGTCACGTGACAAGGGTGAACTTTGTCAAAATGATTTAAATGGATGTATGCATTGACATGAAAATTGTGAAATGCCCAAAACATCCCAGTCAAGTGTGACATATTCATTCAGCTCGTGTGGGTACATAGGTCAAAACAAAGCTATGGATTCTCACTCCTTCATCAACCATCATGGGACTAGAACCTTTGGAGCTTCAAGATCTAGTTTTAGTGTGAAAACAAGGGATTCTTGACTATGATTAATATCACCATTGGGTTCCCCATACGTATAAAACTTGGGGACGTACATAAAATAGGTAGTGGCATCCCACAAATTTTCTTCTAGCCCACACCATGGATGGAGGAGTAGGTAGATGGTCAGGTTGCGGTATGTCGCATAAAAGTATAAAACAATGCTTATAATGAAAATGAGATAGCAGGTTGAAGTCAAATAAGTACAAATGAGTACATCTCAACATTCAAACTGAGACACAACTGTGACTTACAGAAAATAGGGGGTCCAATCTTGAAAAATGAAATATGTTGCTAAGGCATTGGGTGACATTAAATGGGGGTGTATTTACCTCCAATCTACTCTATTAGAGTCAGAGAAATGATACACTTGGCATGGTTGTGACTGAAAGGTCGTCCATTGAGAGAGCTCTACATACCAAAAAATGGTTTTGTGGGTACAACATTGAGATAAATTGTGAGTGGTAATGGCATTCGAAACAATTAAAAAGGGACTAAGAATGCTTGTTGAATGTGGAATTGCATTGGAATGCACTGCACCTCATGATTAAGCTCTCCGCCATTATCGAACAAGCTTGAGGTTGTGGAGACTCCTCAGCTATCCTGGATTGCAATTGATGATGTAAAAGAGTAGTAGGTCTCTAATGGTTTCTCTGGGGATCCAAAATTTTTGATGATATGATGACTTTGTGGTGTGGTGGTCGTGACTGCATCAATTGGATTTTTAGGGGTTTTGGGCGTTTCTTGAAGGTAGATGAGGACTGCAAGTTCTATTTCTCTTTATTGCATACTTTATGCAAGGTAGGAGACAAAGTTCCTCTACTCTGGTCTTCATTAGACATCTCTAAAAAAGAATCATAACACTAAACTACTACATCTCACACATGAAACATTAGCCTTGGCAACATCCACATGAACATAAGCCTGTGTAGGAAAATCACCCACATAATTGGCATAGCTAGGTCAATCAATGTGTGATTTTCCCATTTCTACCTAATGATAATTGACATAGCTAGGTTTGTCCACTTCAAATGAAATTAGGTGTGTTTCCTAATTTGACCAAGTGGAATTGAATTATCTACTTAGTTTTTAGGTTTCACTAAGAAATCATGTGTTTTGCAACATCAAGTGTATATGATAATTAATCCACTAATAAGTATTAAAAAGGGAATTACACAATCACATTTTTGGGAAAGCCCTAATATATCATGATCTATTTATATAACAGTAATAGGAACATATAAAGGATATAAGTGGAATCATTTTCCCTTGAAAACCTCATTATCATTATTACATATCTATTTTTATGTTTTGCATTCTTATTACGCTAAGATGTTATATGGGTTGGATCATCATGTCCTTGGTTCAATATAGGGTTTACCAGTATGTGGAACCATTATAAATAGTTCACGGTATAAAAGACATAGTAGTGGACTCAAATTAGTTCATTGAACATCTAAGGACCAACTTAGGTCAACTTAGGGTTTCACATGCTTAATCATGAGCAAATTTGTCACTAAAGATTTTTGATAAGATTTATTTCTAGGCTGAAATTTTAGGGTTGTTACAAACGTGCTACGATTTTCATCTTCTTAGCCTAGTATAAATTGAAATTCTTAAGGTGAGAGTTTCAATTTGGATGTCACACAAGAAGATCATTCTTTGAAAATATGTGGAAGTTACAAGGTGTATCAGATCAAGAACAATAACAAAACATGGCATTTTCTTTTTGTGCAATGAAAATTTAAATAAACCTTGAAATTGAAACCTTTGTGTTAGAGTACTCATATCTTAGAGACAATATCTAGCCTATCTTCTAGGTTAGAACTTATTTTTCTAAGAACATGCATAACACTATAATTATAGTATAGCAGGACTCAAGATATTAATCATTATAATAAGGTGGTGTGGGGAGTTACATTATCTGGACATGAGAAATTTCATTGGAAGAGAACCCTTAGGTATACAATCTTAACATGATTCTAAAGGAGTTACACTAGTATACTGTAACATCCCTGACCTGGGTTATGCTTTAACCCTAGGTGTTTTGTTTAATAAAGATAATTATATGCTTGATCTTATCTTTTGAAAAGTAATTAAGGCTCAAGAGGAATTTATATTTCAATTTTAGTCCATTTTGAATAATGTTGAAAGTAATGTTTTACTTGTTTGGACTATAGTGCAAATTAACCGAGTTAAGGGGTTAAATTACAAATTGTGCATGATAATATGTTCCTCATGAGTTTAATCATCATGGGAATGAAGATGATGCAGAGGTATGGCTAGTGAAATCCTGAGTACCAAGAAAGAGTTGATAAAGCAATGTTTGTGCATTAAAACCTAGTTTTGGTGTAATGTGTAATTTACCCAAAATCCAAGGTTCAATATGCAATTTACCACTTCAATAAGGTCCTTAATATTCTTGGAATCTTGTAGAGACAATAAAATGAGAGGGGCATATCATGTGAGCTACTTTGAAGGAGAGAGAACCTTGATATTAAAATAATCAAGATTTAAGCATAATTGATGTAATACAAAAAATAATTATATTAGATGGATTGCCCTTCAACCTAAATTGTGTTAGTTGAAATCCACATATATGGACGTACTTTTTCCTTGTAAAGGCAAAGGAAAGATCTACGTGAGTGGAGAACCCACTCACATTAAGAAACTAAAAAGAATTATCCACTAACTTATGGATAATGATATTATAAAGGTTAAGGTACTTGCTTTCTTTTCCATTAATTCATGGATAATGGAAGGGAGTTAGGTGGTGATAAATATACCTTTGCATGCAAGGAACCAAGGTGGAAGATGTGTCAACAATTTTGGAATTAAAGGATTTTCATGAGGCATTTTCTCTCTCATTGTTTTTCTTATAAAAACACCCTTTACAACTCAAACCAAAGACTTTTTCAAATCCGCTTCTTCTCTTTGCTTGAAAAAATGATCAAGGAAGCTAGGAGAAGAAGGAGGACGACCCCCAACCTGTTGGTAAGCTTCTTGACATTCGTTCATCTTGATTTCATGGTGGAAATCACAAATCAATGCATGATTTCTTCTTATTTCGATCCCATCTTCAATTCTAACCATTCCTTTTCACTCAAAAGCTTGAGGAACGAACCTTGTGGTGTGAAAAATCTCCTTCCACCATTTTTGATGTGAAGCTCCAAGCTTTGAATCTCATTTGGAGGTGGTTTATATAACTTGAACCCCTATTCATTGTTATTGAATTCAATTTCTCAATCAATTATGTTCAATAGTTCTTCTTGCAATTCCTTCGATTAATTGATGCAATTACCATGATAATGGCAGTTGTTTTCGATGGACTAAGGCTTGATGATGATAAAATCATCTTAGGCACACATTCCAACAAGTTTGTATTGCAAACGGTTTCAAGACTTTGGTCCAAACGGTTTCACCAAACCGTTTGGAGACCAAATGGTTTGCAAACCGTTTGGAGGTTTGGATCCCAAACCATTTAGAAGGGTTGACCGTTTGAATGGGTTGACCATTTGAGGTTAGGACCCTAGTACATGTTGTATGATGATCTAATGGATCCAATTGATTAATTCAATATATGGACAATCCTCCAATTAGAAACCCTAATCGGTTAAGTGTTGAAATTGCAATTGTTTGATTTAAAGTTTTGGGTTGATTAGCCCAAACGGTCTCAAGAACATTTGGAGGTCACTCCAAACGGTCAACCAAGACCATTTGGAGGTCTAGGGTTGAGTATGGTTGAGTAATTGAGGATTTAGAGATATCAAATTGAAGTACAATCAATAGTTAATTTGATGATTAATCCAATGATCTAAACATTAATTGGATTTCACAAATTTTAATGGATGATGAGGAAAACGGTCTCAAGACCATTTGGAAATCATCCAAATGACCTCAAGACCATTTGAGGTCAGGTCATATCATAATTGGATGTTGACTCATTGATTTCAATTGAATCAGTTCCACAATGTTAACCATTGATGGTTCCTCAAATTCAAAACCCTAATTGAAGGTTTCTTGATTATAAATCCTAGTTCAATTGGGTTCAAAACCCTAATTGATGGTTCAATTGAGGGATGATTCAATGGTTTAATAGATGAATGAATCAAGGATGTAATAAATAGTCAGTTCATCGATTAAAAACCTTGAATTGATTAAGTGTTGAAAGGCCTTTTTGGTCCATTCAGTTTTGATAAAGTTTGGACCAAACGGTCTCAAACCGTTTGGAGACCCAAGTCCACATGGTTTCAACACATTTCTTGCTTAAACGGTTTCAAGGGCAATGTGCCAAACGGTTTCAAACTGTTTGAATTTTGAAAGGCCAAGACCATTTAGGGTCTAAGTAATCAAAACCATTTGAGGTTCAACATGGTTAATCCATTTGGATATCTAATGTAATTGAAGACTCAATTGGTAAATCCACTTGGACACACAATGTAATTAGAAATTTAATTGGATACCTCATGTAATGGAAGGTTCAATTGATCAAATCTTCTAGACACCCAATGTATTTAGATGGTTGATACCCTTAGTGGGATTAATTATTAATGCATAAGGATGCAATAATTCAATACATCATGCTAACCCTAATTGCATGTTTTTGAATAAAGAATAGGCTCAATCTAATCAAGGATTGAGTAGTGGACATCCTAGAAGAGGATGAGTGAGAGAGGTTCATACATGTAAGATAATCATGTAGCAATCAAGCCTATCACATTCAAAATAGGTGTGATATATATAATTTAGGGTATGATCCTTGATAAAGAGATCATGAAATCCTAATTGAGTTAATTGATGAACTCAAACCCTAAATTAGGGAAATTCTGAGTGAAACCCTAATCTAGGATGATAATGTGATATGAATTTAGGGTAATGACATGAGTAACCCTAATTCAGGGTATTTTAATGTAAAACCCTAATTGGGATGAATAGTAAACCCTAATTGTGGATTATTGAATATAAACCCTAATCTAGGGTGATGTGATGTGAATAATAAATATTAATTCTAAATAGGGTGAAGGTGTGTGAAACCCTAATTCTGGATTATACTATATAGTGTGAAACCCTAATCTTGGACAAGGAAATGATGAATCATTAGTCCTTATTGAACAAAGGGGATGTCTAACCCTGATTGAAATGAAAAGGGAAACCCTAACCCTGGTAAGGGAATAGTGGTGTTATCCCTAAATAGCATGGAACTGAAATATGATTGATATATCAGTTATCATGTGTGCTAACCATGTAGGTATCCTGAGATGATGAGCATAGCCAGGTATGAGCTATGATGCTTTATTTATTGAAATTATTTTTTTGGGGCCTTGTGTTCCATAATATGCCTTTTTGCTTAGTAACAAGAGAGTTAATGGGCCTCAAGTGCCAGATGAGATGCTTGTGTAGAAAGTGTCATATGTACCTTGGTCAGATGACTTGAAGGTGATGGTTACCTGAAAAAGTGGTAACAGTGCTCAGTGATGAGCCAAGGGTTTGAATACCCAGAATCATATGTGTATGGCTTTGAGTCTGAAATGAGGGACTGAGATCCCAATATCTTTTAAAGTCTGAGAAGTAACTGATGAAAACAATACATGTTTCTTTATAGCATTTGTCCTAATAAGTTATGTTTGAAAACTTGACTGATGCTAAAAGAATATGATAATGTACTTAATTAATCAAGTGAAAGCTTTTCATGTAGTGCTCTAACCATAGATCCATCATCGTCAGTAGTTGGTGATGGTGAAACAGGTTTTCCTATGGGATCTCCTGGAGTTCGCATATTTTGAATATGTGGGGGTCAATGGGCAAAAATATCCTTACGTCGTAATGGGAGAATTGATGGAAGGTAAACATTAAACCTCACAATCCTTCATTGTATGTTTTGGGATAGATGTATCATAAATCTCCCGATGTTGTTAATGTCGGATCGATGAAGGTAAACACGAAATCTCTTGATTGCGAAGAGAGTACAATTTCCACTGTAACTCTACAGTGAAGATGCCACTATACCCTAGCAAGCTATGTAGCAGAGATACAAGATGTCATGCATGTAATCTCGTACTGACCAAGATGTGGGAAGTCATGGAAGTCAGCTCTTCCACTAACTTTGTATGGTACCAATTTTGACTTCGCAATGGTCGGTTGGAGTATGAGCGGTATACCTCATCTCCTCAGAGCTTAAATATGTTTGAAAAATGTAATCAGTCATGTAGCATATTTACATATGATTGAAATGCGAGAATCACTGGTTGATGTTATCTTGCTTAGCATGTCCTCGATACATAGATGTTACTTATGTTCTTTAATTCTGTATTGAATAAGAGACATGTGGCCTTGTCAAGTTATAGCTAAAATACTTGAATAGGAATGTTGCTCTAATCTGCATAGATATTGATGTATCTGCCATTAAACTATATTATCCCACTACTCAGTTTATTTCTATTAAACTGCAATAATAATGTTTTCGGCAGAGAGTTATATCTCTCGCTGGGGCAATTGTATAATTGTCTCACCCCCATGGGATCCAACGTTTTTAGGTAGACGCCGACAAAGAGGCAGAAACTCTGTAGCAAGGGAAGAGCAGCAGCAACAACTACAGGGACATCAGTAATCCTACAGGTGGAAATACTGGCGGTCAAGCTATGTCGATAGAGTCCTATGTGTCATCTCTATACTCTCAGGTCCTAGGAGTCAGTAGATAGTGTTTTTATATCGATATGAGATTTTTGGTTTGATTCTTCGAGGATTTTGTTACTTGTGCTATTTAGCAAAGTAATGATGCATATATATATTCCTCAAGAAGAGATGGTACATGGAATGTACAATGTGGACCAGTATGTAAATATAATATTGTGGTTCTTGTTTAGAGAGCTTTCTGGTAATGGATCTTTTTATAAATGGTTTTAATTTTTAGTGATTTTCATTAATCTACTGCTAACGATCGCTTCTGCATTAGTTAATCTTGTTATATTAGTTAAGACTGATTTGTACGTCACATATACACCATGTTATCACCCCTTTCCCTAGTGTGAGCTACACCGTTCTGATCTATGTAGGACACTCAATTCTGGTTTTGGTTGTAATTGACCAAAATCTTAGGATTATCAAAATAACTATTTTTATTTGGATAAAATCATTTCCAGTAGGCATGCATGTTAGGGAAAATGATGCCACACACAAAAGATTGGAAAGAAATAATGAAACATTAGAGACAGTCATGGACATTACTCCATAAAGAGGGGTATTTCTAGATTAGATGTCTATAGCCATGTCAAAAATGTGATACACATAATTGATCATAAGAGACAGTGTCATAGGTATTGATGGTATGATGCAAGTTCTATATAATGTTGAAGAGCTTGGTTCACAAAAAAAAGGTTTGTCTTTTTGGACCCTAGTTCACTTTTGAGAGTTTTGGATGATTATTGATGATGCAAGTATGCATGATTTTTGTAGTTGATATAAGTTAAGATCAGATAAAGATGTGAATTAGCACGAGAATCAAGATCTACTACAAAGGTGTACCAATAATGTTAGGACAAATTATGGAGTTAACTCTAGATAGGGTTAGACCCACATGGAGAACGTCGGAGAAGACAACTTCTAGTATATGATAATTATGAGATACATGTGATATGATATGTCCTAGACTATACTTCTCATGAATGGATGAGTTGAATTCCTCAAAGCATGATTCCTATAATTTCTTAATCGTAGATGTCACAGGGAGGATCAAGCCTATAGTAAATGATAGTTTGTCTTTCTATATGTGCATATGGATATGAGAACATGCCATTTAGGTTGAGGAGAGAGAATCCTTAGATTTTTGTTGGAGGTAGATAAAATGTTGTATGTTTTTGGAGTCTCGTGCACATGTTGGTGATTCCTCATAAATGAGGTAGACTTGATAAGCCTAGACTAAAGAAAAAAGATAAAATCACTCATATGTCACTCATAGAAATGAGTTTGCTCAGAGAGGTTGGGCATGCCTCTACCCTTTGGATAAGGGTTATGAGGACCTTAATTGGGGCTGGATCAAGGTAGACTTTATAAGCCATATGTATAAGTTTTACTTAACAAAATTCTAATATATACATATATATACACACACACACATATATATATATAATACACACACATATATATATATATATATAATATGTTGTGTGTGTGTGTTCTCAGCTTGAGTTGTGATAAGGGTATGACACAAAGGAAATTATAATGATGGTTTGGTACTTATCTATATATAAATAGTTGAACATATACATGAATAATGAGAATATACAAAGTTGGTTAAACTTGGGATGAAATCACTAATACATGTTTTAAGCTGACATTAAAAAGTGGACTGAGATCATATTAATGATGTAATTACTTATGGTTTGAATACTAGTGCATAATAGATTTGAAAAATATGATCCAACAATAAGAACAATAGAATGACAATGACACCTAATTAAGGACTAGAGTGGATATAACAAGTGAAAAGTAACTAACTCCATATAGGAATGATAAAGTATATGTTGGAAACCATACTACTAGGTAGAATGAGAATGTAAATCCAAAGATATGTAAGAGGACATAACATAAGATGAGCTTATAAATCCTTTTGTTTCCTTATGAGGTGGTTGGTTCATCTTAGATTCTTGAAAACCTCATAGGAGTGTATCAGATATAGTTCTCAAACTTGCATTTGTGAAGGTGTTGCGGCTAGAGTGGTCCCCTACATGTGTATGACTACATTTTGGTTTTTTGTTGAGGTTATATAATGGTTAATTTTCAAGGATGGAATTTCTTTTAAGGTGTATAGGATGTTTTGGACAAAAATTTGGGGCTCTTTATACCCAATCAGATAAATGGTTTCATGAGTATGAGATTGGAATGGATTTGCAAATATATATATATATATATATATATATATGTAAATATGTAAATAATGATATAATCTTATTTGGCTTCATGTTCTATAAAGTCAATTATAAAACTAGAGGAATCCATGGACTGGAATGATCTAAGAGTAGTTTTTGAGATTTTTTAGGATCATGTCAAGATTTTAGAAGTATTTTGGTGAGGTTTTGATATTATTTCATATTAATATTATGTTTAGTGTTCCTAAGTTTGTACCATTTGGAAAGAATTCGATCCCTAGTTAGAAGTGTGTTTGCATCAAACTTAATTTGAAAGAATCTTTATTAATGAAAAGATAATGATTCAATTTTCATTGTTTAGTATTAGTACTATTTATTAGGATTAAAACATATTTAAATAACGTTCATATTAATGTATTGGACTGAGGTATAGGTTAATCTAGCATATTTTGTTATAGTTAGGTGTCACATGATCATTTCTTAGTGGAAGTGGATTTTGTTTTTAGTTTGAAATATGTCGGCTATGTGTCCCAGGTATGATCCTTGGATGATGGAATCAAATGGATGGGCTTCATCCTCGAACTTTCAAATAGACATGAGATCATGGGGGTATCAATTAGTATGAGTCGGCCTCAACCAACATCATGGTTGTACCCTGATGGATGAAACTAAGTGGGAAGTTGTCCTAAATATAGAAAGACCAGTAATATGATACCACATACATTACTTGGGATGGTATGTTACTAATGCATAAACCCCTTCTCTCACAACCTTCTCCACTATGAATTATAGGTGTCGTGAGTGTAAGGAGCATACCCAAGATGGGATCCATTCATTAATATTGATAAATTAAGTCATCTAAATCCAAAAGCATAATTACCTATGACCGAAAAATGTATTTTATTAAAACAAAGAATGATACATGAAAATTATGATTAAAAATAAGTAGAAAAAATATAACTATTGCATTATCACAAAATATTACATTTACATTGTTTATCACCACAAGGGGTCATCACAAAAAGGAACCAGATACATCTTTCCTATAAAAATGTCTAGCACAAGGGAAACCTTACCATCTCAAGATATTCGCAACCTCATTATCCTAGTGCATGATTCTACTAGGTCATCTTCCTCTAATATCACCATCACCTGAGTGGTTTGGGAAAAGACCTAGAGGTGGAATAAATGAGATGAATATTATTGACTTGAGAGTTATACATTGTCCATTTTGGTAATGACTTAACCATTCCATTCATATGTATCTAATATGTTTGTTTGAGATAAATTTCAGGTATTAGGTACACGAAAAGGATCAAATTTATCAAGCCCTAGCTTGTTGAAGTTCAAGTCAAAAGAAATGCAAATGTACTTTTTTAAAAAACACTCCAAACCACCTTATAATATTTTTATAATCATTTTTTTTTATCTGCATGGGTCGAAGCCCACCCCCTCTCCAAACAGGTGCCAGAGCCCGGATGACCCAAGAGGTTGGTATATAATCATTTATATTGATTATATGACTTGTGAATAATATGAGAAAAAACTAGGGACACTTAATTCCATCGTGTGACCACTTTAAAATCATTTTGGAAAATTCATCACAACAACTTTATCGATCGAGTTTGCATCTTGACTAATCAGTGATGGATTTTTGGAAATGATTGGATCGATCGATTTGTACACTCACATAACTTGATCAACCTTCTATCCACAGTTGATTTTGACGAATCGGTCAAGTTATCCCAAGAAAAACTCGACCGATCATTTGAAAATTGTCTTTGACAGATAGTGGATCGGTCGAGTTACCTTTATTGAAACTCAACCGAATACACTATACAAAAAATGCAGAATAAGTGATTTTAACCATTGGAGAATTGTTAGAATAAACAATATGTTTGTTGCAAGTTGTAAAACATCTAGTTTTCATTCTTAAGTGATTCCACACTCCAAGAAACACCCTCAATCTAAAAATAAGACCTCTTGGAGTTCATTCCAAGGTTATTCATTCATTCTATCCTTGGTCCTTGTTATAGTTGAGTGTGCAAAACCCCTTTAATACCCTTTCTCTCTCTCATTTACAAAGCATTTCGTGATTATGAGTGAGTTAGGCATGGTGTAAGAGAGCTACCTCTTTGTTACTTTGTAAAGCTCTCCATCTCTCCACCTCCCAATCCCCTTTCTCCATGAGAAACTTCTCCAAGTAAAGGAGGGGTTGTTGTTCTTCTTCAAGGATGAAGAAGGTGTGAAGATCTTCTCCAAGTGAAGGAGAAGGACAAGGAAGAAGATCCAAGGAGCTTGGTGGGTAAATCCTCAAGGCTGAAGACTTGTTGCAAGGATGATATGTCCTAGGAGAAGGAATCAAGCTGCTTACAAGAGTGGGTAAGACATGTTGTGAGGTAGAAGACTAGATCTTAGATAGGTAAGCCCTTGGGTGTAAAGTTGGTCTTCTTGTATGTCTTATAATGGATTATAAGTATTCATGGGTTGAAAAGTCCTAGAGGTTGATCTCTCTAGGTAGTGGACTAGCGATCTCTTAGTTTGGAGATTAGAACCACTCTAAACACCTTATCTAAGTATATGTTTCAATCTCTCTCATCCTTGCTATGCTTGTTTAGATAGGACTTCAAACTCACTCTTAGCATATGGTTTCAATTGATATAATTTTAAGGTCTGACTATTCTTGTGCAAGTTTGGAAGCTCCATTCACCCCCATCTAGAGCCCTAGATCCAACAAGTGGTATCAGAGAAAAGATCTTCTTGAATGACACTCCTACGAGATGAGAAGATGGGTGAGAGCCTACTTGGTTCCCTCAACCTAGAGGAAGGCTTCTCCATGCACCCCTAGTCTTCGAAGGCACCAACTTCCTCTATTGGAAGCGACAAATGCAATTTTATATTCAAGGAATGAACTTTGACATGTCGAGAGTGATGATTGAACCCTACAAGGAGCACTCTAGAGATGTAGCTTCTTGGGATGAAGTAGCTCTAAAGGAAAAATAGCTCAATGCCAAAGAAATTAATATCCTCTATGCAGACCTCACTCCTTCCAAGTTCAACTGCATATCCTCATGGGACACAGCCTATGAGATATGGGACAAGTTGTTCATCACTTATGAAGGAACAAATAAAATGAAGGAGGAAAAGATCTACATCTTGAACAGCCTCCTAGAGAACTTCAAGATGCAGAAGAAAGGAGTTACAAAGATGTATTCAAGACTCAACATCATCATCAACGACCTAGCTCCTTTGGGAAATACTTTGGATAGAGGAGCAATCAACTCAAAGATTCTAAGGTCTCTTCCAAAGAGATGTGAGTCAAAGGTGACGTCCATAGAAGAACTAAGAAGTCTTGGTGATCTTCCAATGAGGAGCTTATTGGCAATCTACAAGCTCACAAGCTAAGACTTGACAAGCAAGAAGAGGAGGCAAAGAAAGAAGAAAAAGAATCAAGAAGGATCAAAGTTAGTACTTCAAAGATCAAGTGGAGGATCTCATTATTATGTGATAACTTGCTTTCTAGGCCTCTCCCTCCTCCTCTAGCGAAGATGATGGCCCTAGTGAGCATGAAAACAACTTCTCCAATGGAAAGCACTATAAAGGGAAGCCATCTTCATCTTCCACTCCAAGGTACTAGAAGTGTGGTAAAAAAGGACACTACAAGAGTGAATGTCCTAAGGCTATAAAGTCACACCACAAGAGCAACTCAAAGAAGGAGGAAGACTACAAGAAAGATATCAAATACAAGAGGAAGGACAAGAAGGTTAGGAGGAACAAAGATGTAGCTCATGTCGCATGGGAAGGATCATCCTCTAGTTCCTCAAGCTCCAATGAAGATGGAGAATGCCATCTTGCCCTCATGTCCTGCACAAGTGAAGATATTTGTGAGATAAGTGAGGTAAGTTTGCATGAGTTACCTAAAAAGAAACTCTTATTAACATGCTTAATGCTACTCGTTCTTATTATTCCGAATGTAATCTAAAAAGAAGAGATTGGGTAAATTATTGATGATTTGTATGCTAAGCTTGATATTCTTGAGAAAAATGAGAAGATTCATCTTGAAAGCATTGATTCTTTGTAAGGCCAATTTCATGATCTTGAGCTCCAATACAATGGGGTTGAAGTCGAGAATGGGATCTACCTTAAACATATCACAACTCTTAAGGAAGATAACAAAAAATTCCTTGATGAGCTTGAGTTTCTTAAAACTAAAAAACTAGTGCTTAATCTTATTAGTGATGCTCGTAGAGATAAGAGAGATGTTTATATCAAAGAAATTCAATTGCTTAAAACTGAAATGCTAGGTTCTTGCTCAAGTAAATGATCAATCTTCTAGACCTATTTTTCCTAGGAATGATGTTGCTTGATTACTCTTTAAAAGGATTCTTATTTGACTAAATCCCTCTATTTAGAGGTCAACCTTTTACATGCTAGAGATGATCTTGCTAGTTTTTCTACTACTATTATCTCTCTTAAAGATGACAATCATAGACTTAGAGTCTCTAAGAATAAATTCCTCAAAGGGAAGAACTCCCTAAATGAAATCCTTGATCACTCTACCAAACAAAGTGGTACTAGTGGTTTGGGATTTGTAGGGGGAGCTTCTAAGGGAAAGAGTAAGGCCAAAGGTAAGAAAAAGAGTAAGGAACCTCCTTTCTTCTATGGAGATTCTTCTGGATCAAAGAATCCTATGATTTGTTCTCATTACAAGAGTGATGACCATTATTCTACTTATTGTACATACAAGCCTAAGGGGACTAACCCAATGATGAAATGGGTCTTCAAGATAACACCAGATCCTAAAGTTTGAGTTGGGAACCAACATTCTCCTTTCTTGTTGGAAAAATAAAAATGTATCACTGATAGTGGTTGCACAAAGCACATGACATGTGACATAATCCATTTCAAAAATTTCACAAAGAAGAAAGGAAGACCGGTTACTTTCAGGGACAACAAGAAAGGTAAAGTACAAGGTGAGGGTAATGTAGGTGAATCCTTGTGTATTAAGGATGTTCTCTTTTTAGATGGCCTACATCATAATTTAATAAGTGTTAGTCAATTTTTTGATAAAGGTTACCTTGTGCTATTTACTTCTTTTGAATGCTTGCTCCTAGATTCCATCACCTATGATGTCATATATAAGGGAACTAGGAATGGTAATCTTTATGTAATTGTGCTTGACTCTATTAAGCATGTTGTTGGTAGATGCCTTGTAGTAAATTTGAATGATATTTCTCTTTGGCATCGTTGGCTAGGTCATGTAAATATACATAAATTGAAGAAGTTTAGCAAAAAGGACTTGGTCAAGGGACTTTCCAAATTGGATTTTGAAAATGATGAGGAATGCCAACCTTATACACAAGGAAAGAAAAACAAGTCCTGCTACAAATCCAAAGTAGTCCTTAGTACCAAGAGAGCTCTTCACCTTCTTCATATTGATCTATTTGGAACTATGAGAACTCAATCACTTTGTGGCTCCAAGTATTGTCTTGTTATTATCAAAGATTTTATCAATATACTTGGACCTTCTTTATCATTAGTAAGAGCAATACTCTTGATGTTTTCTCTAGATTTTGCAAATGAGTTGAAAATGAAGTTTCTTTCCACATTATTTATATCCATAGTGATCATGAGGAAGAATTTGAAAATGATCTTTTTGAACATTTTTGTGAAGAGTCTGAATATGCACATAACTTTTCTTCACCTCGAATACCTCAACAAAATGGAGTTGTAGAGAGGAAGAACATGTCACTACAGGAGATGACTAGGACTATACTTCTAGAGTATGATACTCGAAAGAAGTTTTGGGCTGAAGCCATTAGTACTTCATGTTGTGTGCAAAATTGGGTTTTCACACATCGCCCTTTAAAGAAAACCCCCTATGAGCTATGGCATGGTAGGAAGCCTTCTATCGAGTATTTTCACTTTTTTGGGTGTCCTTGTTTTGTTTTGAACATGAAGGATTCTCTTGACAAGTTTGACCTGAAATCATACAAGTCTTTCTTTCTTGTCTATATCACTAGTAGCAAGGCTTATAGAGTGTATAATGTTGGTCTATCTAAAGTAGAAGAATCTATTAATTTCAAATTTATTGAAACTAACCCCTCTATTTCCAAGGATATTGCTAATGATGATGTCCTCGATGAAGTAATTCCTATCCTAAAAGAACTCAACATCACTCAAAAAGGAAAAGAGGTGGCCACTCAAGAAGAAGAGACAAATGAAGAAAAGAAGGACCCAACCCCTCTCTTTGCAAAGCATCATCCTAAAGATCTCATCATAGGTGGCCCTTTTGAATGAGTGAAGACGTGGGCTACCTACAACAAAGAAAAAGTCAATAGTGCCTTCATCTCACAACTCAAGCCAAAGAACATCAAAGAAGCTCTTGGGATGACGAGTGGATCCTAGCCATGAAGGAAGAACTGGAGCATTTCAAAAAGAACAAATTTTGGATGCCAAGACCATGTGATAGAAAGACCATTGACAGTGGACTCTCATGCCAAGACCATATGATAGAAAGATCATTGGCACCAAGTGGGTCTACCACAACAAGCTAGATGAAAGCAACAAGGTGGTAAGAAATAAAGAAAGATTAGTGGATCAAGGCTACAATAAATAGGAAGGTATATATTTTGATGAAACATATGCACATGTAGCTAGACTTGAGTCAATTAGAATGTTTCTTGCTTTTGTTAGTTACTAGAATTTTCTTCTATTTCAAATGGATGTTAGAAGTACTTTTTTGAATGGTAAATTTGAGGAGGAAGTGTATGTTACACAACCCTCAGGCTTTGAACATGATAACCTTTTTGACCATGTTTATCTGTTGCAAAAATCTCTCTATGGCCTCAAACAAGAACCTCAAGCTTGGTATGAGAAACTAAGGAACTTTTTCTTAGATCATGGTTGTTGGTATGTATGCCCTGAGTGCCAATCATGGGATGATTGGTGGGATACATTAAGATTGATTTGATAAACATCAAAGGCAAGCTTCCAATTCTTTCTGGTTCAGTCATATGAGATAGTGATAGAACAGATTGAATGTCTAGAGAATGACAGTACTCAATGACGTATGCCTTCAGGTTCAGGACCTGAACGATGAGATCATACGGATGCTAAGAGTTTGTACATTATCATTATGTCCCTACTCGGATGTCATTGTGGAAGGTAGATAGACAGCAATAACACATAAGACTAAATTGTGGTGTTGGTTGATGACAGAATCTCATTAGTCATGATATAGAGATATCAAACCAAACACATAGGTACTTGTTAGAGAACAAGTGTACCGGACAGACCCACCGTGAGTTTGACGCATGGAACCATGACATTGTAGTCACAGTCAGTACTCACAGTGATGGTGGTGAGTGTGATTCTTTGACCTGAAATCACTACACTCAACACATGTCGTTGGGCACACTTTGACATCATCAAATGCAGTCCTGAAACATGGGTTGTTATAAAGGTGATGATTGGGTGGCTTTGACACATGGGGCTTTTGAGGGGTGAGTGATAGATATGGGATTTGTCCCTCCTGAGGGAGTTTGATATCCATGGCCACTTGATGAGTAGGATTGAGAAAGGCGTGCACGCATGTGTGAATCAATATGTGATATTGATGTCATACATATCTCTTCCAATCTACTCTGAGATCAAGAAAGTGAATGAACGTTGACAGGATGATTGTTCCATGCCTCGAGTTCATTCGGGATATCAGTGACAAAGGAATTATACATTCACTGTAACACCATTCACGGATTGTAGGATTGAAAGTTGTTCTCCAACTTTCTATTTCACTTGGGTAGCACTGATGTGTGACTAGGCACTGCTCTTTTCTTGTGAAGTCATAAGTGTTATGGACTTTCACTTCCAACGTGAAAAGGACCCGCAGGGTCACACACATAGGATTTAACCTAGAAGAGGAGTTTTGTCCACAAACAATGTTTAGATTGATTACTAAAGGAGTTTAGTAGTTCAATTAAACACTCAATCAATTGATAGCTCAGTATCATAGTGTTCAAGGTGTTGGACCGATTGATTAGAGTATCAGATTGATTGAAACTGCAATTGACTGTTTCTACACAATCTGCACTCCCAACCGATCGTCTCATGTGATGAACCGATCGGCTGAGCTTGGTGAACCGATCGGCTCAGATGGTGAGTCGATCGGCTGATGTATAGGGTGAAACAATCACTTCAAGTGTTGAAATGATCGGTTCATCTGGTCCAACTGAGCAAGTTGGGAAAGTCAGGTTGGTGAGAAATTGCTTTTCGTTTCACTTGCCCAATTTGATTGGAACAAGGATTGGTATTTGGTACTAATTCGAAACAAAAGAGGAAAAGTCAATCGGGAACTGACCAGGACCACGAACCGACCGGTTCATAAGTGAACCGACCATTTCATGGGTCCCAACTGATTGGTTGAGGTGTCAACCGACCGGCTCAGGTCCCCAACCGACCGTTTCATAAATGAAACGATCGGTTCATGTTGCGCAGTTGGTTGTTTTTGTGGAAAATCTCGAACCCTTCTACTCCTACTTTAGTCCCACATTGTCCGGGATAGAGAACCCTGTCCCATGACCCTCCTATATATAGGGGTATTGGGGGATTCTCAAAGTACAACTCAGTGCAACCAGTTGCTCTGTGAAGTTGTCATTCTCTCTGGTTTTGGTAACCGAGAGAGCCCGAGCAAGTGCTACCCGATAAGGGAGGCATAGCAAGGGAAAGACAACTACAGAAAGTGATTGGTGGCAGGAGAGTGTGTCAGTGACTAGTACACTGATAGGAGGGTGCGAATCCTTCCAATTCCTTGTGAGACAAGGAGATTGGAGTTCCAGGTGGTCCGTGTGGACTACTTCAGAGGCGGGAGATTTCTATCGCTTGGAGGACAGCTGTCAATCCCGACAGTCCCGGTGAGACTAGGAGTCATCAGTCCCGATGCAACCAGGAGCTACATAGACACCATCCAAGACTGGAGGTGAAGACCACATGATCCGCGAGGTATTGTCACCGAGTAAGCTCCAGGACAAGGTATGATTCCACAAACCATCCTTTCCTATTGTATAGACGTTGACGTGTTTCGTTGTTCTGGGTTTGGGGAGGAGAAAATTTTTGTTTCCACTACCTTCTCTGCCTCCCCTAAAACCCAACAGTGGTATTAGAGCCACGTCAACTGCTCTATACTTTAGGATTATCGATATGATCGATTTTGATTTGTCACCTTTATTTATTGCATATGATGCGAATAAAATTGGCTTTATGCATGTCCAATCCTAAATCCACAAATCTCAATTTACATATATGATATGTATTATGAATGCACTCGATATGCATCGCCCTTAAATGAGTTTTGTGGTGGATGTATAGCGTGGTTATGGCCAATAAACCCTATATGTGTATGGTTGTATGTTGTTTCTTGCATCTCGGTTTGTGCACCGATCTTCCTTCTCCTATTCCTGATGTAACTCGAAATAATTCGAGATTTCTCTCCTACCTTTGCTCCCCTCGAATGTAACTCGGGGTTTCTCTTTTTACAATGTAAAATAGGATAGAATTTTATTTCCTGTTATGTCAAAGAACGGATGACATCCTGACGACAACTGAGACGATCGGTTCAAGGCGTGAATCGATCGGTTGACGTTCCAGACAATCGGTTCAAGGAGTGATCCGATCGGTTGATGATTGGTTCGAGGAGCGAGACGAGTGGGTGGCGGCCATGATGAGATGCACGACAACTAGGCGAACCGATCGGTTGGAGGAGCCAACCGATCGACTGGTGGCACCCAGCCGACCAGTCTGATGGCGAGCCGATCATTCATGTGATGAGTTGATCAAACCCAGAAAGGCAAAGCACAGAGTTCATCTTGTAAAGGTTGCATGTGATGTAGACCTAGATGACCGTGATTCCTCTTGGCTCGAGGAATCACATTAGGATGGCCATAATAATTGCTTTTATCATTTTGCATGTTTTCCGTGGGATATAGCATGTATATGATACATACTATATATTGTGGTGATTGGATATGTATATGTATATAAAACCAAATCCCTCATTAAATATTAAGTTTTAGATGCCTTCCAAATGTGACACATGTGAAAAGCTTGATCGACCAAGTGTGGGCATGCCCTAGCGTGGTGCACCGTCTATCTCGTGGAAGTGTGAAGGATGGATATCTGGGTCTGCCCTAGCAGGGTGCATATTCATCGTGTTTGCTTTGGGTCGGACTTAACAAGGTGACCTAGATAGGATCTAGCACCTTAAGGCATGGATATGCTCATGGAAAGGAGTTGCATATGACATCTTATTAAGAGTTGCATATGATGCAATTGGCAAAAGTTGCCTACCTGGAAGATTTAAGTTGTGGGTGACAGCCCTAGCTGGTCCATGACTTAGAGGATTTCAGGATCTTGCCCACTAGAAGGTTGTACGCTGCAATCTTCCAAATTGATGGTGAGGGCTATCAATTTGAAGTAAAATAGTGGGATCGATAATTAATTAAAGGCTTAATTATATCGTCAACTTTTCAAATCAATCAAATAATTCAAAAATGATTTTAGGACTAAAATTGCATATTTCCTTTTGTAGTACAAATGACAACAAACAACAATCACTTTTCTTTGCGATCGGTCCTTCAAAAGGACAAGTTAAATGGGAATAATTTCCACGATTGGTTAGGACGTTGAGAAGCATTCTCAATCAAAGAGAAAAAGCTCTAAGTCCTAGTTATACCAGAACCAGATGAACTCGATCCCACCACATCAATGGTTGAGAGTATGCTTATGGAAGCATACTGAGGAAGACATTGATGAAGAGTGCTTGATGTTGTGTTCTCTGAACTATGAGTTGCAGAGACAACATGATACATATGATGTCTCCAAGACACTATCCTAGTATGTCATGACAGAAGGAGATCCAGTAAGGTATTCATACACTCAATGTGATTGGGTATGTGGAAAACCTGACTAAGAAGGATTCCCTCTGAGCCAAGAGTTGGCTATTGGTATGATATTGCAAATGTTGCGAGAATCATACAATTCATGATGAACAACTTTGACAAGTGTTGACAGAGTTGTTGGACATGTTGAGGATAGTAGAGGCAAAGATGAAGAAAGACAAACCATAATCTTTGATATGATCAAAGAAAAGGTAATTCTTAAGGGCAAGGACAAGGGCAAAGCAAAGAAGTGTTCTGATGCTAGCCAGCAATCCAAGCCATCTTTAGCCTCAAGGCACATGGGGAAAGGGTGTATGAGGGATTGCCCTCTATATCTGGAAGAACAAAAGAAGAAGGAGGCGACATACGTCTCTACTTAAAGGTGTCATGAAAGTAAACTTGTAACACTTTTTGAGGTATATGATACCAAGATGTAAAGTGTAAAGCACTCAATAAATGGGGCAAGTTTTTCCGCCATAGATAGGAGTACTTTAGTTTATTTTCAGCCTAAAAGGCATGTAATACAGTTATGAACTGCTATTTCATATTTGCCAATAGATAGAAACACTTTATTTTTGCATATTGTATGACAATGATGGCAATTAATAAAGTTGATCTCAAAGGTATGATCTTTATGGCAATGTCTTGCTTATCTTGTGGTATTTGATATGCATAAGATAAAATGACACCTAAATTTATTGATGACTCAAGAAATCAAATTAGCATAAATCATGAGAAAATCATATCTAGTTTCCATATAATGGATAAATCTAGACTCTTTTGGTTAGAGAACCAGTAAGAGACATGAATATTTTGAACATGATTAATCAATCTTCACTAATGGTAGTGGGAGAATGATTATCCTATTAGGTATAATACATGTGATGTATTTACATACCTATTGGAACAAATGCTAATACTTCAAATGGTGTTTAGAGAAATACCAATATGAATATCTTGAAGTGTTCAAGATTATCATAGATGAAGTGCAAATTTGGTAAAGTGTTAATTCTTGATGAGATCAATGAATGAAATACTTGGACCAAATATTTGAGATCCTTATGAGTGATTATTATAGTGTATCATAGTGAACTCATGATTAAGGCATGATGATGTCTAAATCAATAAGGAATCATACTCTAAGGAGTTAGAGAATGATTATCAAATAACTAAATTCTTCTTAATAAAAGAATACCCCACACTAATAAAGAACATTAAGAATCACAAGGAGTTGTAAGTTCTTATATCCTTGACAGATACACCACGTTTATCTATGTGATGAGTTGTTCATGTGATGAGTCAACTATCTAGATGAATATGAGGAACCGAATTTTGAGTTATGGTTTATGACCATTACATCCTAAATGACATCCATGTGAACCATAAGGTATGACCTTGATGGTAGCACCCATTGGATGAAATCCATAAGTGCAAATGAATCTTAAGTGTTAAGACACATGGATAACATTTTGAGAAGGATGATGCTTGTGGATTGCAACTTAATGACTAAGACATTTGGCATATGGATACTAAAACCGCATTCCTATGAGGAATAAAACAAGGATGTGTACGTGACACAACCTATAAGGTTTATGAATCCACTAATGCAAATGAAGTCTATAAGTTACAATGGACTAATCAATGTGATTGATTGAGTACAAGAAACTCAGAATTGGATCTTTACTTTGATGATATAGTCAAAGGGTTTGACTGATATGTCAAAGATAAAGAAGGGATCTGTGATTTAGTGGGAGCGTATTCACATTCCACATGTTGATGTGAAATGGAAATGTTCTAGAATGGAAATCCTAAAGTGGAAATTATCTTTGAGGAAGATAGATATGTTTCCTATGTGATAGGAATAGAGATCTATAGAGATAGTTCTCGAAAACCTCTTGACCTAAAAGAGGAGAAAACATAGATTGGCAATCTATACTGAAGGGTTCAGTATGCACAGATTCAGTGGGAGAAAACTTGTCCATGTTACATGGAGTTAGTATCCCAAGGCCAAGTGTCCAATTCTTATGAAGAATGGGAACACTAACAATAGATATGGACCTATCATGTATGTAATCATCCCATTATCTTGCATGGAAAGAACAAAATGCATTCATCATCTTGTATGTATGACATTGCAATATGATGTGCTCATCCTAATAACTCGTATGTGAGACATGACGAGTGGATGTCTGTCTACTTCCAGTAAGGGTTACTGGAATACCATGAGAACTTGATAAGTACTTGAGAAGTACTAGTTCTATGGAGATAAGGAAGAGTTCAATGTAAAGAGTTACATTGAGGTGAACTTCCGAAAGGACAGAAAATTAATCGCAAAAATATATAGGATATATAAAAGTGAAAGTTTGTTGATAATTGGAAGTGTTCCAATAAAACCATTTAAAAAGTAAAATGTCGAGTATCCGTGTGTTAGAGAACAACAGTGGATATTATATGGATTTGGAAGTTCATGAGATGAACTTATAGATATTCCGCTCATTGATGACAAGTATGGAATCCTTGATCATGCAATGTGGCTAAAGGTTAGAGAAGGAATACTAGATCACATATTATGGAAACTCCATCTCATACGTGTGACGTACAGTGAAGAGATGTGAGACATGCAATTTATACTAACTTTGGCAAGGCGTTGCCATTACTCACTATGATCACACTAGAGCAGAGTAACATGTGGGACATGTTTGAAGATCACTATGAATATGATTCAAGGGTGATTGGCTCGCAGTGCAAGTGGGAGTTTGTTGGTATGTATGCCCTAAGAGGCAATCATGGGATGATTGGTGAGATACATTAAGATTGATTTGATAAACATCAAAGGCAAGCTTCCAATTCTTTCTAGTTCAGTCATATGAGATATTGATAGAAAAGATTGAATGTCTAGAGAATGACAGTACTCAATGACGTATGCCTTCAGGTTCAGGACCTGAATGATGAGATCATACGGATGCTAAGAGTTTGTACATTCTCATTATGTCCCTAGTCGGATGTCATTGTGGAAGGTAGATAGACAGCAATGACACACAAGACTAAATTGTGGTGTTGGTTGATGACAGAACCTCATTAGTCATGATATAGAGATATCAAACCAAACACATAGGTACTTGTTAGAGAACAAGTGTACCAGAAAGACCCACTGTGAGTTTGACAGATGGAACCATGACATGGTAGTCACAGTCAGTACTCACAGTGATGGTGGTGAGTGTGATTCTTTGACCTGAAATCACTACACTCAACACATGTCGTTGGGCACACTTTGACATCATCAAATGCAGTCCTGAAACATGGGTTGTTATAAAGGTGATGATTGGGTGGCTTTGACACATGAGGCTTTTGAGGGGTGAGTGATAGATATGGGATTTGTCCCTCCTGAGGGAGTTTGATATCCATGGCCACTTGATGAGTAGGATTGAGAAAGGCATGCACGCATGTGTGAATCAGTATGTGATATTGATGCCATACATATCTCTTCCAATCTACTCTGAGATCAAGAAAGTGAATGAACGTTGAAAGGATGACTGTTCCATGCCTCGAGTTCATTCGGGATATCAGTGACAAAGGAATTATACATTCACTGTAACACCATTCACGGATTGTAGGATTGAAAGTTGGAGACACTTGGGTAGCACTGATGTGTGACTAGGCACCGCTCTTTGCTTGTGAAGTCATAAGTGTTATGGACTTTCACTGCCAACGTGAAAACAACAAGGGAAAGACAACTGCAGAAAGCAACTAGTGGCAAGAGAGTGTTTCAGTGACTAGTACGCTGACAGGAGGGTGTGAATCCTTCCAATTCCTTATGAGACAAGGAGATTGGAGTTCCAGGTGGTCCATGTGGAGTACTTCAGAGGCGGGAGATTTCCTCCGCTTGGAGGACAACTGTCAATCCCGACAGTCCCGGTGAGACCAGGAGTCGTCAGTCCCGGTGCGATCAGGAGCTGCACAGACATCGTCCAAGACCGGAGGTGAAGACCGCGCGAGCCGTGAGGTATTGTCTCCGAGCAAGCCTCAGGACAAGGTATGATTCCACAAACCATCCTTTCCTATTGTATAGACGTTGACGCGTTTCCTTGTTCTGGGTTTGGGGAGGAGAAAATTTTTGTTTCCGCTGCCTTCTCTACCTCCCCTAAATCCCAACAATGGATATATCATGGGCAAAGTATATTCTACCTTGTTTCTAAAGCACAATTCTAACAATTTTCTTATTATTCAAATTTATGTTGATGATATCATTTTTGGTGGAACTAATATTGATCTTTGTAAGGTGATTAGTGATCTTATGCAGAGTGAGTTTGAGATGAGCATGATGGGGGAGCTTACATTCTTCCTTGGATTTCAAATCAAGCAAACAAAGAATGAGAACTTCATCAACCAAGGCAAGTACACAAATGAACTACTTAAGCACTTTGGGATGGAGAACACCAAACCAATGGATAACCCCATGTCAAACACCTCCAAGCTTGATAAAGATGAAAAGGGTGAAAAGGTAGATGAGAAGATTTATAGAGGTATGATTGGAAGTTTAGTATAGTTAATTGCCTCTAGACCTGACATAATGTTTAGTGTTGGCTTGTGTGTTCATTTTCAGTCAATTCCTAGGAAATCACACCTTATAGTTGTTAAGAGGATTTTGAGGTACTCAACTACAACTGAAAATTTTGGACTATGTTATGCTAAGTCAAGTGAATTTACTCTTACTTTTTATAGGTGATGTTGATTATGCAGGATGTTTGGTTGATAGAAAGTGCACAAGTGGCACTTGCTTCCTCCCAGGACCTTGATTGGTGTCTTGATTCTCTAAGAAATAGAGTACACTGGCTCTATCAACTATAGAGGCTGAATACATTGCAGTCACGAGTAGTTGTTCCTAGGTTCTATGGATGAAGCAAATGCTCTAAGACTTTAACATTTATTTTGATGCTTCTCCTATCTATTGCGATAATACTAGTGCAATAAATTTATCTTACAATATTATATTGCATAGGAGAGCCAAGCATATAGAGGTTTGTCATCATTTTCTTCGTGATCATATTGCCAAAAAGGATATTTATATCACGCATGTGGATACAGAAAATTAGTTGGTGAATATTTTTACTAAACCTCTAGCTGAGAACAAATTAATTTTATTAGATCTAAACTACTCATAACTACTTTGGATGATATTTATAATCCATCTAGCTAGTTGTTATCTATCTTGTATGTTTTTCTCATGTCTTGATCACCTCTGCTTGCTAAGTGCTAAAAATCCATGTTGTTGTGCCTTGTTTTTTTTTCTAATTTTGGGTATCTTTTGCAAATGACTGTTTTATCGCCAAATAGTACCCCATGATGAGTGAAATTGCCTTAATATGTCTAAAATGCAAAATGGACTAGAAAAATAAATTTAACTAGCACTCAAATGGCTAGAATCTAGAATTTCTAAGTTTGGGATAGACTTTTTATCGGTCGAGTTGCCAACTCGACCGATTCGTGGTTGAGGATTTATGCAAAATGTCATTCGGTCAAGTTTCTCTCGTGCAAAACTCAGCCAATGGCCGGGATGACCAATTCTTAAATAGATTTGGGCCAACTATTCTCCCTCTCTACTAGAGAAAAGTCGACCAATTCTTACTCTAGCTCTCTTAAACCCTCAACCTAGCCACGACCTTCCTTCTCCTAGCCATAGCCAGCCTCCATTTGACCTATCTAGGACCTTTTCCAATCTACCCTAGGTGGTTAGACGACCTTTGGTGGTGGTTTTCTCTTGTTCGGTTTCTCAATCTTTTCCATCTCACATTCATGTCCTCAAATAGAAGTAAGAGGGCCACACATGTTGGAGCTCCATCGTCATCCTCCAACTCTCACCTCATTCCTTTTGATGACACCTTCTTTGTCTCAATTGAAGCTCTAAATAGGTATAAGGAGCTCCTTCCTAGGAACCCTTTTGCATTATGTGCCTTGTTTGAGCCTCACCCGCATAAACAAAAGGTGATAGATGAGGTAGCTGAGTTGCTCTACGACCATCACCTAGCAGCCCTGAGTGTCGAATGTCGATGCTTTCATAATGCCATTACAAACACTAAGGCGGTCCATGAATTTTATGCTAATCTTTCATGGAACTACAACTCTCTCTGAAGATACCTTGAACATGTTTCTCAATGGTGTTGAGGTCACCGACACATGGAGGAAAGATTATTATAAGTATTTTGACTTGCTTGACCCTGAGTATTTCTACAAGCATTATGGTATCACTCTCCCTAATATTCATAAGTTCTTGAAGAAGCCTCAGACACCCTAAAAGAAGAACATACCATCCTCTTCCTTATGTCTGAAAAACCGCATCCTTGCTCTGGTAGCCAACTGCAATATTCACCCCAAAAAGAATCAAACTAAAATTGCAGAGAATACTGCAGTGATTATGTATTGTCTTTTGAAGAACATATGAGTCAAGTGGTCTAGATAAATTCACCACCACATGACTTGCTTTGACTCTGGGAGAATACCTGAGGTACCCACCCACCCTACCCAGCCCTGATCTATGTTCTCTTCACCTTTGCGACTGAGAAGTCTTTTTTCCATGATCTTCATTACAAACCCTCTAGAAAAGGAGTCTACATCAACGAGACAACAATCAAGGAAACATATTGCCTAAATCCTCTTCCACCACTCCTGGAGCGTCTACCTCCACCCAAGCATTTCCACCTCCACCACCATCCCGACATGCCCGCGCCTCATTTCATGTATCCAATGAAGCCCTCATGGGTTACATGGTGCATCCGTAGGCGTACAACCTACATGTTTAGGAGAACTTACATCAGGATCTCTTCCAGATCATGTTGACCATGAACCTATCTTGTGCCCATCCCTACCCTACCTACCATTTGTATCCTGGTTGTGACTATGCTTCCTATGCATACAATCACTTCTACACGACCCCTCCACCTGCTGCTTCTGCTGCTACACCCTCTATTGTTGGTAGATCTACTTCTGGAGTGCTTCCTCTGCCTACTGGCCCCATTTCTACCATGCTTTCCAACCTTGGAACTTATGCTCCCTCTTCCCCTCAGGCCCAGGAGCTACATGACCTTGGCATGTCTTGGGCGGAGTAGAATGCACTGTAGCCCGGTCACAGTTTTGGTCCTTCTACCGATGAGGAGATGCCCGACCAGATTGATGAGGAGATGTTGTTGAAGATGAGGAGGCCATTGAGGATAACGATCATGATGATGGTTCTTCTAATGGCTTTGTTGGTGCCTCTGGCGATGATGGTGATGTTGTTGTTACTGTTGCACTTTTAGAGAGTGATGGGGACTACAAGCCTGAGGCTGATGCTACAAATGATGACCCTTTGGACATAGATGGCATAGATGTTTGGATGTTTTAGCTTTTAGCTCTTAGATGGTGACCATATATATCTTTCTAGACTATTTGTACTAAAGACATTCGGGCACATTATCTGATCTGTACAATTTCTATCATCATGTTGCTTTCATCTCTGGCTTGTACTTGTCATGAGAACATGCTTATGTGTTGCAATCTTACTTCTATGTATCATAACTCTATGTGTGCTCTATCATATGAGTTCTTGGTATGATTTTCCATATTTTGATTATGACACAGGTTGCTTGTTTCTCTCTCTATTCTCATCTCTGTTTTGGTTTGTGCTAGGTATGGTTACATGTTTGGTTATGCTTGAAGAAGACCTATTTTCATGTTCTTCTACCCCCCTTACTTTTTGATAATGCCAAAAGGGGGAGAGAAGTTTGATGTTTTTAAGATCAACCATATTATTTTTTACTACCTATGTGATCATTTTCTTGTCTAAGTATATGTTGTATCATATGACTTGCTAAAGGATCAAGTAGTATACATGCTATATAGCTTTGTGTAGAAAGACTAACTATGCAAGTAAGAGTGAGCATAAATTAAGGGGGAGGGGGAGCAATTCACATTGTTACAATTTTGAATCCCCTTTCAATTCACAAGGCTAAAGGTATAACTTCACACACCCTTTTCAATATGTTGAGGAATGATTTGTTATTGTCAAAAGGAGGAGAATGTTGACTTGAGATTATACATTGTCCATATTTTGACAATGACAACCATTCCATTCATATCTATCTAATATGTTTGATTGAGATAAACTTCAGGTATTAGGTACATGAAAAGGATCGAATTCATCAAGTTCTATCTTGTTGAAGTTCAAATCATAAGCAAAGAAAATGTACTATTGTTGAAAACACTCCAAACCACCTTAGAATATTTTTGTAATCATTTGTATTGATGGTATGACTTGTAACTAATACGAGAAAAAATTTAGGGACACTTAATTCCATCATTTGATCCCTTAAAAATCATTTTTGAAACTTCATCACACCAACTTTATCGATCGATTTTGAATATCGACCGATCAGTGATGGATTTTTGGAAATGATTGGATCAATAGAGTTGTACACTCACAAAACTTGACCGACCAACTTTCTATACAAAGTTGATTTTGATGAATCAGTCGAGTTACCTTAGGACAAACTCGATCGATCATTTGAAAATTGGCTTTATCAGATATTGAATTGGTTGAGTTACCTTTATTGAAACTTGACCAAATACACTGTACAAAGAATGCAAAAAAAGTGATTCCATCCATTGAAGAGTTGTTAGAATTGAAAATATGCGCAAGTTATAAAACGGCTAGTTTTCATTCTTAAGTGATCCCACACTCAAAGGAACACCGCCAACTATAAATAGCACCTCTTGGAGTTCATTCCAAGGTTGCTCATTTATTCTATCCTTGGTCCTTGTTGTAATTGAGTGTGTAAAACCCCTTTGAGCACCTTTCTCTCTCTCATTTACAAAGCATTTAATGATTGAGTGATTTAGGCATGTTATAAGAGAGCAACCTCATTGTTACTTTGTAAAGCTCTCCATCTCTCCACTTCACAATCCCATTTCTCCATGAGTAAAGGCTGAAGTGATATTCTCTGAGTGAAGGAGGAGTTTCTATTCTTCTTTAAGGCTGAAGAAGGTGTGAAGATCTTGTCCAAGTGAAGAAGAAGGACAAGGCGGAAGATCCAAGGAGCTTGGTGGGTAAATCCTCAAGGCTGAAGTCTTGTTGCAAGGATGAGATGTCCTAGAAGAAGGAATTGTGATGCTTGCAAGAGTAGGTAAGAACTATTGTGAGGTAGAAGACTAGCTCTTGGATAGGTAAGCCCTTGGGTGTAAAGATGGTATTCTTGTATGTCTTCTAATGTAATATAAGTATACATGGGTTGCAAACACCTAGAGGTTGACCTCTCTAGGTAGTGGACTGACAATATCCTAGTTTGGAGATTGGAACCACTCTAAACACCTTGTCCAAATGTATGTTTCAATATCTCTCATCCTTGCTATGATTGTTTAGATAGGACTTCAAATTCACTCTTACCGCTTGGTTCCAATTGATACAATTTGAAGGTCTAACTATTCTTGTGCAACTTTTGAATCTCTATTCACCCCCCTTTAGAGCCCTAGATCCAACAAAATATATGTGTCAATAAAAAATAAGTATGTGCAAAAATAAGAATATTTGAGAATTATAAGAATTTCTAGTAAAAAAAGGTTCTTCCCATACAAGAATGGTATATATGTATGTATGTCATTTTAGTAAAATGCTCCTGAAAACGATGAAGCATGTCTTTGAATTTTAGGAATTATAGATATTAGGAGTCTTGCCATAAAACCCATTCAAAATATCACAAAACTTATTTTTGTGTGTGTGTATGTATATATACATACATACATACATATGTATATATATATAGTAGACTACAGATACTTGCAGTAGGTTCAACAAGCCAAAGGATCAACAACCAGAAGGTGGGTGAAAACACAAACTCTGGATTGAATATGAACTCCCATGTATACAAAGATGTGGAAAAGGAAGCCCTGAAATACCTGGTTATGGATAAGAATCACTATGATAGAAAACTTATTCTAAATAACAACATTTTTAATAGAGTCGATGCAAGTATTGCACAACAATTAATCACAATAAAGTATTAAAATAGAATGGAAGGTGGGCTCACACACCCAATACAAAATATTATTCATCAATCACATGGAAATCAGAACATTATAAGTTTATGAATCAAACAATCTCAATGGTAATGATAAGGTGGATAATATAGAAGAAAAAAATGCCTCATTATAGGAAATAAGATTTTATTCATAATAATGCCTAAACAAAATAGTGGATTGTACATACCTAATCTTCAGGACTAACCATATTTCTAGGGTGAAATTCCACCTACATCCATCTAAACCAAAAAGCATTTTACATATAGTCCACAATAATATTCACAAAGTAAGATCTTTCTTTCTAAACCTATATCTTAGTAAAGGTAAGTCCATTTGGATCTAGTGACTCATTAATTAATATTTAATTATATAAAGTATGTTTATTATCACTTCTAGGGTTTTAGTTTGTCAACAAGGTATCAGATAAACTTTCATTATAGACACATTGAGTTCTAATAAGTGAAATTACATTTTTATTCAAAGTAGTTCAACCTATATATGATACGTACTATTTCTAATACCAAGATATACACACACAAACACTCACACATAAACAAACAAATATATATACATACACACAAATTATATATATATATGGTTCTCAAACTGGGGAGGGAGAGTAAGGGCTAGTGAGAAAAATGAGTGGGTGAAATCATTAGTAAAAGGGAAGATTGTCGAATGTAGACCTAAAAGAAATTGCCTAACCAAATTGTTAATACATTATAACATATTCCAATAACTCCCCTGCCTTTTTTTGGATGGAAAGACAAATCTATAGGTGAATTGTACCACTAAAGGGATCATAGGTGTCCACCCAGTGCTAGTACCTACTTCTACAAAGGAGGATCTTAATAGGAGAAAGAAACTTGGTTCCAAAAATCGAAATGATATATTATTTGATTCTGGAAATGACATGTCAGATGCACCTATCATAATCAGAATTAACCAATTACAAGTCTAGATATCATTATCATAATCACCATGAAAAATATCATTAAAAAACCGAGAGGCTTTATTTGATGAATACTTTATTGTTTACCAAATCTTTATGGTTGTTTATGGAATTATTATAGCATGTTGATATATTTATTAGGGGGCAGTCATTCAATCTCCTATGATCCCCATATCTCTCAGTCACAAAAGGGTTTATAACATAGGTGTTGGGCGATCTACTCTAAACAAATGTGGACTTACACAAGCTCAGAGACCCTTTCTTTCATTTCTTTAAAGGGCCCTGATCTTTACTTCTCTGGGAAGGGATCGTGAGTAAACCTTCAAATTATGAAAAATGAGACCAACATCGAATGGGAGTCATGCTGCTCAAGGATCTAATTAACCAATTTGTATTTTCTCTACAAATGGATCTTTTAGCATCCTTTTCTCTTACAAATGAATTTTCATGATCCATGGCCCACCCAATTCTCCCATTTGGGTTTTCCCTTCTTAAAAGAGCTACAAGGAAGGGAAAGAAAGAAATTTCTTAACATTACCTTCTTGAGAATGAGAACTTGATAAATATTCATTTTTCAATTGAAGATCAAACCAAAAAATATAATCAAAGATTGGTTCTCATGTGAGAAGATCCCAACTTTCTACCACTAACTTCTACTATTTCCTATTTATATCTATGTGTGGGGGGTGTCTACGGTTGTTCGTTCATAGAGCATTTAAGATTAGCATATTGAAGTTTTTTAATAATGATTTTTGAATTTTGTGAACTACTATCTTACTAATTATCAATACATACATGGAAAAATGTGTAATAGTTTTAATATCCTCAATGCCAAGACATTAGATAAAATATGTTTTCTCATCATTGTACCACATTTATAACATGTTTTGATTATTAGTTAATTTTTAGGCAAATGTATCTCTACTAATTATCTTCTTTCAGTTAGAAGTTATAGACCTCTTATTAACGTAATATTATATATATGCCTATTCATCAATCAGATGCACATAGTTTTAATAGATCGACTACTATAAGGTTCTATTATGATTAAGTTTGATAAACCAACCCTTAAAATATAATCTAGTATAGTTTGCATTCTTATACTATTAAATAAGTAATAAAAATAGGGATAGGATGAATGCATTCTAAAGTATAGTCTTTCTACATACCAATATACTAGCATATATCATAATATGCTTAATAGAGTAGATGGGTAAGTTGGTTTACATGATTCCATTGGAAATGAGGTTTATTGGCTAACATCAAGTATCCTTTATCTAGCTAAGATACTGATATTGTTTATTCGATAAGTTAGATTTATAAAACCTGAATTTTAGATTATTGTATAGACCTATAAACTATTGAAACTCAATTGATCTTTGATGGATCAGTTAGGAGTTCCATCTTGGGTTGTCATTTCCTTCACCTATGTAACAACCGATATCTAGCCTCTTGACCCTGGTCATATGCCTTAGAGGATATAACGTTTGACTCTTTGGAATTAGACAAACAAGGAGGAAAATATACTTAAAAGTAGTTAATTGTAACCCTAATATGTTAATCCATGAATAAATTAGCCAAACATATAGGCATAAAAACAAATATGGCCTAATGCTCTCATATTAATTAATAGACTAGTAAAATATGTCACATGTCATAATATTAAGAGAAATAATATGCATAGAAGAACTAGGTGTCCCTGATTGAGAATAATGATACATAATAGAACTAATAAATCTACTGAGATGAAAGATAAATTCATAGTATTTTGTGCACAATAATGATATATAACCCTTTTTGTTTAATGTAAACACATGGGACACAATTGTATGAATAATAGTGATAATGATAAAATAATATAATAACTATAATCATAATGGGCCACAAATATTCATTTTGTATAACTCATGAAAGGAAACCACAAAAGTGAAATCTAATGTGAAAAACATGCTCCTTGGGTCCCAATTATCTTGGGAGTCAAATTTATTTGCACAATAATAATTATCCTAAACCCTTTTAGAAAGGAAAATATAAGTTTTTCTCAAAAATATCAAATAAATCATTAACTAACTTCAAAGATGGAAACAAATCTCAAATTCGTAATCTATATGTTAAAATTAGCCTATGAGTACATTTTTATCTAATTTGGACAATCTTTAATGTTAAAGTGTATTTTAGGAGAGAGAAAATGTGTAAAATCTCTAAACATTAAATAATGTGTTAAATAATACCAAGAGAGGAAATTTATGAAACATTTGTGTCTAACATGATTAAATTTTCTTGAGGGTAAAATTTCACATTAATTGGGTAATTTTTAGAAGTCTCAAATACATTAGGAAAGAGAAAATATGATTTACTTTAAAAGAATTAAATGAGAAATCAATAGTTTTAAAAATGTAGAAACTAATGCCAAAATTGGATTCTGCATGCCTTAGCTGGTCTAGGTGCAGAATTTCATATTAATAGGACTTTGTTTGGGCCCTCAATTTGACTTGGAAAGAAGCTTAATCAAATTTTAATTTAATGCATATAATTTACTGATTTCCTAGAGTATTTGATTTTCCATCTGTCACACTGGTTTCTTAATTTCACCTTCTCTCCTGACCGTTTGATTTTAGCCATATGGCTATGCTATCTTCTTCTTCCTCCAGTTTTTTTCCCATTTTGGTTGTAATAGTGACTTTGATCTTCTCTCAGTGATGTCTCCTTTGTCGATGAATGGTTTTTCAAGATTCTTTCTCTATTGCCTTGGTCTTTCCTTCTCATTTTGTTTGATACCCAACTCGAACCCTAAGGTGTCCTATATAAGAAACCCCTGATTCCCCCTCGCGAGCAGCCTACGCTTCGAGTTGTAGGTTTACCTACAATGCTTCGTACTTATACCCAACCACCCATAATTCACCTCCATCACTCTGCAAACCCACCTACATGTTCAATTTGGGCCATGGAAGGGCACACTACTGCAATGAATGACATCTACCTCACTGGTGGTCACATTCTTTCCAGCAAATTCCCAGCCATCACAAGCTAATTAAATTTGGTGGCAAGTTTCCTTTTGACTAACCCCTTCCTTTTCAAATGCCTTTGCTCAATAATATTTATCCTAGCCAAGGATCCCAAGATGGTTCCTTGCCTCTATTTTTAAGAGATGTCAATGACATTCTCAAGGTTCCTTCTCACCCGAGTTGCTTTTTTTTGCCCCAATTTACTCCAGTGACCCCGCTTGTTCTGATCGCATCACCAATGATTTTTATTTTGTCTTTAGCCATTTAGGTGTGATAACCCATCACTTTCCCTGAGTAAACATGGCGGATTGGCCTAGCCTGAGTTTTATTTTGCCCTGATGTTACATGTTTAGGCTCGATGAGTTTAGTTTGGGATTGAGAAGGAAAAGGAAATAACTCCCAAACTTGAGTAGGTTCCCACCCTCTTTTTGATTTCTGGCCGAGAAGCTACTTCATGAATCAATGTTTCTTGAGTTGAAGAAGGAAGGAGGTGAAGATCACCAATGTTTGTTTCTCAGTTTTGCCCCCATGATGATCATGTTATTTACTAGCAGGTAGAAATATAGCCTCTTGACCCTAATAATATGCCTTAGAGGATAGAAAGTTTGACTTCTTTGTAATTATCCAAACAAGGATGAAGATATACCTAAAAATAGTTAATTGTAACCCTAATATTTTAATGCATGAATAAATCACCCTAACATACATGCATGAAAAAATATGACCTAATGCTCTCATATTAATCAATAGACTAATAAAATATGTCACATGTGATAATATTAAGAGAAATAATATGCATAGAAGAACTAGTTGTCCCTAATTGATTATAATGATACATAAATATGGATCTAATAAACCTAATGAGATAAAAGATAAATTTATAGTATTTCGTGCAACATAAATATATATAACCCTTTTTGTGTAATGTGAAGATATGGGACATAATTGGATGAATAATAGTATAAATGATGAACTCATATGATAACTATAGTGATAAAGGGCAAAAAATACTACTTTTGTATAACTCATGAAAGGAAACTATAAAAGTGAAAATCTAATGTGATAAACATGTTCCTTGGGTCCCAATTAGTGTGGGAGTCAAGTTTCACCTTACTTGCAAAATAATAATTATTCTAAATTCTTTTATAAAGGATAATATGAGTTTTCCTCCAAAATATCAAGTAAATCATTGACTTAGAAAATGAAAACAAATCTCAAATTCATAATCTACATGTTAAAATTAGCCTATGAATGGATTTCATCTAAAATGGACAATATTTAATGTTTAAGTGTAATTTAGGAGAGATAAAATGTGTAAATTCCCTAAATATTAAATAATGTGTTATATAATAATAAGAGAGGAAATTGATGGAAAATTCATGTCTAACATGCTTAAGTTTGCTTGAGTGTGAAGTTTCACATTAATAGGGTAATTCTAGAAGTCTCTAGTACATTAGGAAAGAAAAAATATGATTTTATTTAAAAGAATTAAATAAGATATCAACAATTTCCAAATGTGAAAACTAATGCCAAAATTAGATTCTACATGCCTTAACTAGTCTAGGTGAAAATTTTCATGTTAATAGAACTTTGTTTGGGCCCTCAATTTGATTTGGAATGAAACTTAATCAAATTTTAATTTAATGCATTGAATTAACCGATTTCTATAGTATTTGATTTTCCATCTGTCACATATCCTAATTTTGACTTCTCTCCTAACCATATGATTTCAATTGTATGATTGTGCTATCTTCTTATCCCTCTTGTTTTTTTCCCATTTGGCAGTAATAGTGACTCTGATCTTCTCTCAATGATTTATCGCTCATCGATGAATGGTTTTTCGAGATTCTTTCTCCATTGTCTTTGTCTTTCCTTCTCATTTTGTTTGATACCCAACTCGAACCCTAGGTTGTACTATATAAGAAACCCCTAATTCCCCCTTGTGAGTGGCCTACACTCAGAGTTGCAGGTTTCCCTGCAACGCTTCTTACTTTTACCCAACCACCCATAATTCACCACCATCAATCCACAAACTCACGTACATGTTCAATTTAGGCCATGGAAGGTGTGTCGTTGCAATGAATGACATCTACCTCGTCGGTGGTCACATCCTTTCCAGCAAATTCCCAGCCATCACAAGCCAATTAATTTGGTGGTAAGTTTCCTTTGGACTAACCCCTTCCTTTCTGCATGCCTTTGCTCAGTGAGATTTATCCTAGCCAAGGATCCCAAACTGGTTGTCGCCTCTATTTTTTGGAGATGACAATGATGTTCACATGGTTCCTTCTCACTCCAGTTACTCATTTTTTTCCCCTAATGGAATCTAGTGACCCCGCTTATTCTTATCGCATGACCAATGAGTTTTGTTTTGTCTTCAATCATTTCAGTGTGATCACCTATCACTTTCCCTAGGTGACCATGGAGGATAAGCCTGGTCTGAGTTCTAGTTTGTCCCGATGTTAAGGGTTTAGGGTTGATGAGTTCAGTTTTTGATCGAGAAGCCAAAGGGAATAACTCCCGTGCTTGAGTAGGTTCCCACCCTCCTTTTGATGTCTAGCCTATAAGCTACTCCATGAATCAATGTTTATCGAGTTGAAGAAGGAAGGAGGAGAAGATCACCAATGTTTATTTCCCAGTTTTTCCCCCATGATGATCAAGTAATTTACTGCACAACCAAAAAAAAATCATCTTTTTGTCTCTATGGTTTTCCCTTAATTCGTTGAGCCGCTTGCCTTGTTGGCTATGGGGTCGAGCCAGATGGCAAATCCAGATAGGGTGGAATTAGCAAGTTTGATCGCTTACTAGATTACACTTGATGACATGGATTTTCGGAATTATATGGTTGGTCATATTTTTACAAATTCATAGCTAATTATCTATATCTTAGAAAAATAAAATCAAATGAAAATAAAATATGTTCTAAAATAAAAAAAATTATAATCTACCTAATGGTACCAATTTCCTAACCTAAATCTAATGTTATAAAAAGGAGATTTTTATGAATTTTCTTAATTGATTTAGTTCTTCTAAAATCATAATTAATATTATATAAGTACAAAAATAAAGTAAAATATGCTATGAACTCAAGAAAAATGTAATCTAAAATATGGTATGGTTATCATATCCTAATTCAATAATAATAAAAAGTCAATTTTTAGTGTTTATGAAATTAATGAAAACCTAACCCTAACTCTACACATATGTTTTATAGGTGCTTTGGAGATCTAGGTTTGGACCTAGGACTGAATTTGGACTATTTAGACTCTGAAAGTGAGGTATGCTTGCATATCCTATTATTCACATTGATCAATTAACTTACTTTTATCTTTCTCTTGGTCCTATGGACAATATCCTACACAATATCTCTTTCTCTTGAGAATATATTACTTGGTTCTAATTTTTGTGAATCATTCTACTCTAAAGGATACTCTTTTGACTCAATCTTATACTTGGTTCAGGATGGAACTTCTTCTTGGCGATATGTTCTACTTTTATCCACTTATGTGGTGGATGTTTATATTGTCCATTTATATGATGGCAATCTTGTTTATTCTGATTATACTTTTTACTTGCCTCTACATTAAGCATGTTATGTGATTCAATAGCCCTAGAGTAGTGTAATTGCTTTGGTTTATGGGATATGTATCTTTATTATATTTTTGGGATGGAGGTTATGTGCCCCATACCCAGGTTTTGTGCCCACACTTTATATATTGGATAGTTTGGTTATGTGCCATTATCTATCAGGTTTCAAGTTTATGAGGCTTGGTTGCCATTGTCTTTATATTGTTCTAGTACTATGCTTATCTCACATGCATGCAGGTTGATGCTATTGATGATGGGTTATGTGCCCTATCTTTTTTAAATGTGCTTTCGAGGCACAATTTTTTGTTGATTATATGGAAAGTATTCCTTTGTTATCATATGATTGCAATTCATTTTCTCTTGATACCCTTTTGGGTGGTTCTTTTCTCTTCTATGGGAAGCAATGTGATTTTGATGTCCTTTATGCAATATGTTGCTCAATCCATATTTAGTATGCACATACCAGCCTAATGCTGATGTCATCTATTTTTTCCCTCTTGTTGGGGTATGCTTCCTACCCTATGTGTAGGACATGGACGACATGGCATGCTGAGATGGACCTAGCTTAAGGAGTTGATGCTTGGAGACAAACTTGATATGGTTTAGATTTCCATGTAATAGATCCTTATGATGTAATATCCATGTAAACCCTATATGGGAGATGATCAAGTACATTTGTAAAATTGATTATATTCTTGTTTATTATCTATTGCTATGCTTTGGCCTTTTGTATACTATCATTTAAGATTTGAAGATTTTACACCGATTCCAATATACCTTTTGTATGTGTTTGGAATGGATGTTTTATTCCTCAAATTTTAGTAGGGGGTGGATCCCCTATCTGGTCCCACTCTTTACAACCTACTTGGAGTACAGAAAACCCAGGATGACATGGGTGATGATCAAACTTACTCACAAACATGTTCCATTTTGTAAGATTTTTTAGACTACCATGATGATTATTATATTTTCTTTGAGATTTCTCTTGCACAAACACATGTATTGGCACGAGTGTGATGTTATGATTCTTCCAATCCTAATGTTCTAACTTTTTCATCCAAGGTAGTACTTGTGTTGTGTTGATGTTCAATGAAAAGGAGCGGGCCTATTCAACTCATGTAATTGTTCAAACGCCATATGTCTTATTTTCTCTTTCATTATTATATATATCATGACATGTCATAGAATTGGTGGATGGACAAAAAGGGTCAGGGGCAAGGTTTAGGGTGAGGGAGAGCCAGAGAGAATATCCCTAGAGGTGGAAGGGGTGAAGGGAATGGTGAAGGCTTCCGTAAGACAGAAGAGGCATCTCTACTTAGTCCAAGGGAGACTGGGGGATTGGAGTAGGCAACAGTGCCCTCTCCTAAGATCTCCATCAGAGTCTAGGAACTACCTTTGTGGGAGGAGGATGGAGAGTTGATGCCTAGGAAGAGAGTGGGGGCAAAAACCAATCCTTGCTTAAGAACGTTACATATGCCCCCAAGAACAAGAGATTGGTATTCCTATCTCAAAATCTATTGCAAGACGACATGTTAACTGGATCAAAGACTCACAATAAGATTTGGTGGAGATGGACATTGCTTCTAAACTCTTTGTGGAACCAGTGGTTAAGAATGTTGTTAAAATTGTAGAGATTGTGAGATATGAGAAAGATCTGTCATCATGGTATGATTATCTCTCAATTCTATCCATTGGATGGAAACCTCTCTATCATCTTTTATCTAGAAGGGTTCACAAGCAATGCAGCCTAGCAAAAAATTGAAATTGTTGCAGAGGGAAGGGATGGTTTCATAGTGTCGCCAACAGTGAAGGAAAGAGAGCGGATATTGGGATCCGCTCCATGGATGATGGATGTCCTTCTAGTTATCATTAAAAAGTTATGTCAAGTTCTCTTCTAACCCCCTCTCATTCCCATATGTTCTTGTTCAATTCAAAATTGAGAACCCCGATGTGCCATGGACGACCAAAAAGTTGGCATGGGTGGCAAGTAAGGTTGTCCTCTTGATTTCAAAGATTCCAATTTGACTATGGGGTGACTTGGCTTTTGTAGAGAATGTGTGAGGTGAAATATTTGTTTCCTATTTCTAAAGTTGTTGCAACGATATTATATGGTTTTCCCACCACTCTGAAACTAGAATTTATGTCTAAACTTGGCCTATGCATATTTGCAAGTTTTTTGGGCAGTGACCTGTGTCTTTTCCCCAAATTAACACTAAATTCAGTGATAAATGTGATTTGCAGGTCTATGTTGGTAAATTTTAGATGTGCTCAAAGGAATACTGAAGAGAACCAACCTCAGGTGTTTGACGCCCCACCAGCTCCAATGGTTGACAATATTGATTCTGTGATAAATTTAGGTACTAATGAGGAAATTGTAATAGTTAGTGAAAATATAGGAAACAAGGTACTTTCTCATGACTTTGATCTAGTAACTAACTCAACTTCTAATCGAAGTATTATATATGTTGTGGGATATATATCCAATAAGGTAGATCCTAGTGGGAAAGAGCCAATGATGGTTGATGCACCTGGGATGCCTCAACCGTTACAAAGGGTTGATATTCGTACCTCAAGGAATTTGTGGAAGGGAAATAATTCCTCTATCCATCACATGGATGATAGGTTACATGATATGGAGGAGGATGTAGATAATGATAAGGAGGGTGAGACTATTCTACAACCATGGGATATGTATGAAGACCAGGGAGGAAATCTAAAATGTAACACGAAAAAGAAGCCCAAATGATTGGATCCACTTAAAATTTCTCCAGCTCATGTTAGATGCTCTATGATCTAGTATGGATTTAAAGTGTGTCCAATTAGATCTTTGTTCCTTTTTTGTTCTTTATTTGTTCTATTGGTTTTTGTGTCATAGTTTCCATCCTACTTATTCTTAACTTCACTAAAAGGAATATAGCCTTTGGTTTATTCTGGTTGGTAGCATGTTGTATGGTGGTGCATGCTGTCTAAAATCTCATCTCTGTATGGTTGGCTATCAATAAAGTTCCACACACATCTGAACAAAATATATGTATATAAATGGAGAATTATATCCAAATAAAATGTGTTGTTCTATTTAATTATTATTATATGTATCATGACTAATTAAAAGGAATAGACTATTCAATTCACATAATAATTCAAATACCATACATTTTGATTTCTAGAATCAATAGCATATGTTTCATGACTAGTTGAAAGGAGTAACCTATTCAACTCACATGTTTTATCAAGTATCATAGATTATCTTTTCTTTAGTCATTAATATATGTATCATTCAATATATTGGCATATTCCTCCCTTGTTTCTTGTTTATTTGATTGTGGAAGTTTGAGGTTAATATATTAGCTAAGATGCAAAGTAATAAATCATGTTTCTTGCATGCAATAAGGACTTTTATTACCTATATTTCAATGTGATAATTAATCTCAAAAGGATACTTATTTTCATAATAAAACAAATATATACCAATTAAATTTGATTATTAGTTTTCATAATTACTGTCATCAATCACAAAATAATGTTTGTAATAGATTGTAAAACCATATGTATACGAATATGTGCAGTATTGAAATGCAATGTATAGAAACTATAGTTAGACAAACATATTTTAATTTAAAGATACCAAAGAGGGTCAAAAAGTAAAATATAGGGACTACATTGAAAATATTGTTCAATGAGGAAAACTAAGATTATAGCTCAAAATAGATTATGTAACATACCAGATCTTGGATCCTACCCTAGAACTGTGACCTTTTATATTTGACCAAACAAGGTTAAGGTTAGAATGTTCCCAATAAGCTAATGCATGAATAATGTAATCTAATATGTCACATAATTCATTTGATGATAATAAGTTGATAAAGAACTTAATTGAATACATAATTGAGATAATGAGCCTTTAGTGGGCCAAGTGACATATCTCATAAAAATAAATACCAAAAGTGAAAAATAAGTCTAATTTCATGTTCCTTGGGTCCCAATTACCTTGGGAGTCAAGTTTCACATTATTCACATAATAATAATTCATTTAATTCATATTGGAAAAGAAGATGAATGTTTTCCCAAAAACATCAAATAAAATAATAAATGACTCCAAAAGAGGAAAATAATATTATATTTGTAATCTATATAACAAATATAGCCTTTGGGTGAATTTTCATCCAATTTGGAGAAAGTTTGCTTAAAAGGTGAAAATAGGAGAGAGAAAGTGTGTAGAACCTTCAAAATATTAAATAAATATGCAAACAACTCCAATAAGTAAAATTTATGGCAAATTGATATCCAACACATTAAATATGACTTGTGGGTCGAGTTTCATAAAATTTGGATAATCCTAAAGCCATTAATGGAGGAGGAAAGAGAAAATATGATTTGATTTGTTTAACCCATTAAAAGTTTCTAAAAGGCAAAACTAAATGCATAATCAGAATCTACATGCCTTAATTGGCCTCTATGCAAAATTTTATTTAATTCAGATAATGTTTGAGCCCTCAATCAAGAAAGAGAAAAAAAGAACTAATGCTTTCCAACTTTGGTTTAATCGGTTTTGATTTTGGTTTATTTTGTCACATGTCACACTATAGTCGGCCGGTTTCTGATTTTCCTTCTTATGTTCCTCTTCACAGTGACCGTTGGATCTTGAATGGATGGCATTCGTTCGTCTCCTACCTTGAGTAGGAGCCTGGCCCGGATTGCTCTATACTCTGATTTTTCATTTTGATCGCTCTCCCTCCCTCCTCCACCGTTCTTTATGATTTTTGTTCTATTGTGATTAGGAGATGAAACTGCACCTAAGGATCCTAACTTTCCTTATCTTACACCATCCCTATTGTAAACCCCCAAAACACCTTCACGGCCTCTGTTTCCTTTTCTCTTCTCCACCTTTCCCCTATAAATAAGATACCTCCTAAAGCTTCCTCTACGCAACCACGACTTCTTCCTACCATCAATTGATTCCAGAACCTCGTCATTGCATCTAGCAACCTCCAAATTCCTCAGTCTTTTTCTCAAATCAGATCTTGGAGTTGGTAATCGTTCTGCTCAATAGCCTGCTTCTGGACCATCCTGGGTCGACTGTGAAGCCGTTGGAGGTTTCCCCCTCGCCTGAGATGCAGTAGGTTGGCCTCCCCTACTCAATGAGCTTTTGCTAACTCCAGCCTTACCATCAGGGCCTTTTCATGGCCTTTCAGCACTGGTGAACCTTCTATCTTCTCCCTTATGCCTCAGTAACCTTCCTCGCTCTTTTCTCTTCATGTTTTTGCTCTCAGGTTTGAAGTTCATCGTGCCCGCCGATTTTGCCCAAATCTGCCTAGCTGTTGCATGCTGCTTCATGCAACAATGGCGCAGGCAAGTATGGGGATGATACCCCTTGGTTTAATATGTTACAATGAGGGAAGAAAGATGTCATGGAGGAATCCAATAAAAGGAATAGGAAAAAAAAATGTTGTGGGAGTTGATCCATGGTGTCATAATGGATTCTTATGGGCCTATCCATTGTTGATTATCTCCTCGAGATAGAAGATGAAGAAGGATTTGGATGGGAGGAATTGAGCCTTTTACATAAAATATTAAAACACGGGATGATATCTTTTTTCCTAGTAGTGCTTTTAGAGGCGCTTGATAAAATCACCCTAGAGAATAGGGGTTTTTCCTCTTTCTCCATAGAGAAAAAATAATTGGGGATGAGTCATAGTGGGGAGGGATATGAGTAACATGAAGGCTTTATGGTGGTTCCACTGTGAATAAGACAATAGCATAGAAGCTTTTGTGAATGTATAAGTCGAAGAGGAGGAGTGAACATGTTGTGAATCTCTTACTAGAGTAGGATCATGATTGTTCCATGAATATACAATTCAACAATGTTGAACATCAAAACATAAGAGAACACAGAGGGAGGGTAGCCACATACCAAAATCTCAACATGCATAATAGTGAAACTATAATCCCCTAGGTTAAAGTGAGAATGGGATTACTGAATTTTATCTAACCTCTTATGACACATATACACTTTATCATACCTTAGTTGACTTGGAATGAACATATAATTGGAGGACTTAGGTGATCTAGTAGCATAACATAGCTTATTAGGCACGTTGGTGGACCCCATACCTACATGTGACCTAATATGTATGTTGAATTTATATGTGTATGATATATTGCACATACTTATATACGTTTACTATTACCCAAATGTGTAAAATCATTAATAACTAAATAATGACGGTTGAAATAGGTTTAAACATATACATAGGTACCAAATGAGTATTTTACTCAATCTTGGGTAATTAATGTGGCCCTTATGTAAGTTATTTATTGGTTTCATGAATATAACAAAATAATTAACTATAATGTTAGCTCCATGAAAGACAATTAAATGAGAATATTTTCCCAAAAATATGTTGTCACTGTGAGTTTAAAATGTGAAATAAATGGTAATATAGAATAAGAATAATTATTATAATATGGAGAAACACTAGTTTGAGAAGAACTCATAGAATAAAATATTAAACTATGACTATAATGATATACTTTGATTCTACATGATCAAATTTGATTAGCAATAAAATTTTGACTCAATTGAGTAATGTTTACTGCCTAATTAAACTAGCATAGACAATGCCTAAAGTATAAACTTTAAGAATATATGGATATCATTGGACATTGCTTTAGTTATTATTTTAATATACTTTTTGTGTAACATATGTTACTCACTGTGTTTTACTTTTTGTTTGAGTGTAACCATTTTTTATCTATTGTTCTTAGATTTGACAGAGGGGAACTCATCTCCTAACATGTGTAGGGGACTATCCCAAGATGTACAATGATTATGTTTATATCATGCTAATATATTTCCATCCTCTTCACCCTTCCTTATAATTCTTTCGACAATGTTCTCTTCCTCAACACTTAAGAATCTCTTAATCAACTGAGACACCTTCATCACCGAAAAATCCCCAAATCATTGCAGCATACACTCTTCATCCCTATACTAGAGATCTTATGAATGAAGCCTATAGATACGTACATACTTTGCTAGTATCCTTGAACCCCAAACCATGTTTCCATCTCAATGTTTTACAAATTAAACATTCTCCTCCCATCACCACAACCTTCATTTGCCTTTGGTTGTCTCTAAGATTGGTAGTTCCCATATACATCATGAAAACCAAACTACTTTTGCCACACAGTCCCCTCCTTTCTATAGACTATTCTCATAATTTCTCTCTAAAGGAACTTTCAACTAGCCTTATCATTATCCTCTTTAGTCATGCCTCTTTTGGAGCTCCTCTGATAGGTTTCTCTATACTCATATGTAACCTGAAAAGGGTCAGTGTGTCCATGTGTACTCCTTGGAGATGTATCAAAGTTTAATTTTCTTAGGGCACATTGTGTTTCAAATTTTGCTCTAGTCCTCCTGTTGTGTGTTTGAGGACATTGTATATAGGATTCATCATGATGCTATTATGTTCTCTCTAGTTTTGTTTGCTTCAGTTCTATGGGGATGTTGTATAGTCATTTTATCCCTTTGTTTCTTTTGTGGTTATAAAATCTTCATCCTTCTATTTCTTGCCTCTTATCCAGCTGAACAGCCTTTGTTCCATGTATCTCGACCCCTTCACAACCCTTGAGGCTTGTCAATATCGGTGACCCAGAGAGTAGACAATGAACCAAGTATTCAATGTTGATACATAGTGTAACTGTGTCATTGGTCATCTAAGTAAAGCAATAATGAGGTGTTCATTCGTGTTGGCTCAGTTTTCACTGTAACATAATGCGTGCACATATAATTTTCAACATTTCACCATCTCTTATTTTTTTGTCCTACTTTCAACGAGCCTAATTTATTTTTACTTATTTAATCCTCTAACCCGTGTGTGTTTTATCCCAACTAAGGAACTGATATGTAACATCACACATCATGGAATTGATGCATCGTCTAGAAGTAGGTTAGTCTTTTTTCATGTGATTTTGATTTCACACTCAATAATTGCAATTCACTTATAAAATTCATAACTTAATACAGGCATGACATGAGTTACCCAACATAGATTTATATGGAATGAAAAATATGCTCCACCTAACTATACAAGTTTCATATCCCAATTTCGTAACAACAAATGGTAATTTTTAGGGTTTATGTATTTGTGAGAAATTAATCCCTAACTTATCTAAATTGGTTATAGGTGTTTGAGACCCTGACAGTTAGAGTTAGGACCAAATTTTGGACACTTTAGATTATGACAAAAAGTATGTTTCTAGCAATGTTTGATTGAGAAATTGTCCTATGACTATAGTTCTAACCTTCAATTATTGAGAAACACTAATAATGATTTATGCTCTTAAATTATCTTTTAAAAATTCTATTTGTCTTGGTTTCTCCATCACTGCCATTAAATACTACATGTAACACTTACAATTCATACGTGTCACACTACTTTGCTAAAATAATCAGATCTCATCTTTGCTTGAAATATACTTGTGATAATTGAAGTATATTGCCTTCCTATTAAGATACATTTTAGATATATTGATTTGTGTGATTGTTAACAACGGTGCCTCGATGTTGGGCCCCACGACACAACCATCCATATTTGAGTTTAGGTGTTGGTTAATAAAGCTTGGTATTAGAGTCTTGGTGGTCTCACTTTTTGGTATGTTTCATACAAAGGAATGAGGTGTTGATGCCTACTTCCTATGGCATGGAATCCAATGGTATTTTGGCCCAAATTTTAGAAACTTCTAGTCTTATTATAATGTACATTAAGTTTTATTAGAGTTGCTTTTTAAAATATTTTGAAAGGAAATAATCTTATTATAAATATGTTCTCAAAAAACCTCATCACTATTTGTTTTATCATTCTATTGTACAACATATTTGCCACTTTCATGACTTCTCCCTAAAAGAACAATTGTGACGTTTAACCTTTCCCATATATTGCCCATTATTTGGATAACTAGCATGTACCAATTTTTATTGATAATCCACTCTATTATTCTTCATATTTGGGTGTTGTTCCGAAACCACCCAGGTTTAGATTTACTCAAAGACTATATTTAGGAATATAGAGTTCCAAGATAGTAAATTTCAGATAACGTGAGATGTCCAGGTTACCCTCTATAGTTGATCCTTATGCATTAGACTAGCCATTCATCTCTTAGTTAAGTGTGTTGTCTGTATGCTCTAAGAGTCACTTGTAAGTTAGTTGTGATGGGCTACATTGTACTTTATTTGATTAATAATATAGGAAATTTTCTTTGTTATTCACCCTTCATTATGGGATAATTATTGAATGCAATGTTTTCTAAAGAATGCATAACCTAATGAAATGAGTTATTAGGTTGAGGACATGTACATGAGATCATGTGTATGACAAGAGTGTACATTCTTGTCTAAGTCCCTAGTCAGATACTGATGTGGAACTTAGGACAAAGATATTACATAATTCTAGTGTGTATGCTAACAGATGATTATGTCTCATTGGTCATGATATCCGATATCAAGTTAAACACATATGTATTCGTCAATGAACATGTATACCATACAAAATGACCTTGGGTATGATACATGGAACCCAAAAGTGGCAACCAGAATCAAATTTAATATGACAACAATGACTATGGTCCTTAGACCTAAAGTCTCTATGATGATCATCTGATGTTAAGTTTACTTCAACATTGTTCAACATGACCTTGAATAAGAGTTTCCATACAAGTACATATTGGCTTCATTGTGACACACATGGATTATTGTGAGTGATGTAGATGGAATTTCTCCCTCCTATTGGAGTGATATCCCAACCACTTGATGATTGATATTGTGAAATGCATGGACATGGTCATGTGAGTCAATATGAAATGTATGGCCATGTTCATGTGAGTCAATATTGGATGTACATGCAATTTGTCCCTCCTATTGGAGTGAGATCTCAGACACTTGATGGTAAAAAGAAATAGAGTATCTAAGTAGAAATCAATTAAGTGGTCTAGAAAATTATAGTTTGAACCTTATTGTTCATGTACCCCAAATTTATTATAAAGGGTATGATATCAAGTAATTTACTTTTGTGTAACTGAGTTAAAACCATCAGGAATATCCAACATCACAAGTGTACATCCTTGCCTCAAATGATAGTAATACTGAAATTAATAATGTCTGATCATAACATGAATTGATGCACATATACATGAAATTTGAAAATTAATATTCTAATAGTTATATGAATAAAGTTGCAATTTTAGAATGATATAGAGTAGAGAGGTGATAGAGTGGGCAACTGGTCAGCAGACTCGACACCGACAGCCACCATCCTAAACTTTATGCAAGGACTGGAGGAAGAAAGTTGTTAAAGGCATTAAAGAGGATGTTTCTCTCCCTGAATTGTCATCGTATGAAGCTGATTTGGAGCTATCTATAGACAACTCTTTCTTGTCTTTGAAGTAGAAGAAGATTTTGTTGGGTTTTGTGGAGAAAACAACGTGGTGGAAGCAACAGAAATAATTTTCCACACAACCCAAAATAGGATCTTGTCGACAATAGCATATTCATAAAGAGTGTTCACGGGATATATCTTATAGCGGAGCAAGTCCGTCGATGTCCCGCTGCACGATGGTATGCAACGCTGCTAGCCTACATGGACAATACTTCTCTCCCATTTACTAAGTGTATTGTGGGAAAATCTGATGGCACTCCTTTCATGCGGTGATGTATATGGATGGTCATTGACGTCCTCCGAATGTAGGTGTCTCAGCATATTCATCTTTACTTCATCCATGAGGATGGACTGGAACTCCACGTCATTCTTCCTAAGCCGGCGGGAAGGAGTAGCCTCTGTGCGGTGACATGCTAGCATCGTGGTTCTCTCCTTTCTCTCCTGAGGCCGGTGACGGCTAGGGTCTACGTACGTGAGCGTAAACTAAAAAGTCTCTATATATATATATATATCTTGTAAGATATCGGCCATCAAGCCCATTTAAATAGGAAACGTAAGGAAGCAGGGTTTCCTAAACCCATCAGTAAACAGAAGGACTGCATTAATTAAAATGCTCATGGATTAATTAGAATATTCTGGAATTAATTAATCAACCAAATAATCATATTAATTGATTAATTAATATCTGACTCCATGCAATCATCCAGGATGGCTCTATGGTCATATATACCAACAGATTCCCACTTGCACTTAGAGCCAGACAATCCAATTAATTGGCTCAAACATTTAATATATTCCAATATTATTCTAATGGATTACATAAATATTTTAGTAATCAATGTGATTCGGAACAATTCCAATCAAATCAACAATAATACTCCTATTCTAACACATCCTATGTGTGTCACCCAATTGGCTCCAAATTATGTTGGCAGTGATATCCAAAATCATATTATGATTTCACAAGCAATGATTAGTATCTAGAAAGACTTCATTGCCACCCAAGTATTTGGAGAAGTTGGAGAACAACTTAACCTATCATTCATGGCTGGTGTTACAGTGATTGTATAGTTCCTTTGTTGCTGATATCCGGATTGAACTCGAGTCATGGAACTATTATCATCTTCAACGTTCAATCTATGTTCTTTAAACTAGAGTAGATTGTCTAAGATATATTTAAGCTCAATATCACATATTGACTCACATCAGCATGGCCATGCATTTCTCAGTCTCGCTTATCAAGTGGTCGGAATATCAAACTCATGTAGGAAGGACAAATTTGATCTACATCACTCACAATCATCCCCATGTGTCACAGTGCACCCAAGCACCATCATTATGGAAATTCTTATTCAGGACCACAGTGGATGATGTCAAAGTATACCGAACGACATGTGATAAGTGTAGTGACTTCAGGTTTAAGAACCAAAATCACCACCATCATTATGAGACGTGACTCTAACTACCAATCATGGTATCCATGTGTCACTCTCAAGGTGGGTCTATCCGATACACTGTTCTCTAACAAGTATCTATGTATTTGGTTTGATATCTCCATATCATGGATAATGAGATTCTTCCATCAACCTACATACATTCTAATATTATGTGTTATTGATGTCTATGGATATTTCCACAATAACAACTGATTAGGGACAAAGCAAGAATACATACTCTTAGCATAAATATGATCTCACTATTCAGGTCATCAACCCAAAGACATATGTCATTGAGTATATTATTCTGTAGACATCTATAAGTTTTATGGTCATCTCACAATATAAAACACAAACATATAGATTGGAAACTTGCCTTTATTGATAAGATCAATGTAGTATTACAAATTGTTTGCATAGTATCCCATTACAATCATCAAATGATAGTCTCTATGGGCATACATACCAACAAATTCACACTTGCACTTATACCCAATCACTCATGAATCTCAATCCAAGTGATCGAACATGTCCGTCATGTTTCTGATGTGAAGTGATTTTGTAAGAAGGTAAGCCATATTGCTTTCTGTAGGTACTCTACAAATCTTCACATCTCCTTACTATACGATCTCTCGTCTGAGATGGAACCGTCATAGAATATGTTTTGAATGTTGGTGCGATCTTGATTCTTTAGCCTGTGCAATTGCTCCATTGTTGTCGCAAAACAACTCAATTGCATCACTAGTGCTTGGAACCACTCCAAGTTCAGAAATGAACTTCTTGATCTACACAACTTCCTTTCCAGCATTAGATGCAGCAATTTCGGCCTCTATTGTAGAATCTGCAACTATTTCTTACTTGGAACTCTTCCAGCTCATAGATCCATTGTTTAGGCAAAACACAAATCCAGATTGCGATCTATAGTCATCTTTGTCAGTTTGGAAGCTAGCATCGGTGTAACCCTTTACCACGAGCTCTTCCTCACCACCATATACCAAGAATTTATCCTTAGTCCTTCTCAAGTACTTTAGGATGTTCTTTACGGCTGTCCAGTGACATTCACCTTGATCTGATTGATATCGGCTCGTCATCCTCAAAGCATACGACACATCAGGATGAGTACATAACATCGCATACCTGATAGATCCAATTGCTGATGCATATGGAATCTTACTCATGTACTCCCATTCATCACATGAAATAGGACATTGGGCTTTAGAGATTGTAACCCCATGGGACATAGGCAAGTTGCCTCTCTTAGAACCCTCCATGTTAAACCTATTTAGAACCTTCTCAATGTATGTGCTCTTGATTCGGACTAGAAGCCTTCTAGATCTATCTCTATAGATCTTGATTCCTAGTATATAGGATGCTTTACCTAAATCCTTCATAGAGAAGGTCTTCCCCAGCCAAGCTTTTACTGTCTGAAGAGTAGGGATGTCATTTCCCATCAATAGTATGTCATCCACATACAATATGAGAAATACGACTGTGCTCCCACTAACCTTTTTGTAAACACAAGGTTCATCTTTATTTTGACTAAAGCCAAACTTTTTTACTACTTTGTCAAAATGTAGATTCCAGCTCTGAGATGCTTGCTTCAATCCATAGATTGACCTTTGTAGATTATAGACTTTATTGACTCCCTTTGGATTGATAAAACCCTCAGGTTGTGTCATATATACATCCTTGATTAAATTCCCATTAAGGAATGTTGTTATAACATCCATCTGCCAAATCTCATAGTAATGATAAGCTGAAATGGCAAACATGATCATGATGGATTTAACAATGGAAACTGGTGAGAAGGTCTCGTCATAATCAATACCTTGAATTTCACAGAATCCTTTTGAAACCAATCTATCTTTATATGTTTGAAAATTTCCATCCATGTCGGTCTTCTTATTGAAGACCCACTTGCACCCTATGGGTTTTACCCCTTCGGGTGGATCCACCAAGGTCCATACCTTGTTGGTGTACATGGATTACATCTCAGATCTCATGGCTTTGAGCCATTTCTCATATTTTGGTCCCTGAGTAGCTTCTAGATAGGAAGTTAGCTCATCTACTATGCCCAATTTGTCATTGTCTTGAGTCACGAGAAATCCAATTCTCTCAGGCTCAAGTCGTGTCTTACTAGACCTACGAGGTTCATGTGTTACATTTGGAACTTGAAATACCACAATAGTTTGTGAGTCTTCATGTTCCTTATGTACCTCCTCAGGTTCTTTGCTTTCTTGTTGATCTCAAAATTCTTCAAGCTCTACATTCCTCCCACTGATTCCTTTGAAAATAAATTCCTTTTCAAGAAATATAGAAGTCCTAGCAACAAACACTTTGTTATCAGTTGGTGTGTAGAAGTAGTATCCCCGAGTTTCCTTGGGGTATCCAACAAAATAGCATTTTTCAGATTTGGGTCCAAGCTTTTCAGAAAATTGTTTCCTAACATAAGCTTCACATCCCCAAATCTTTAACATAGACAAATTGGGACGATTCCCATTCCATATCTCATATGGTGTCTTTTTGAACCGATTTGGAAGGTACACGGTTAAGTGTAAATGTTGCGGTTTCAAGAGAATATCCCTAGAACGATATTGGAAGTTCAGCTGAACGCATAATTAATCGTACCATGTCTAATAATGTACAATTCCTTCTTTTTGACACACCATTATGATGTGGTGTACCAGGTGGAGTCCATTGTAATACAATACCACGATCTCTCAGAAGGTCCTCAAACTCTTTGCTTAAGTATTCGCCACCTCGATATGAATGGAGTGATTTAATACTCTTACCAAGTTGCTTCTCTACTTCATTCATGAAAGTCTTGAACATTTCAAGAGTTTTTGACTTGTGCGTCATAAGATATACATAGTCATACCTACTGAGGTCATCAGTGAAGGTAATGAAGTATTGATAGCCTCCTCTAGCATTTGATTTAAAAGTTCCACATACATCAATATGTATGAGCCCTAGTAGATCACTGGCTCTCTCATTTTTTCTAGTAAAAGGAGTCTTGATCATCTTGCCTAATAAACAAGCCTCACCTGCTCTAATGATTCAAAATCAAAAGAGTCTAGATAACCATCCTTATGGAGTCTAGATATGTTACAACCCCAATTTTTGGGTTTATTTGATGAGAAATGTAATTTCTCATATTAACGATATTTGAACAAATAATGATATAATTTGGTTTGAATAAATGGATTTTGTTTACAATAGCCTGATGTTTGTGTTGTGGGCTTTATTGGCTATTGGGCCCAAATAACAAGAAAATTCAATTAGTGAATGAATAATTGAATATTTGAGAAAAGAAAAATGCAGAAACCTCTAGAAGGCAAATCTAAAGAGGGATTTCGTGCCTTTTGTGTTCCTTGGGTTCCAAGGAGTCCAAAGTTTCATAAAGAGTGCAATAAGAAAAGAAAATATCAATTAAGTATTTCTTTATTAAGAAAGAAATTGAAAATAATGATAAAATGTGGAAAATAAGGGAAAAGAAGTATAATTGAGTTATCCTTGGTGGAATTTCGTATCCCAAGGATTCCTAATGACAAAAGTAATATTAATGAGGAAAATAAAAGAGAAATAAAGAGAAATCCTCAAAAAGAAATGTTTTAATAAGAAATAAACAAGATAATGAGAAATAATGAAGAATAATATATTTAGATGCATCTAGAAGGATAATGAGTACCCAATAAAAAGGATTTTGAAATCATAGAGTTTCTTGGGATCCAAGGAGTCCCAATGAAGAAAGAGGAAAGATAAAATACCAATAAAGTCAAATAAGAAGATAAGATGATGCATAATGAATAATTATGAGGTATTGTTAGAAATAAGTATTGTTTCAACAAAAGGAAATATAATTTCGTTGTTAATGGATTAAAATGCAAGAATAATGATAACAAGAGAAAGGATTTTCGTTTTTCAAATTATCCATGAAATAAAGCTTAACAAAAGGATAATGAGGAGAGAGAAGAATACTTCTCGTAGAAGGAATATGAATCCTTTTGGAAAGGGACTCTTTGAGTCGTGTATAAGCCTACCCAGGGCTTCGTTTCTCACCCCTATATAAGGGGTAGAGCTCTGGTTTGAAGGGAAGGAGAACCCCATGTTTCTCCAACCTATCCTTCTTATTCTTTTGTCTGAAACCCTAATGATGGAGGTATAACCATATCCCTAGAGTTTAGGGGCCATGGAGGAGCTACTCTGGGGCCGTGTTCCTCCCACGACCTCAAGGGAAATACTCGGTAGTCATCCCTCCTCCCAGGCTGTGTGCAGCAGTAGCAGTCGCTCTATGCTGCCTTGCACACAGATAACCGGCCAGCTTGGCCATGGATCATAGGCACCTTGGGTGTGCATGGGTGTGGCGGAGGTGGGGGATGCTTTTCTGATGAAGTTTGGGCTCGGAGCTAAGTGCAAGAGTCGTGCCAAGGCTGCAAGACAGCCGCTAGGGCGGTTGCAAACCAGTGGCTCAAGGAAGAAGAAGAGTAGAGAGTGCGCTGGACCGTTCTACCCATCCGGGATGTGAAGGAACATCCACTTACGCAAGGGCACCATGGTAATTTGGTTATGTTTCCCAAAGAGGTGCGCTGCATGGGTATGCTGACGTGTCAGCATGCCATTGGCTCAAGTAAGATTTTATTGCGAAATTCATATCTCCCTAATAGTAGCTCAGATGATTATGCATAAAATATGAAACTTGCTCAGAAAAATATGAGGAATCCACTAAAAATATAATTGGAGCCTGATTCTACTTACAATTCAAAAAGTATATAAAGATGTTATCTTTAATAGTTTAATCAATGAAAAACCGTAACCTTTGATGATTAATGAATTAGAAAAGGGTTATATGGGTATCTAAAAGCATATATTAGCCTGTTTTTAATAGAAGGGCATATTAGATCTAAAAAGGTGATCTTCATGCGTAATTTGATTAATTTAGGGTTCCACAAGCTTTAATGAACCTAGAACCCTAACATTAGTAATTATGATAATGATTTTAATTGGTCAAATCCATGTACAAAGCTGAGATATGATGGTTCTAATCTGTTTCATATACAAAGGTTCCTAATTGTGCATAAATACCCTTAATGTCAAAATTAGGGTTTTCGAGTGGATAAAAGATAGAATTATTGATAAATAACTTTCATATGAGCATAATGATCTTGTCATGGATTAAAAGGATAAAATTGGTAGCTTTAATGTAAAAGAGGCTTAAAGGACTTAATTGATGGTTAATTATGCTTTAATATGAGATTAAGGCTATGAGTTGTTAAAAGGAAACCTTAATAACTTTCATGAAGGATAGATGAGAAAATTAGGGTTTAAAAGAGTAAGCTGAAATAAAAACCCTAATTGCAAGGTAAACCCTAAAAAGAGGTAGAAGTCCTAAAAAGGAATAGAAACCATAAGTAACAAGATGGTTTTGATAGATTTTGATAAAAAGGAATTGGATGTAATTTCAGGAATCTTGTTCTTGCTTGATTGGATGTCTTGATTGATTGGACTATTTTGTCTCAGATCTACATGTATAGGTATGTGGTTACGCTTATGAATAACCGCTTTAGTTTCCCGATGATTTCCGAATGTTTCCTCACATTGAATGCAACCTAAACAGTTGGATGCTCATACTTGCAAAATTATAAAGTCACTATGGTTATCACAATTATAAATAAGTGTGTATTCTCACACCTACATGCCACCCTGATGGATGATGCCAAGAGAGTCAGTCCCAGGAGGGTTGACCAATGGGCACCATGAGTGGTGACCCGAGGCACCAAGCTCGGGAATGAGAAGGTGGCATATGATATTACATGACTAGAGGGCACCATGAGTGGTGACCCCCAAGCACCAAGCTCGGGATTGAGAAGGTGGCCTTAAGTCATTGGCTAAAGAAACCCTAAGGAGGGTATGCCAGGGATAGGGAAAAAAACGGTGGAGAATGTCATACTAAAAAGCGTAAATTGGCTTGCAAAATATCTTGATTGTGATATTTAAATTGTTATCCATATTTTGAGATTTTGGTTGCCTCCACATACTAGTATATTTCAATATACTAATCGACGTTTTGTTTGTCGGCGTTTTAGGTTCAAGCTTGAAAAGAACAAACAGTAAAGTGGCACATGTGAAATTAAATGAGAATTAAAGTACAAGGGAGGATTAGTTAGAATAGACTCCTGATGCAGATAGAAGTTTAGAAATCCCAGTTTTTAAAAGGTATGCAAAGTTTTATTTTATACCAGTTTTCAGTTTAGTTGGTAAAGTTTATTAATTGTTATCGATTATTTGTTGAACCTTTGATTTGGGTTATTAGATAACAGATCTAATCTCTTGGTCTCCCTTAAGTGGGGGTTACCAGGAGACGGGGTCGTTACAATTGGTATCAGAGCATAGGTTCCTCATTTAATCGTTAATAATTATTAATTTTTACAAATTCCATAGAACTGAGGGAGTTATTAGAGGATTGTCCGAAAGATTGAGGTGTCTAGAAAAGGATCACGTCCAGGGGCTGGAAATATTTTCCTCCACACCGCTAGTCAGAATATGAGCACTCTCAGATTGTGTGACTACATGGACGATGTCTTAGGATATGACTTGAAATAAGATACCTTTAGGACTATCTCATCTTTTTCATCCTTTCTCAACTCAAATTATGTTAAGGACCTTAAGGATTAGGGTTTTCTCTCTTCTCCTCACCCTCTTGAGGTATGGGTAAGGATAATAAGTTCTAAGGAATCCTCCACCAAATGAATGAAAAGCATGTAAATAAGATGTCATAGACATAAGATTAATAGATTAAGTGCAAACTAAAGAATAGATACATGCTTAGGTCGTATGACACGAGTTGTCATTACTCTCAGGAGAAACCTGAGGCTAGACCTCCTTGTCATGAGGATGAGTAGAGAGAGTTAGTCTTGGAGGTAGAGACCTCCATTAGAAAGTAGAGACCTAGCACATCCTCTGAGGATGATGTTAACCCTAACCCTAAGTGGAGGTTAGAGAGAGAGATGACATGATGAGTTAGATGTCATGGTAAACTAGGCATTGGGATAGACATGCCTTGGATGCCATATGGGCCAAAGAGGTTTGATGATCGAGTACCTTTGGCAACCCAACCCTGGTAAGGGTCGTGCATGGTTAAGCGAAGGATAGCTCCTTCATGGATGAGGTTAGAGAAGAACCTATAGAAACCTTATGGGCTGTTGCAAGTAGGATATAGCTTGCACCCAGAGTACATCAGTAGTACGAGCTATAAGTTTAAACTGAGGCCAGAAGGATAGGATGGATGGCTTATGAGATAAGCATAAAAGGCTATGGATAATCATGAGCAAACATAAGGTTGAGCATTGGCTTCACCCATGTAGAGGTATGCCTGTGAGCTTGATCCTTCATGGAGAGAGAACCTATAGTAGTATGGCTGGATGTGGAGTTAGTAGGACCCAAGCAAGAGGGTTGGAAGCTTAGATTCTGAGACATGAGGAACAACGGGAGGTTGAGGATGATGCAAACTAAGTGGATGATAGTGTTTGCCTCGTGCTTGATCCGTGGAGGATGATAATATCTTGGTGGCCTTAGGGGAACCAAACCCTAAAGAGAGGATGATGCTTCTAGAACCTATGTGCCTATGGTATACGAGTTTATCTACTGAGGTTCAAGTAACCAATTGTGAGGCTTTATACCTAGTTGGTTGTCCTTGAAGAGGACTCAACTCTGAGGTGTTTCTCATATAAAAGGGATCATGGGAGTACATGACATACCTTGGACATGCTTGATTCGTGGTTAAGAGATTGAGCATGCAGTTGGATACCCAAAGGAGAACCTAGGGTTCCTAGGCCTATGAGGGGAAGTGGTTTACCTGATGCTCGTGATGAGATTTGAGTCTCTATAGTTTCGAGCATGGTACTCCTCATGTGTAGAGGAAAAGGAAACCCCTTAAGTGAAAGGTAGGTTTGATGAACCCCTCACAACTAAGTTGACCTAATGTTGAGGAAAGAGAACAAGTATGACCTAGCATGGTTTAATAGGTGATCTGCTTATGCCTTAGTAGTTGTTGGGTTAGGCATGCTCATGCGAATGTAAACCCTAAGGACAGTTGTGACCTTGTTGTCAAGAGTTGTAGTTTCCTCCCATCCTGGGAGAAGGACCCTTTGGTAGGGTGTATGTCAGCTTTTTTGGTCTTGAGGTAACCTAAAGAGGTTTCATGGGATCTTGAGAAGCTAAGTGAAAAGTACATGGTACGAGGATGAACCTGTAGACCCATAGATAACCAACTCTAAGTGCATGTGGATGTGTTACCATGAAGGTAACCGGTATGGGGCCTGACCAAGGTAGGAAGGTTGCCATGACCCCTATGAAGGGATGAAAGTCAGTCGTGAATGCAGAGAGAGATGATGAAGGCTTGGGTAAGGTTCTAAGTTGGACATGTACTATAATAGAATCCTAAGTATATACTAGGGTCAGGAAGGGATAAGACCGATGGAAGTAGGAGTTTCTTAATTTCCTAGTTGCACGTGACCATAGGGTCGGGAGGTAACAACTATCATTGTCTAAGGGCCATGGGTTAGGAGATTGATCACCTTCATGAACTCATGGGACCCAAACGGCAGATGAGTAGGGCACTCTCTAGATGGATAAAGGAAGAGGGATGACCCCAAAAGTGTCAGCACCCCATAGACCTAGAGGAGATGACCAAGGAATGTGTGTAAACCTCAGTAAGTTCGAGACCAGTTTTCCATGAAAGAAATTTTTGATATCATGATGTTTGTGATGTAGAGACATAGGTGGCACATCTCAACTTGGATTTAAAGGTGTACTGGCAAGGTGGGATGTACCATCTCTACTCTTGGAATAGGAAGAACTCTGTATTTGGACTGTAGCCAAATGCTTATTTCCTCTTTTTATGGGGGTGAGAGATAGGACAGTACACATGCCATACACCGAGGATAAAGATGATGTGGGTTGGAACGTTGCCACGAGATATGGGGATAGAGAAGATAGCATACCCTGGTAAAGTGAATGATACATGGATGGTTTGCAAACACTAAAGAGAGATAAGATAGTCATCTTATAAGGATGTTGTTAGCCTGAGCTATGTGGAATTTGCAAGTGATGCAAGGTATAGTTTGATCATCATGAGGATGAGCTCAGAGTTTTCTCGATAGACTTAGAGCAGGGATGAGATAATAAGTAGAATACATGAAGGTGTATGTCCTCGACTTTACCTAACATCTAAGGAGGTGAAGTGGTAATAGATGCTCTGGTTGAGATATAGCTGCCTAGTTTAGTTGGAAGCTAGAAGAAGTTGAGGTTGTTCAGCTAACCCTAAGTTTGGAAAGAAGATGTGTTTTGGCTAACACTCAAATGTAACAAGATATGTTAATGGTTGTTTGGTTAGTCAGTTTAGTCCTTGATGTAGTGAAAGGATGGTGATAGAACCTCAGATACACTTCTTTGGTAAAGAAGGTGATGAGACCCTGACTAAAGAGGTTTAGGGTTTCTGAGGAATCGATTTTGAGGAATCATGACAATACAGGAGATCATGATTTTAAGATCACCATACACCATGGTAATACAGAAGTACTTTGGATGCCTAAGAAGAAGTTGCATGTGGAATGTTGCCATGCATGACAAGAGGTGAAGGACGAACACCAGTAACCCAATACATGGATATAAAGTATAAAGAGTTCCCGAGAGGGAATGAGAGTTCATCACTATGGATTTTTTGAGTCTCCCCTAGACCATGGAAGGTCAAGATGCAATATGGGTTATGGTAGATCACCTTAACTAGATGAAATGAGGAAGAAAGAGTACTGTCATGGGGCAGATCCAGTTGAACTACTTATAAGAGAGAGATGGTTCAACTACACCATGATGCGAGTTCAAAGTTTTTGAGTATTACCTAAAGATTAACCTCCATGAGGTGGAAGTAGATACATGAAGAACTCGATGATAGAACTGTTTATCACTACTAACTAATGGTTAGTATGATCCAGACTAGAGGATCTGATGAGAGCATGTGTGCTCATTCAGGATGATACATAGAGACAGTTCTTGTCCTTTGTAAGATGTGATGATAACCACCATAGCCTTTATTGGGATGCAAAAAGTTCTTTAGGGAGGTTGTGTCGGTCACCACTTCATTAAGATGATGTTGTTGATGGAGGCCTCGTGAAGGTCAGAAAAGAACCACAGTGTGTGCAGATGAAGTCGCTTTGATCGTGCAATGGTTGAGAGAGAGCCCAGAGACGACATGAGTCGTGAGCTGATGCAAAGCAGACTGACATGCAGTTCACTGTAGGAAAGTATGAAAATCCGACCCCTCTAAGCTACAGCTGAGAAAGTTGAGACCCCGATATATGGGTCCATTTGAGATGGATTGGTGGATATGGTTGTGTTTAGCCTTGCCTCTTAGGATAACATGATGAGTGATGTGTTCCATGAGTCTGATCTAGAGCACTATGTGCGGTACCCAAGCCATGTTATAAGCCTTGAACCTATTCAGCTTTTGAGAGACTGAAATGTCCTGAGTCACCTATGAGGGTACGATATACCAAGGTAAGAAAGAACTCAGATGGAAGAATATGAGATGATGAAGGTTCTTAGGAAGCACTATGGAAAGGGTGAAGCCACATGGGAGCCATGATGGACATATGAAAGGCTTATCTTGTTTGTTTGCTTGCTTGCGTGATGGAATTTTGAGGGCAAAATTTCTATAAGAGGGGAAGGATGTTACAACCCCAATTTTTTGGGTTTATTTGGTGAGAAATGTAATTTCTCATATTAAGGATATTTGAAAAAATAATGATATAATTTGGTTTGAATAAATGGATTTTTTTTACAATAGCCTTGATGTTTGTGTTGTGGGCTTTATTGGCTATTGGGCCCAAATAACAAGAAAATTCAATTAGTGAATGAATAATTGAATATTTGAGAAAAGAAAATTGTGGAAACCTCTAGAAGGCAAATCCAAAGAGGGATTTCGTGCCTCTTGGGTTCCTTGGGTTCTAAGGAGTCCAAAGTTGCATAAAGAGTGCAATAAGAAAAGAAAAGATCAATTAAGTATTTCTTTATTAAGAAAGAAATTGAAAATAATGATAAAATGTGGAAAATAAGGGAAAAGAAGTATAATTGAGTTATCCTTGGTGGAATTTTGTATCCCAAGGATTCCTAATGATAAAAGGAATATTAATGAGGAAAATAAAAGAGAAATAAAGAGAAATCCTCAAAAAGAAATGTTTTAATAAGAAATAAATAAGATAATGAGAAATAATGAAGAATAATGCATTTAGATGCATCTAGAAGGATAATGAGTACCCAATAAAAAGGATTTTGAAATCATAGAGTTTCTTGGGATCCAAGGAGTCCCAATGAAGAAAGAGGAAAGAGAAAATACCAATAAAGTAAAATAAGAAGATAAGATGATGCATAATGAATAATTATGAGGTATTGTTAAAAAGAAGTGTTGTTTCAACAAAAGGAAATATAATTTCGTTGTTAATGGATTAAAATGTAAGAATAATGATAAAAAGAGAAAGGATTTTCATTTTTCCAATTATCCATGAAATAAAGCTTAACAAAAGGATAATGAGGAGAGAGAAGAATACTTCTCCTAGAAGGAATGTGAATCCTTTTGGAAAGGGACTCTTAGAGTTGTGTATAAGCCTACCTAGGGCTTCGTTTCTCACCCCTAAATAAGGGGTAGAGCTCTAGTTCGAAGGGAAGGAGAACCCCACGTTTCTCCAACCTATCCTTCTTCTTCTTTTGTCTGAAACCCTAACAATGGAGGTATAACCATATCCCTAGAGTTTAGGGGCCATGGAGGAGCTATTCTGGGGCCGTGTTGCTCCCACGACCTCAAGGGAAATACTCAGTAGTCGTCCGTCCTCCCAGGTTGTGTGCAGCAGTAGCAGCACGACTGCAAGAGCAGTCGCGCTATGCTGCCTTACGCGCAGATAACTGGCCAGCTTGGCCATGGATCAGAGGCACCTTGGGTGCGCATGGGTGTGGCGGAGGTAGGGATGCTTTTCTGATGAAGTTTGGGCCCGGAGTTAAGTGCAAGAGCTGCGCCAAGGCTGCAAGACGACCGTTAGGACGGCTGCAAACCATTGGCTCGAGGAAGAAGAAGAGTAGAGAGTGCGTTGGACCGTTCTGCCTCTCCAGAGTGTGAAGGAACATCCACTTATGCAAGGGCACCATGGTAATTTGGTTATGTTTCCCAAAGAGGCGCGTTGCATGGGTATGCTGACGTGTCAGCATGCCATTGGCTCAAGTAAGATTTTATTGCGAAATTCATATCTCCCTAATAGTAGCTCGGATGATTATGCATAAAATATGAAACTTGCTCAGAAAAATACGAGGAATCCACTAAAAATATAATTGGAGACTAATTCTGCTTATAATTCAAAAGTATATAAAGATGCTATCTTTAATAGTTTAATCAATGAAAAACCCTAACCTTTGATGATTAATGAATTAGAAAAGGGTTGTATGGGTATTTAAAAGAATATATTAACCTATTGTTAATAGAAGGGCATATTAGATCTAATAGGATGATCTTCATGCATAATTTGATTAATTTAGGGTTCCATATGCTTTAATGAACCTAGAACCCTAACGTTAGTAATTATGACACTTAATGATTTTAATTGGTCAAATCCATGTACAAAGATGAGATATGATGGTTCTAATCTATTTCATATACAAAGGTTCCTAATTGTGCATAAATACCCTTAATGTCGAAATTAGGGTTTTCGAGTGGATAAAAGATAGAATTATTGATAAATAACGTTCATATGAGCATAATGATCTTGTCATGGATTAAAAGGATAAAAATGGTAGCTTTAATGTAAAATAGGCTTAATGGACTTAATTGATGGTTAATTATGCTTTAATCTGAGATTAAGGCTATGAGTTGTTAAAAGGAAACCTTAATAACTTTCATGAAGGATAGATGAGAAAATTAGGGTTTAAAAGAGTAAGATGAAATAAAAACCCTAATTGCAAGGTAAACCCTAAAAAGAGGTAGAAGTCCTAAAAAGGAATAGAAACCATAAGTAACAAGATGGTTTGGATAGATTTTGATAAAAAGGAATTGGATGTAATTTCAGGAATCTTGTTCTTGATTGATTGGACCATTCTATCTCAGATCTGCATGTACAGGTATGTGGTTACGCTTATGAATAACCTCTTTAGTTTCCCGATTATTTCTGAATGTTTCCTCGCATTGAATGCAACCTAAATAGTTGGATGCTCATACTTGCAAAATTATAAAGTCACTATGGTTATCACAATTATAAAGAAGTGTGTATTCTCACACCTACATGCCACCTTGATGGATGATGCCAAGAGATTCAGGCCCAGGAGGGTTGACCAAAGGGCACCATGAGTGGTGAACCCAAGCACCAAGCTCGGGAATGAGAAGGTGGCCTATGATATTACATGACTAGAGGTCACCATGAGTGGTGACCCCTAGGAACCAAGCTCGGGATTGATAAGGTGGCCTTAAGTCATTGGCTAAAGAAACCCTAAGGAGGGTATGCCAGGGATAGGGAAAAAGTAGTGGAGAATGTCATACTGAAAAGCGTAAATTAGCTTGCTAAATTTCTTGATTGTGATATTTAAATTGTTCCATATTTGTGAGATTTTGGTTGCCTCCACATACCAGTATATTTCAATATACTGACTGACGTTTTGTTTGTCGGTGTTTTAGGTTCAAGCTTGAAAAGAACAAACAGTAAAGTGGCACATGTGAAATTAAATGAGAATTAAAGTACAAGGGAGGATTAGTTAGAATAGACTTCTGATGCAGATAGAAGTTTAGAAATCCCAGTTTTTAAAAGGTATGCAAAGTTTTATTTTATACCAGTTTTCAATTTAGTTGGTAAAGTTTATTCATTGTTATCGATTATTTGTCGAACCTTTGATCTGAGTTATTAGATAACAACTCTAATCTCTTGGTCTCCCTTAAGTGGGGGTTACCGGGAGATGGGGTCTTTACAAGATATGCGCTTCTTATTTATGTGCCCAAGACGACAATGCCATAAGTATGTTTTGTTTGAGTTGTCAATTTTTAGCCTTTTAGTATTTATGTTGTATATTCTAGTCTCAAGTTCTAACAAGTAGATACCATAAGAAATAGGGGCATTGCCATAAAAGATCTCATCTTTAGAAATATAAATCATTCCATTCTTGATGTGAAATTCAAATACACTCTTGTCCATACAAGATACAAAAGTAATATTTCTATTAATGGCAGGACATAATAACAATTCTCTAATTCTATTACAAGGCCCACATGCAAAGATAAACTAATAACTCCAACTGCAGTGGCAACAACTCTTGCTCCATTAGCGACCCACATCTCGACTTGGCCCTTTCGTAAAGGCTCACTTCTTATCAGATCTTGTATATTTGAACATATGTGAGATCCACATCTGATATCCAATACCCATGATGAAGAATTATTTAAGTTTATCTCAATAATATATATACCTAAAGTGTAGATCTCTATCCCCTGCTTCTTCCTTAGTTTCTCTAGGTAGAAAGGATAGTTTCTTTTTCAATGTCTAGCCTGGTGACAACTGCCTTCTTTGGAGATCCCACCTTTAGCTTTGAGTGTGTTTGACTTTGGATTTTGCCTGACTTTAGAACCTTTATTAGAATTTCCTTTTCCTTTTGACTTTCCCTTTGTCCTACTGATCATCATCACAGACTTAATCTTGTCTTTCTTCATCTGTGGTTCAGCTGTCCTCAACATGCCCAAAAATTCTGACAATGGTTTGTCAAGATTGTTCATGTTGTAGTTCATGACAAAATGACTATATGATTCAGGCAACGATCACAGAATCATGTCAGTAGACAACTCTTGACCTAGGGGAAATCCCAACTTGGATAGGCTTTCCACGTACCCAATCAAAGTGAGTATATGGGTGCCAACTGAGTCTCCCTCTTATATCTTTCTTCTGAACAAAGCCTTGGAGACATCATATCTCTCATGTCTTGCTTGATGCTAATACATGTTCTTGAGATGTGTTATCATCTCCATGACATTCATGTTCTCATGCTGCTCTTGCAACTCATAGTTCATTGAGCTCAACATCAGGCACTTGACATCCACGACATCATCAAGGTGCTTCTTGTAAGCATCCTTTTTAGCCTTGGGCGCATTTGAGGCAGGTTCTGCTGGCTCTAATGTTTCAAGGACATAGAGCTTATGCTCATGTGTGAGAACAATTCTCAGTTTCCTAAACCAATTTTGAAAGTTGGTTCCGGTAAGCTTGTCCTTCTCAAGGACCGATCGCAATGAGAAAGTGTGAATGTTGTTTTCCATTTGATTGCTATAAAAGAAAAAGTTTGCATTTAGTCCAAAACATTTTGACTTGTAAATATTTGATAAACAAGATTAATTAGGCCTATAATTAATTATGCTCCCACTATTTTATTCAAATTGATAGACATCACTATCAACTCATAAGATTGCAATGTGCAACCTTCTAGTGAGCCAAGATCCAAAATAATTGGATCAATGCCCAGCCAACACAAGCATCAAAGACTAAATACTAAGGTAGGCAACTTTTGCCAATTGCATCATATACAACTCTTCGATAGATGATCATGTACAACTCCTTGCCATGATGCATCTGTGTGCCTCTAGGTACTTGATCCTATCAAGGTTCCCTAGTTAGTCCAACCCATAATCCAACACGATGAGTGTGCACCCTATAGAGGCAGACCCACACACCCACCTTCACACTTCCACGAGATAGATAGTGTACCATGCAGAGGCGTTCCCACACATAGTCGATCAAAATTTTCACGTGTGTTGCTTTATGGAAGGAAACTAAAACTTAATATTATTAATTGAGGGGTTTTTTTAATACATATACATATCCAAACACCACATACTTATAGTATGTATCATATACTACTATATCCACAACCACAAACGATAGACATGCAATCACAACCACAAATACATTGGTTATAACCATACTATTGTAATCCTTTAGAGCAACAAAGGATTACGGTCCACCTAAGGTCTTATGCATCTCTTGCAATAACACCTGTGAATCAACTTGTAAGGATCAACATTACAATGAACAACTTCATGGATGCTCCGTGAGGTTGGAATTTCAAGTTGCTTCTCCATGGATGCTCCTTGGAGTTGGATCTTCAGGTTGCTTCTTAGAATTGGATCAAAATGGTGCTTCTCCATGGACGCTTCTTGGAGTTGGATCTTCAAGTGGCCTCCTTACATCAAGTTTACAAAGACTAAAAATAATCCTATCTCTATTACATCATATGAGTACAAATATAAAGAGAAAGGATTAATTACACTTCGAAATAAGAGATGAGACTTGACATGCAAGCCGAATACTTTATACAAAGGATCCACATACAACCATTATACATCCATAGCATTCACAAACAAACAAATCCACAAGATTCACAACCTTCACAAAATGGGATTCTAGGTCATAACCATGCATGCATTCACCACAAAAAAATAGATTTTTTAAGGCGACGTGTATGATATCATAGGTATATCTACATATACATATATACATATTAAAATTTCAATCCTTTTAATACATGAAATTCCCCATTAAATAAATTTTTGACTCCCACGCAGACTATGCGGGGTACACAGGGGTAGTGCCCCTCTGCGGGGATCGAGGGGAGGTCGCCCCTCGTGGGTTCTCAGGGGCAACACCATTGTAGAGAAAACATGCACGACGGAAGCAACAAAAATAAATTTCCACACAATGTAAAATAAGATCTCGTTGACAACAGCGTATTCAGAAAGAGTATTCGCAGGATATACCTTATTGCAGAGCAAGTCCGGTGATGTCCCGCTGCACAATGGTGTGCAACATTATTGGCCTTCACAGACGGTACTTCTCCCCCATTAACTAAGTGTGTCGCGGGAAGATCTGGAGGTGCTCCTTTTGTGTGGTGATGTACTCTGCTCGTAGTGTGTATGGATGGTCGGTGTCATCCTCTGAACACAAGCGTCTTAGAGTCTGTGTTTCTATTTCATCCATGTGGATTGACTGGAACTCCACATCACGCTTCCTAAGTTGACGGGAAGGAATAACCTTTGTGCAGAAACATGCTAGCGCCGTGGTGCTCTCCTTTCTCTCCTGAGCACGGTGATGACTAGGTTTTACATACGTGAGCGTAAACTAAAAAGGCTCTCTCTATATCTTGTAAAGATATCGACCGTCAAGCCCCTTTAATTAGGAGATGAAAGGAATCAAGGTTTCCTAAACCCATCAGTAAATAGAAAGATTGCATTAATTAAAGCATTCGTGGATTAATTAGAATATTATACAATTAATTAATTAACCAAATAATTGTATTAATTGATTAATTAATATCTGACTCCATGCAATCACTTGGGATGGCTCTATGGGCATATATACCAACAAATTTCTATTATCAATTGGAATCTCATATATCCAAAGGCATAAGCAAGGGAGAATACAACTAAGTGCACTAACTCTCTTATGAGGTATGTTTAGGATTTTAAACTACATATCATGGTTATGGAATCCGCCTGGTTCTATATAAATTTACAATAGAGGAGATGTGATGTTCTTAATTAGTTTTTCTAGTTCTAACAATCTAGATTTTGCTTTATCTGGTAATTGGTTTGTCAAGAATATACCGCTATATTTTGTGATATGGTGTCTAGGTGACAAATGTTCCAAATATAAGTTTAAAGAAGTGCCAATTTGGGTTCAAATTTATCATCTCCACTTAGAACTCTGGGACCCTCTTATGTTTGAGAGAATTGGGTCTTTTCTTAGTAATCAATTGTGAATTGATGAGCCCACTGATAATTTCTATAGGATGAAAAAATCCTGGTTGCGGGTTCTTAATTCTTTTAATTCTATTTTTCTTAAACATCTTTCTTTGATGAGTGATGAAGGTGACAACATGTAGTTTTCTTGTATGAATGGAGACTGATAAGTGTCAAATGTGTGGAAACGTTTTCCATGAGTAGTTTCTCTGCCAGCCTACTACTCCAATTGTTCAAAAACATAAACTGGTTTGGAGGGCTAAGTTTATAGAAGAGAATTCATCGATGCCTATTTCTGAGTTGCTTGAAAGTGCTGAAAATACTATTTCCCTGAATCCTATTGGTACTACTCATAATGTTGATCTCTTGAGGAAGTTTAGAAGTAAGGAAGGTAATGCAACGGTTCCATCTTCTCTTATTTCTATTATCTCGCAAGCTTCTACTGATAATGAGGGATTTTAGGAAGTAGGAAGTAAGAACAACTCTCCTCCTAAATTCAATGCCAAGACTAATCTGTGTATTTTCATAGATTCACAAACTCTATTTTTTGTCCAATGCATAATAATAGATTTGGTGGTCTTGAAATTATTAATGAGGATGTAAATGTTGAAGCTGACAACTCAACAACTGAGGTTATCAAATGAATCCTTCTATTCATATATCTTCTTAGAAAGTCAGGGTTATTGGAAATAAAATTAAAGGCATTTTGGATTAATTGAGATGCTCAAGAAGTGTTATTATTACCCTTAATGAAACAAAAATTAGACTTAATAGAGTTACAAAGTTCATGGAGAGGTATTTTCCAAATTACAATTGGATTTCTAATCATGCTTCACATGTTTAGGCAGAGTTATTATATAATGGAAAATTTGTGATATTACTAAATTGCAAGAATCTGATAAGCTTGTTCATGTTAAGGTTGAAGTACACAATTTCACTTTTTCCCTTATAGTTGTTTATGGACATAAATTTATCACAAAAGGTTGAAGTAATTTCTAACATAGTAAGTGATCACAAAAGGATTTCTTTTAAATTGGGTAATCCGAAGATTTGTAAATCTCTATTTATATTTATAGACACCTAGGCTAATCAAAAGGATTTCATTTCAAAAATCATAAAACCTATAAAGTGCATGAATATTATAATAATGACTAGGAATATCTAAAGTAGGGATAAGACACCACCAAGCCATGTAAGAAGGAATATAACTTAATGCCCAACATATAATTCATTGTTGGGGAAATAAAAGCACATTGCATGGTACGAGGAACAAAACTAAGTTCCCAACATATCAAACATGGCATGGGGGATAAAACTATCATGATATGATGGAGGAATAAAACCCCAGTACCTAAATATATAACATGTGGTAGAAGGAACAAAAATCATGTTCCTAAAGTATAATTAAGCTACTCTTTAATATAACTAGTTCAAACCTCATATACATGAAGTGTGGGAAAAATCAGAATCATTCCAATCATATTCAAGAATAAAAGGGATGAAACCTTACAACATATGGAAATCGGAGTCACATGACTCAATTATAAGAGAAACATATTTTTCACTAATCAATAATGAAGGAATATTTTGTGAAATCTTGAAATTAAAAAGGAATTCAAGAGATTGAAAAGAGTAGTGTAACCCATAATATGCTTCATTGGTAACAAACTAGGGTTTAGTCATTACATGCCCAAATACAATTAGGAAGATGCACATACCTAATGTCTAGTACCAAGGGTCCACTAGTTCAATTTTCATCCTATAAATGCGTTAGGTATGTTAGTCAATTTAAAGAAAACATGAGTTTACATTCCTAATAAGCTATACAGATTGATCTTATGCTAGTTTTGATCACTTACAGGTGGGCATATTAGGGGTCTAATATTATTAAATGAATATATGATCCATTAGATATCTTTTTAGTTCTAATCACTACTACAGAACCTACTTTTAGTGTCGGTTATTTAAAGCCTTTAGTGTCGGTTTCTAAGCGACACCTATGTGGGCGACACTAAAAGTCCATCCATAAGGCGTCGGTTCCAAAACCGACACCCAAACTCTTCGTGCGCCACCGAAAATGCGCCATCATGGGACTATAAGCGTAGGTTATTAGTTAAAAACCGACGCCCAAACCCTTCGCGCCACAGAAAGGGCACCATCTTGGGAACTATCAGTGTCGGTTATAAGTAAAAATCGACACCATATATCTTCGTCCCACGGCCGTGCTGTCCACCACGGTCGTGGTGTTAAGGACATAGACGTCGGTTTATTGTAGGAACACCGACACTATATCATTATGTGTCAGTTATTTACAAATAACTGACGCCTATTGGTTTTTTTTTCCTGTGAGTCTGCAGACCTGCTGTGGCTGGTCGTAGGATGAGAAACTTGTTCAGTTCAGTTATGAACTGCAGGTTTTACGACATCCATTGATATCAGCCGACAACAGGCCGCAAACCTGCAAAATTAACAATAAAAAAGTAGCACATGCATTTAGCAATGCAACCTGTAGTTCCATTTTATTTTCACACATTTATAAACATTCACACATGCTAGCAATTTGTAGTTCCATTCATTCACATTCACACATGTAGAAACATTCATATAGCAACCAACACTTTCATTCATTTTCACTCAGACACATGTAGAAACATCCAGACATGTAGAAACATTCACACATATATTATAATTCAGAAATTCATTTATAAAGTATCATTGTTTAGTCATTATTCACTATCAAGATCCCAATTATATTTTAAAGCCCCCACTAATTGTATGGATGTTGCCCATTCTTCTCTTACTTCATTTAATTCTCCCATTGTATAGGGAGCATTAACATTTGGTAAGTCCTTTCCTGTAATGGGGTCAGCTTTAAACACCTGTAAAGAGAATGATGTATATATATAATTAATGAGCTATAAATAAGATTGATATATTTCGATCATATTATCTAATGAGACTATATAATACCTGAGCAATACAATCGATGTCCATTGCGGCATATTTGACAAGCATGTGCATATATCGCATGACATAGTATCCACATGCCCATCCGTTGTCTTGTGTAGCACACTATAAATTCAAACATACAAAATATTAAAAAATACAACTAATTAAGCATTGTTCACATAAATAATATATACATATATTGCAGTCGGGAACTTACTTGCACGTTCTTCCAAATTATTGGTTGGTTCTTTTTCGTGGGGACCTTTCCTCCAGCCTTTTTGTACTCCTCAAAACCCCTACATGTTAATGTAACATAGAACATTGCAATTAAATAGTAATGTAATAACATATGTTAACGGATATGAAAAATGAAATATTTCTCACCGAAATATTGCCATTTTCATTATGTGTCCAAATCTTGTATTCAATTTACCCCCCTTAGGATCTAGATAATACACAGTGAACGTCTCGGGGGCAATAACCAATAACTCCCAATGCCTACCCCTAGAGGAAAAAAAGTTAAAAATTAATAACTCAAAATCCACAATAAAATGTAATTTTCTTAAGTCCAAATTATAATAAGCAAAGTAAACTTACTCTACATTGAATGGAGCCATTATCACCGTCTTCTTTTTTACAGCAAAATTTGAAAAAGACTCACAGCAGTATTGTTGAACTGATGTAGGGTCTTTAGCTACTAGACTAATCAAGGATGGAATCAAAAACCCTACATGTTCGAATCCAAAATCTGCACATATATTGTCTAAGTAGCTGCAAAATATGTATTAATTACGCATGCATTAATAAATAAGAAACCAGATCACCAGATCATACATAAGGTATATGTATGTATAAAGAATATCTCACCTTATCCATATCTCTATCACAGATGTATTTAGCCAATCATATCGAAACAACTCCAATATATCTTGTATAAATAGTTTTGTTTCGTATGACTGACCTGTAGAATCTGAATCAGAAGAAACAGTTATAGGGGAGTTTATATCATGTTCCCCTAACCATACTGCCATACCCCTACAGTTAGGACCTAACGGGACAGGTAGGTCCTGTGGAACCCAACTAGGTAATACAGGAGGTGGAAGTGGAGGCCTAGATGTTGTGGGTGCCTTCTTTTTAACCTGTATATATATATAATTTTAGATCAACTGCCAGCATATACACACACTAACAATTGAACGTAATGTAAATTTACCATACCTTATCAGTAAAGAAGACATCCGCTTTTAGCCACAATATCACTCCGCCTACTGCCTCACCAAGCGTTTCACAATCTGGGTGGGCATATGGCAGTGGAAGTTCCAGAAATTGGGGGAATATATGTATCGGGCTCACCCGAATCCAACCAGCTGGTACTGGAGACCCGTGACACGTTTCCCCTGGTAGGGATGGGTAAGTCGACGCCTCTGCCACGACATATTCTTTACTTTTTAGACGGCATGGCTTCAACCCCTACAAATTTTTGTGTAAAGAATGTTATATACATATATACATATCATCTTTTTTTGAAACGACTACAATTTCATATATACGTATCATCTTGAATAAAAAAACTAGTTACTATGTCATAAAAATACTTACAGTGGATGTGCTAGGTGGTGGTTCTATAGGATTACTCCCAACCTCTGCAGTAGGAGTAGGAGTAGAGTCTGCAGTAGGTATTGTCTGGTAAGTGGCAGTCTGAGATGTCTGCCACTTTTTCATTGCTTCTTCGAGTTTCATGTCAAATAGCTTATCCACCTATACATGGATAAAAGAAACGTCAAATTCTAATTTTTGAATTCTCTTTTACAGTAACATTATAAAGAAAGAATATGTTACCTCTTCTTGTGAAAGTCCCGCTTTTGGGACATGTTTGCGCTGGGATGACCCAAAAAAAGATTCGATGCTCACACCAGCGCCTACAGCCCTAACACGTCCAGGACGCTCTGGGTTACCCAGAGCAACTGTCAATTCATCCTTTGTTCCCTCAGGGATGAACTTTCCTTGTTTCCTCAGCTCGTGCAGCTCCCTCTAATCGCCAAAACAAAAATTTGTACTTAAGTAAACAACACAAATAATCAATATTCGAATGATTGTTGTAAGAGTTGTATTTTACCATTTTTGCAGCCACCTCAGCGGTTGCGGCCTTAGTTATTTCTCCCTTCTTATTTTGCCTCCCAGCTATCCAGACATCATGGCGAGGCAGAGGTGTGCTACCTATGGTAGAGGACTCCTGAGTAGCAGCAGACTGAGCAGCAGTAGCCTCAACCTATAGTCTTTGGCGAACACCTGCATACCCCTTTGGACCCATTCTGTGGTCATGCACATTCAGTGCACGCCTTGATCTTTGTGCCTCACTGAGGGCCTAGTTAGTATGCAAATTAATGATTTGGTTAGTAACACTAAATGTTAATCTTGAATAAGTGAATACAACATATATTAATTAATGAGATTGAGACCGATGCCTAATACCTTGAATTCATCAGTTTGTCTTGAAGCGACAAACGTGTCCCATTCTTCTTTGTCCAGGAAGTTCCACTGTTCAGTGGCTGTCTTCTTCCTCTTGTCGGCTTCTTTTATGTATTCTCTGGTGAGATTTGTCCTATAGTTCCTTAGGACTCTCCCATAGCGTTGCATCACACATTTACGATGCAGCTTTTCATCCAATTCAAATATACTCTGCAAAATAGAATTGCTATTAACTAGTATCCAAAAATTTAGTAATCTACAAAATATAATTGCAAATTAATAATAACTCACACATAAATCCCTCCATATTAAAAAAAAAATCCCTCCATATTAAAATTTTATTCTCCTTAGAAACTTTATGCCAAGAATCTAAGAGACAACCGCAATGGCTACGAGTAACAAACCCAAGATATGAAATAAATGAATTGCGATTCACACCACATGCATTTCCTGCATTATCGAAATCCACAACAAGTTTGGGTCCATTGCCCTTTTGCGCAATTAACTTCTTCATCATAGTGATGCCCCTTCTCTTGTCAACTTTTTGGTGTTGTTGATCAAGTGCCTCAAGTGCTTCATATGGTACCTGTGCATCATCAACCTAAAATTTGACAAAATAATTCACATTTACAAGATATAACTATAAATGGACATATAGATATAAATAGATGATATATTTTTAAAACTTACATTGTGAGGCGGCGCACTGATGTCCTCACCCTCACGGTAGTCATCAGCACGGTCATAAGGATAATGGTCAGCCATCTTCAAATTCACATTCAAATTGTAAAGTTCGCATTGTAAAGTAGTAATTCAAAGTGTAAAGCTCACATTGTAAAGTTCACATTATTACAACAAAGTATATATCACAACAAAATTGTAAAGCTCTATAATCAAAGAGAAAACAAGTATATATTACAACAAGATTACGGTCTAGGGTTAACAAATACATGTGATGTCATTCTTATATATAATAAATGTACATGTACCACCTATCCCATCCTTGAACACCTAATCTCACTAGTAAGTGTATAATGTGTATTGGGTTTTCAAGAAAATTTCGGCAGCATTTCCCCGCTGTTCTCCAAGTACATATGTACTTAGAGAACAAACGGGGAAATGCTGCCGAAATTTTCTTGAAAACCCAATACACATTATACACTTACATCCTAAGCGAGATTAGGTGTTCAAGAACAGTCCCAAACCGGGGAGTATCCAAGATTTACTCCTAATGAGTAAATCTTGGACGGGTTTCTAGGCCAACAAATACATGTGTTGTCATTCTTATATATAATAAATGTGTACCACCTATCCCATTCTTGACCACCTAATCTCACTAGTAAGTGTATAATGTGTATTGGGTTTTCGAGAAAATTTCGGCAGCATTTCCCTGCTGTTCTCTAAGTACATATGTACTTAGAGAACAAACGGGGAAATGCTGCCGAAATTTTCTCAAAAACCCAATACACATTATACACTTACATCCTAAGTGAGATTAGGTGTTCAAGAACAGTCCCAAACCGGGGACTATCCAAGATTTACTCCTAATGAGTAAATCTTGGACGGGTTTCTAGGCCAACAAATACGTGTGTTGTCATTCTTATACCTACAATCCTAGTTTCATCATTCATATCCTAGCTCTTCAAGTTAGGTGATTAACATTGTCAATATACTCAAAAAGGAAACAAGTTACCAATTTCATAGTTAGGATGGTAGAGATACCCTAAGATCTAGAGATACCCTAAGATTTAGGCAATTTAGGGAAAAGTTCATCATTTACATTCCAAGCATGTCACATGTGTGCATTACAGTTCATCATTAAGCAAGAAGGGTGATTAGGATTCTCAATATACTCAACAATGAAACAAGTTAAACATGTGTGCATTACAGTTCATCATTTACATTCCAAGCATGTCACATGTGTGCATTATAGTTCATCATCAAGATATCTATAACTTACTAAAACATTCAATTATGAAGTAAATATACACTTAATTCAGAATAGCATGACGCACAAAGTTGCAGTCAACATCATTATGCTTTGTTCTATCATGGACTATCAGATTGGTATAGCACATATGTATCAGTACATAATTAAATAAACACAATCAGTAAATAACTTTAAAAAAAATCCACTAGCTTGGTGAAATCAGTACATAAATAAACACAATCAGAATATTTTTCATGGCTTTTGGGGTGACTTGGTGAAATCAGTGCATGTTTTGGGCATCCAGTAGATGAATCCAACCCCCAGCAGCAGCCTAAACGTTCCCTGGCACCGCCCAAGCATCCGCCCAGAGGCCTAGCTAGGCAGGGCACTTGGGCTTGGGACCCTAGGCGTGCCCTGGCACCTGCTTAGGCGCCGCCTGGGTGAGTTCTAGGTCGGTGGCAGCAGAGAAAAGCAAGGCAGAGGAGAAAAGGGGGTGAAGCTTTTGTGGGTTACCTTGCAGGAAGCTGGCGGAGGAGAAAAGTTGCTTCTACCGGCGGGGGCGGCGGTGACGAGGAGAGCACCGTAGCTGCTTCTACCGGCGGCGGCGACGAGAGGACAGTCAACGACCAGCGGCGGCGACGAGAGGACAGCAGCAACGCGGCGGCAGCACCAAGCGGCGACGAGCAATAATCACCGGACCTAACTGAAATCGGGAATGAAACAGAGAAAGGGGAAGAGTCACTCGTGCTGGTGCTATTAAGTTGACCATAAACGTCGGTTATTCAAAAAAACCGACAACAAAACCAACAGTGTCGGTTCTTTTCCAAAAACCGACACCTATACTAGATTATAGTCGTCGGTTTTTAACTAAAAGACAACCGACACCTATTTCTGTCTCGCGAATAACCTTTAGTCGTCGGTTATTTATTTATGAACCGACGCCATATGTCAAATTTTGGAGGTAATTTTTTCGCTGGAATTTTTGTTTTGGCGGTTGATTTTAGGTGTCGGTTTTTTATTAATTAACCGACACTTAATAAAAGTGATACTCGTGTCTGGTCGACCTTCACAGATTGGATGTCGGTTTATGTTATAAACCGACACTGTAGAGTTTAGGTGTCAGTTTATGTATACAACCGACACCTTGAAAAGTGACTTTATAAGCCATTTCTATAGTAGTGAATATCCATATTTAGTCACATAAGTCTAAAGATGTTTAGGTTGCATGTATATAAGCAATATCCCATAAATTTGATCAAATAGTGTCATTTTCCCTCTCTAGTATATATTTCAATTATATACATATCTAGGGTTTAAGTCTACCCAGGGATGGAACCAATAATAAGAAGTGTTTTAAAAACAACTATTGAATGTTGCAATTCCATTGTTTGGATAGTAAAATTACACAATTTGCTAATATATATTTAAAAGTAAGTGTACTAATATGAGCATCTGATTTGTACTATTATCGTAATTACATTCAAAATAAAAGGATATTTGGTTAGTATCTTATTCCTTGTTTACTCCCTCACTCTATCTTTCTCTACATATATCATTATATTGATTAACTAATATATATACATATAAATACATATACATACATATATATAAACATACTATATATATATATATGAACAATTAGGTGATTGGATTGATGAGCGTACCAAAATCATGGACCTATAATTAATATCATCATACCAATACATAACATACATATACTAAATAAACTAACTAAATCATTGAATGAACAACTTTAATTACAATTGGGTCTCTTACACAATATGTTACCATTAGCTAATTTGATAACAATGGTAGTACAAGAAACACAAATACTAACATACACCTTTACTAAGTAATATACTAGTGTATATGTGTATACCGGCATGATACAAACAGCTGTGTGATCGGAAAAACTCATCAGTTTAAATTTATTGTATGTTTGAAAGTTGTACTTCACTTTTTAGTTTATGTTATCTCTTTAATTAAATTCTCAAGAACTAAAATATAGGGAGGCATCCTAAACCTTCACATCATAAATGTTAGAGGATTTTATAGGGATCTATTGTTGATTGGGCCCAAGTGTATTAGACCTTTTTATTCATTATCATTGGTTTCCCTCATCTTTAACATGTACGAGCTTGTTGGTGTTTTCCATCAAGGTAGTTGAATGTTTGGTCACATGACCTTTTGTTATTGTTGTCATGTTTCTAGATTTTTTTCTACAAATTAAGACATAACCATGGAACTTGGAGGAAGATTCCCTCCTTTCTCATCTTTTGTGATGCCACTAAAATGGTTCAAGGGCAAGCATTGGTGGTGAATAGATGAGTGGCTGACGACAACATAATTTGTTATCTGGTAGAAAAATCTAAAAATATCAATTCTAAGTCAGATGGGAACAATCAGAGGAGATCATGATTACTAGTTTATACACATGAGGTCATAAGACATCGGTGTTTCCATAAGAAATAACATGAACTGGAGTAGTCAGAGTGGGCATCGGTGAGATTAGGTACATCTTATTATTGCAATCCCAGTGTTAGTCCAAGATTTTTGGATACCATGTTATTGAAGATATTAAGGATCATTCTATTAGATATGAGATCTAGGACATGGGTTAAGGGACTTAGGAGTGATGTGGTTGGAGGAGTGGATTTAGACTCCAAAAAGCATCTGTAGTATTTGGTAATGGCAGTTTCATCAACTGATATTGCTAATAGGGGTAACATAAGGAAGATGTCAAGCTCTTGCCAGATTCATAAGTCACAGTGAGGGTTGATAGGGTGTAAGACAAGGCATAGAGGGTTTAGAGGTTGTTTTTGGAGAAATAAATAGTAATTCACTCATAATTGGTTATAGGTCCTCAATTTCCATTGTAAGTAATGGTTGTATTTACATGTCGAGAAGGAGGATTATGTAAGGTAATGAGGGAAAACATATGAATATGAGGTGTGGGGAGGATTTCAAGGTGAAGGGTGGAGGCGGTCTACGATTATATGTTGGTTACCGGGAGGTTTGGAGGTGGCCACTACAACAGGTGATAACGATTCACTCATGTGACGAAGGTTGGACGCAAGGGGAAGAGGAGAGGGAAACTACGTATTTAAAAACAATGAGATTAAGAGAATGGAATAAATAGTTATGAGTGAAGGAATAGAAGAGGAGGAGAATGAGGGGAAAATAGGAAAATGTCAAGTTTATGTGAAGAAAGTGCTCAAACATGCCAAGATGGAAAACATACAGGCTAAAGAAAAATAATACAATTCGGTAAATAATTTTTTAATGAATATTAATAATATATATCACATTAAATTTAGCACTATTAGTGTAGAGTAAAATAAACAAAAAGATACACACTTTTGAATAGAGGTATATTTGTCAGAAGACTACTTATATAGGTGATTATTCTTCAATTTATATCTCTAATCTAGTCAATTAATCTTTTTATCATGATTCACCTAATAATTAATATACAATATTATAAGTTATATATATGAATGATTCCAAAGACATTAGTTCCCAAATTTAGAGTATTTGATTCGTCAAGGGTCTATTTGATGCATTTCTACTCAAATAGTTTAAATTTCAATTTAGGAGACCAAAGTATTCATGAAAATAATTTTAGGGACCAGATAGGAAATATTTTCTTCAATGAGAAGGAAAATTTTATTTAGACACAAGAAGTTCAAATAGAGGCTCATTATATTAAACAATATAACAATTGACTAATGAATATGTCTTGAAGTAAAGGTCCAATTTTTCAATGAACTCAGTTTCGAGAAAATTTGAATTATAACTCAAAACTGGTTTCACACTCAAAATTGAGTATGATACAACACTCCACCCTTAAAGAAGATTTTTTCCTCAAAATAAGCCTTGTCATGGTTTGTGTACTACTCTGTTTCCCTTAAAATGATTTCCTCCACTAACAATTTAAAGAGGTGTAAAGGGGTATGCCAAAATATTTAATATTTTTCTATTCTTCTTATGCCTCACTCTACACCAAGTCTAGATCTGAAAAGTTCTTGTACATGTTCATGTGTCTCTCCTCTAAGATTTTCTCATAACTATATAATTATGAATCAACTCAGGAAATCATTCATAAAATTATAAGATTGTTTTTCTTTACATATAGTCTCATACAAAAAAATCCAATGTATAAGCATTTGGATGCAAAACTAAAAATGACACCAGGCTCAATGCAAGAGCTGAGTCAAAATGTCCATCTTATCGACATTGTACTTACCACTACCCCATAAGACTAATCACTTGGAAAAACTAGAAAATTGTTGCATTGTACCACTTAAAGAGCCACTTGATTACCATACTTATAGTATGGTGTCGCACTAAACGTGGATACACAAATGCAAGCTTAGAAACTTAATATTACTCTTCATTTTCCTTTATTTATAATGTAGTAAACTACTATGTGTGTTCAAAAGTTGTAATGACATTTTCTATCATATATATATATATATATATATATATATATATATATTCATGTATTTTCTTGATGGAAATTGGGAACCTATATCAAATCATGGTGACGATTTTTTGTAAGTGAGTATATAGCATCATGTGATCTATATTATGAAAAGAATTGTTATCCTTCCTCAATTTTATGTCTTGGTATTTTACCATGTCTCATTTCGATATATGATGTCGATTTCTTCTAGGTCCTTATAGGTTACAACCTCCATGATTTAAAAATTCATCCTAATAATTACTTGTTCTAGCGGGAAAAAAAACCTCATCATAAGACAAAGGGGATGTCACATGGTTATCCAATCATTATAACGAATAGGTTACAGTCTCTTATTATGAATCCTTTACTTTACCTTTTTTCCTATATTCATTAGGAACCACAAGGGCATACATTCTCAAAACTTAGTTCATCTAGGTAAGAATGTCTTCATATAACTCGAGGGATTCCTGGACATCGAACTTAGATTTGTGAAGTTGAGAGAGATTTAATTCAGAAAGACTTTACCTGATGCCCCATAAAGCATTGCTTAAGAAAGTATAGGTAGTTTGAAAATTAATATGCAAGAAAAGAGTATTGACACTCGAGGAAGGACAGTTAGGAAAATGAACTATACTGAAGAAACTTCAAGTTGCAGCAAAGGAATGCCTAAATAAAATGGAGTCGTATGAGGTTATCCTTCGCCAAATGGACTCATAACTCTAAAACTTAATATGGGTTAAAACTTTGTCTTATGTGCATGCTCAACTCAAAATGAACATCTCAACACATGATTTTCACCCTAGAAGGGGGTTAAGGTAGATAGTAGGGTTTAACCTAGCTAAAAGTCTTTAAGATAACCTACATTGTATTGTGGTTGAAATGAAATACCTTTAAGGTAGGAGTGAAGATAATCACAAAACATATTGGCCCTTACATAAGAAAAACTTTCACCTCCAAGGAATGGTTAGGGTATCTAGGGTTAGCATAAAATTAGTTACAACCACAAAACTATCTAGGAAGTAGGGAAGAATAAGTCAAGTAGAGGCTGAAAACCCAATTGATACTCCATGAATCAGGAATAGGTCCATCAACATCCTCTGTATGTCATCTAAACTACCTAATAAAGCCTTAGGTACAAGAACTAAGATAACTTGAAAGAGTCAGATTGACCAACTATACAATACATGTAAGGAGTCAGAGCCCATAGAAGATGCACTCCTTATTTATACTCACATGTTGATGGAAAAGATGTATTCAATTTCATAAGTATGATACATACAAGAATTACATTTATGTGGTAGTGGAAATTTAAATTATTTACATTATAACAAAATATTCCATTTACAATGTTCCTCACCATAAGGAAGGAATTATAAAAAGCAAAATGTACAACAACCTATAGAAATGAGCAGTTGTAAAGAGAAACTAGGCCATCTAAAACTATCACAAAGTTCATATTCTTAGTACATGTTCCTTTAAAGTGATCTTCCTCACAAACACCTACACATGGGTGATTTGAGAATGAAACCTAGAAGAGAGAGAAAGAATAAAATGTGTGTGTGAATGAAATACGTGTTTGTGTAATGAAAATACTACATAAGTGTTGAAAGAATTGAGTACAATACTAGGGGTGTTGTGGTCAAAAGAGGCCACAAAATTTTTTGATAAGTTGAAGGGAAAAGATCAGAGTAAGATTAACAAAAAGAACAACTCACATAAGATTTGTGCATTTTATCATAGAGAAATAATTATGAATATGGAGTTTATTTACTTGGTATCATTATATAAATCACAATAGTTGTAAAGGGAGCAAAAGTTACAAAAAAAAATACTACCACTATTTAAAGTAGGGATAGGGCATCATAAATCAAAAGTCATGGTAGATCAAATATAGCCGCAATGCCCAATATATAAAACATGATATGGGGAATAAAACCTTCGTGCCTAGAAGGAGGAATAAAACCTTAGCTTTTGACTTTTAAAACATGATTAGGGGAATAAAACCCCTATGTCAGACATAAGGAATAAAACCGCATTGCCTAAATATATAACATGTTGCAGGTGGATAAAATCTTAGTTCATGATGTCTGCTAAGAAACTTTTTAATATATATAGTCCAAATCTCATCATAATAATAGAATAGGAAACATAATATACAGATGCAACCATCCAACATATGGAAATTATAGGTCATATAACTAATATATAATACAAGAATAATTTTGATTATTAGAAATGAAGGAAATAATGGATGATAATTTGTATTCTATAAGGATATACAATGATTCAAAAAGGAAGTGAAACTCAAAAAAATTTATTTGGATCATCAAGTCTTGTTTCTCCCTTTACTGATATAGAAAAAATAAAAGGAAGCTATCTAAACCTATCTTTACATAAATCCAAAGAGTACCAAAACTGGAATCCATGCCTTTAAAAACATGTTTTCCCTCTATGTTCATACTTCATGAATACAGAACATGACAAAAGTTCTTGCTTTGCTATCAGGAATACTCAACATATCATGTATATCATAAGGAACATCCTTCACATATCCTTTCATTTTAACCTAATCCTTATCTCCACACATAAATTGTAGAGTAAGAAAAGATTCACAGAAATTTCACATCCACCCTACATAGGATACACAACGATGCAAATAGGAAATCTCTTTTCTTCATATTATCATGTGTTAACATAGTTCCTTTAAGAAATCTCAAGGAAATCAGTAGAGACCTCCTTAATGATTTTGAATTCTGGAACCACCTTGCACGTTGTAAAACCATTCTCATTTTCCTCAAGGAGTCAAAAAATCCTTCATTTTACTGATCTCTTTCCTTTCAACACAATAGGGTCTTTCTTCCTATAGAAGAACTTAACATGAAATTTAACACAATCAATGACTAGATTCACATGCCTAGATCTAGTAACCACCCATCCATCATCTTTTTGGAAACAAATTATTTTTACAAATTTTCCAACTCCATAGTTAATCTACTATTAATAGAGAGAGAATCTACTTGAAAATTTCCTTTAGAGACCAAAGGATTTATCCATAGCATGATCTTATCACCATTACTCATCGAATACAAGATATATGGAAAAAAAATTTACCCCTTAAAAGGATAATGTGTTTCCACATCCAAGTGGCATTCAATTGGATTTTGATACTCCACACTGACTTTCCCTTAAGGTACCTCTCATGAACCTAGCAAACCCACATGGAATATTTTTTATTTTCAAAATTCCAAATGTTCTTTTCCATACACACATTCACAATGTCTCCAGTGAATCTAATACTCAGTCCACCTTCCTTCTTGGGTGAACATATACTATTGCACTTAATCGTATGCATCTTCTTCTATAGATTATCTCTTCCCATAGGAATTCTCTACACAGTTTATCAACCTCTAGGGTAAAAGTAATAGGAAGAGCAAAAGAAGAAACCCAATACTAGATGAAAAGAAGAGAGAGTTAAAATAATCAGTTCAAGAGTACTATCATACAAAATATTTCTTGACTAGAAACCCTCTAGCTTGGACTTCGATTTCCACAATTGTTGAACATATACTCCTCATGACCCTTCCTTTAAAAAAGGAAAATGTAGATATTTCTTGGGTATATAGTTAATTTGAACTCTGAAAGAATCAACAAGGAAATCTTCAATTGCAACTTAGTCACCAATGATGGAACTCTTCTTAGTACTAACTTCCATGTCTAAAATATTAACAAAATTAGATACAATATCAACAATTTTAGCAACACACATCTCATCAATGTCAATAAAAATAACAACATCATCTGCATAAATAACATGAGAAATAGATAATTGATGAGATGCTTTAAAGGCCTTTAACTCATTACTCTTACAAAACTTTAAGCATAGAAGGAAGCCCCTCAATGGAAATGGTGAAATAATTGGATGACAAGGGATATCCTTGAAGAATACCCCCTAGTATAGTATATCCTATTTGAAGGTATGCCATTAATGAGAATCTAAAAGTTCATAGTGCAAAATATTTTACTCACCCAATTAATAAAGCACCTAGTAAGGTTCATATTATCTAGAACAGAATCAACATAATACCAATCAACAGAATCAAATAAACTCTTAATATCCATCTTCAAACAAAACTTTTGAGAGTTACTCTTCATCATGTTATTAATAATCTCATGGACAAGAAGGGTTTCATTCTTACTAGTTCTACTTTGAAGAAAAGAAATTTTGGCTGGATTAATCACTATAGGACGTATGACATAAACTTTGTTGGCAAGAATTTTTGTAATAATTTTATAGCTCACATTTCATAAAGCAATTAGACTCCAATATTTCACATCAGAAGCATGATTACTTTTAGGAATTAGATTAATAAAAGACCTATTAGCCACCTTCAAAAACCTCCCTTAGAGAAAAAATTTTAACTACTTGAATAATATCCTCCCAAATAATACTCAAACACACCTTATAGAAACAAAAATTAAAATCATATAGTCTCTGGGCTTTATCCCTATTTGAATTTTCAATAACATCATCAACTACCTCATTAGTACCAAGCATGCTAAGACTATCAAAATGATCATTTGAAATTTTATGAAGACACATCTGAACCTCTTCATGATGTTTCACGAATATCCTTTAGAAAATTCTTTATAGAAAGTATTAACATGCTTATTTATCCTACCTTCATCATGGAACATAACATTATCAATTGACAAAATAATGAATCGAGTTCCTTATTGTCCTATTTTTGTAGAAGCATATAAGAATTTAGAGTTCGTATCACCTAACTTCAACAACGAGACTCTAGCTTATTGCCCAAGGAGTGATTCTTCAACATCATAGGCATGCATAAAAACCTTCCTTTTGGTTAAAACTTCCTCATACATAACATCACTACTAGGATCCTTAATAATCAAATTAGCAAGAAAAGCCACTTCAGCCTCCACAATCTTCCTATTTTCACAAAGATTTCCAATAAAGTCTTATTCCATCTACACAAAGATTATCTAACATATCTAGGTAGGGAATATGGAGAACCCTAGGATGTTTGGGGGTGGCGGCAGCGACGGGTACCCGAACGACGATGGCAAGGGAGGACCCTCCAAAAGTATGCACACGGTTCCACTGGGCAATACATGTCTCAACCTGAAATTTTCCAACCAAGGAACAAGATGAGCAGACAAGGTCATACCGTAAAACCACGCCATGGAAGTGGATGTTGGTGCACCTCCAACTTCTCAATTCCCCAACCTTCTCAAATGCAACCAAGGTACTAGCTTTGGATCTACCCAGTAGGATAGGTTGTCTTACAGTGATACGGTGGGGAAAGGCATGACAGGGGACCAGGCCTATATCCACATCGACACGGAGGACTGTTGCATTACTTTGAAGCCAGACAACATCATAGTTTCCTCAGACCATGACCTACCTTCATTCGACCAGAAACAGGAAGCCAGAGAAAACCTTCTCAAGTCATGGCAGTTCACGGTGGTCGTGAAGCTGTTGTCTAAGGACATTGGCTTCTTAACACTGGGATACATGATCCTATCCATGTGAAAATCCACAGACGGCTTCAACCTCATCAATCTATCCCACGACTACTATGTAGTCCAATTATAGTGGGAAGATGACTACATTCATGCTCTGACTGGGGGCTCATGACCACTATTTGGGTTTGTACCTCTCCGTACAACGTTGGCAACCAGATTTCTCACCAGAATCTTGTTATGTGGATAAGAATTCCGAACCTGCCTATCACTACTAAAATATAAGGCATAGGTGACATTCAAATATGTATTCTATAAGTGAAAAGGTGACATAGGAATCCATCACGAACAAAATCAACGTCACCTATTAAGAGTGGCCTTTGTGCAGTGTAGCCTATGTGGAATGAATGTCACCTATTGGTGGTTCTCAAATTCTATAATCAGCCAATAGGTGACATCAAAATGCATCATCTATATTCAAAATATCACATGCATTCTTATCACCCATTTCAGTATAATGGTGTCAAAATATCACATGCATAGATGTCACATATTTCATATTCTAACCTTCGTACAAAGACAATGCAAATACTACCATAAATCTACAAACATACACCACATGCTCAAAAATATGGAAGTGTAAAAACATTTACACAAAGTCAGAAATTTAATTTTATTAATATAGCAAATATGCATTTAAAAGGGGAGGATATAGGCCTTATCCCTTGACATATTTACAGAAAAACAACTATTTTTAGTTGACCACCTTATTGCATGCATGTTTAGCTGTGAATGCATTCAAAACATTATTGCTCAACATTTGTACATCCGACTTCTACATAAAAATGAGTCTTTTGTCCCATAGCTTGAGGGGAGGTGGTATACAACCTTTTTAACATGCATGCCCCATAACTTGTTGCTGAAAAGCACATAACTAAGAACTACATGAAGAAATATGTCATTAGAACTTTGGTACTTTTGTTGTTGTTATGTAAGAAGCATATAACCCCATTCTGTTTCACCCCAGATTTCTGGCTGTGCTTCCCAAACTAGATTCCTGGTTGTTCTTTCCATACTAGATTCCTGGTTGTGCACTCCATTTAAGCTTGAAGGTTGTATGATGTAATTAAAACTAGAAAACGACTAATCATATCTAGAAATCCACTTATCCAGTGACTACATTTGATGGTTGTCACCAAGCTAACCAGTTCTAGTATGTCGCAGCTTCACTTGTGCATTAAAATTAGGAAAAATACGTGATTGTCAATGAAATTCTATAGAAGAACATTGCATATCCAGCAAAGTTGATATTTCTTGTAATAAGTCTTGCTTGATACACAACAACTCCAAAAAAACAACAGTAAAGAAGTGTCAAGATCTTGGTATAATGATATTTCTACAGAAAGAACTACCATACAAATACGTTAGCACCTTGGTCAGGAAATCATATAAGGAGAAAGGATCTCACAAAAAAAGATATTCTATAAGAAAATGCGACAACATTCCACATGTCAACACACACAAAATAGTAATTTAAAAGACTACAACAAAATCATAATAGCTACTTCTTGGAATATAGATCACAAGATTCTAGTAGATATTGGAAACAAGGTGATGTATTAATCTCCAATAATTAGCATAATATTCTCATCTTACTTCTCTGTGGAATTGAAATGTATAGACATACAGATAAAAATGGCTAGCAGGAGGTACATAATAAGTTGCATTAGACTTTAACTTCATGATAAATTTAACTCCTGAGCTAGACAACAACTAGCTTCAAGATATAAGAATTGAGTTTTAAGAGATCAAGTAAAGCAGGTTATGGATGGAATATTATCCCCAAGATTCTAAAAATCATGCAAGTGGTAATTAATCATGAGGAAATACAGTGAACTTAATGTTACTCGACCATCCACAAGCACTAGTAGTTCAAAGTTGACAAGAAACTATGTAGTTTTTCCCTAGATACAAACGTAGCAAAATTTATCTATTCACACATTCTAGTGATCCGTTTTCAATTATAGCTTTCAATTATAGTGAGATCTCGACCAAGTCTTGATTTCTTTCAATATAATCTAGCTAATTGGCAAACACCCTTTTCATTATAAACCTGAGCATAATGTGAAGCAGTATACTAACAACCCTCCACCATTTTCTGGATAGAACACAACACACCATCTCATTGTTTTTCCTCCTTATGAGAAGAAGAACAAAAGGCACATGGTTGATTCTGAAAATGTCAACAACAACTACAAACAAAAATATTTTGATTGTTGTTTGGTGCCCTCACTATTCATGCATGGGGGCACTAGATAACGTTGAGCACGGTAGTTTAATAGTCAGTATCTATGTGAAAAACAATTGTTGAGGACGGGTCTTATGAACACATGATATTTGTGTTCCAAGGAAGCCATTTTCTACTATGGAAATGTCCTGTCACATACTCCCCTCACCTACCTTACTCATCATATTTTTGTTTCTCATACTTGTATCTCTCCATCACCTCTAATTTTATGCTAGGAAAATGAGCAGACTTCCAAGTTTTAAGTTAGATTTAGATTAGAACACAGCTTCAACAACCATTCGTCATATATTAAAGATGATACATAATAGCATACACCTTGAGACAACCATTGGAGAGTGGCAATCACAAAGGAATTGCACAACTAGGGGAAATGATCACTCTAGAAGCAACACAGTTTATATTTCAGGAAATACCACAACTAGGAAAAATCACCTAGGTACTAATAATTTGTTTTAGTACAATACAAGTAAACTTACCTCTATTTTTCATGAAATGTTGATCAACAAAAGAGAAGATACAGGATGACATCAGAGGTGTCAATATGCTTTTTGTTGTGAGTCTCACTATTACAACCACAAAAGAAAATAAAAATAGCACACACAAACACACAATATCATTTCTTTGTCATGATCACAAACATAATATTTTATTTAGATCATGGGCATCATCCAAAGGGAGTATGGATAGAAATGCTAAAAGGCCACACATTCAACAATTTGGAAACATACCTACAGCCAAATATAGTAATAATAGTTGCAAGTAGTCAAAGATACCACATATGGACGACCCCTTCTAGAAGATGATTCTTCTCATCATCAGAACGGAATCAAAACCATCAATTATATGACTAGAATTAGCTGAAACAAAGAGTACAAACACATTATACAAATATTACAATAGGAAATATATTTTCTTTTCTATGGTAGATATAAAAATATTAAGTCCCCAGGTAAATGAAGTTTCAATGATATCAAGTTGCTCATTACGCTAGGATTCCTTGAGACATCAGATACAAAGAACCCTAGAAATGATATTCAGATTGGGAGAGAGACGTTTATCAAACATTTCTTCGAGCATATCTCCTACGTCAGTGACACCATAAATGACAAAGAAACAAATCAACTATACTATACATATGTAGAGGAAATAGAAGGATAAACATCGAAAACAAGAAAAAGCCCAACCTCGAGATCCCTCAAACTCGCACAGAGCTTTGAGAGTGGGGAGAAGTGCATGCACCTCCATTCCCAGGCCAAGAGGAGTTGCTTTGCAATGTACTAGGCTTAGAGGCGTCCAGGGTGCCTGCTTCAGCTGATTACCGCTATAGGTTCATCCCTCCGACTCAACTGCGGAATCAATGATGCTGCCATTACAGAGTTCACGCTCGGGAAGCCCACGCCCACTCTGTGGATCACAAAGGACAGGAAGAAAGAATATAAAGGGGGCGGTGGAAGAGAAATTGGAAGTGGGAGGGTGAAGAGGTCAGAAGAGAAGGCCAGGGTGGGGGCGCAGAAGCCATAGAGCCAGAACTAGGGAGGGGGCGCGAGGCAACAGAGCCCGAAAACCATGCTTTTCAACATTTCAGTGGGAGATACCAGTCCTCCACATATGTGGCGGTCCTTGAGGTCGACGGTGCAGAGGAACCTATCCTGGATGCTTGTGCGGGAGTCATACACCCACGGCGACCGTGAGGGAAATAGAGGGGCAGCAAATTTGGGGGTGCGTCGGGGTTTGTGCAGGTGTTTCACCCAAAATTATAACATAATTTGGGGATGGGGCGTTGGCGGCGAGTCGAGGACTCGAGGGTGGCCGTGCGAAGAGTGTAACTGTGTGTTTTACCTGGTGGGGAGGGGGAGTGGGATTGACTCTAAAAAATTGCATCCTCTAGCCTAGATTTTAAGTTTATTATGGTGACATCTGATATCTACACTTAAAATAGGGGTAAACCTTTTTTATCTAATACCTTATAAATACCCTTAAAAATTATAATATCCTAGGATTCATCTCTTAATTTTTCAATATAAGTCCCTTGTGACCCGAATAAAATGTTCAACATGATGTTCGTTTACCTACCTAGTACTTAGTTCAATACTTTTTTATTAAACTTGAATATACAGAAACAAAATATTATTATAACTTCTTGAGGATGTATCGTATAGAACAAGAAACTACTATAAATGATGATTTGATAATTAAGATAATGATTTGATGATTTAACAAGAGTGTTGTTTGCTATATTCTTTCTTTCATAAGATACCTTATAATGATGTTGGGAACAGTAATCTAAGGGTGATTGTTGATCCAACCTTATAACCCTAATTGATTAAGAAGAACTCTAACCTTAATGATCTAATGTGAATGACATGAATCTTATTATATGGTAATGTTGATGATGTATTATTCTTCTTATTACCTGTCTCTAACCATGCATGTAGCACCAGTTGATATGCATAGCCAAGTATGAAATATGGTGATTATGATATGTTTGAATGGGCCTTAAGAGGCATGTGAGATTTTGGTATCGTTGAAAGAGGAGAAAAATGGTCTTATGACCTAATGATAGCTTATCGCCCTATATGATATGATAATTTCCTCAATGATGATATGAGGGGTTGCTACCCCAAAGTATGTGGTTCTTGTGGTGAGAATTACGGTGAATGACAATATCAAGTGATGATGTGATGAAATCACACCTTATATGTTCCAATATGTTCTGGTGATGTGTTATGCCTCTCTTTTGGAGAATTTGTTTGTGACTTATACATTATTTGGGAGGTGTCACGACCCATATCTCACAACGCAACATTGTGACAGTCTCCACAACCAGCATTACACATAGGCTTCACGAGCAACCCACAACACAACTTCACGACCCACCCTCACAGTCACATCACAACGTCGAGACCACAACAAATGTAGTGTCGCGACCAGACCAAAACAAAGTGTCACGTCCAGAAGCAGAACGGACCATCACGATTGAAACAAGGCCAACCATCACAACCAAAACCATCCCAAGTCCTTGAAAATACATTTGGGAGGTGCCATGGGACAAATGATGATAATTTCATCTCACACTAAGTCCTTAAAAATGCATTTGGGATGTGTCAGGCCCCATATCATGACAACGTCCTCTCAAAACAAGTCCATGAAAATGCATTTGGGAGGTGTTAGGGTCCATTTCAAAACAAATGTTATCTCACATAAAGTCCCTAAAAATGCATTTGGGAGGTGTCACGACCCATATCATGATAGTGTCCTTTCACAACATGTCCATTCAAATGCATTTGGGAGGTGTCAGGGCCCGTTTCAAGACAATTCTTATCTCACATCAAGTTCCTTAAAATACATATGGGAGGTTCCACGATCCATATCTCACAGTGTAACATCATGACTGTCTCCATGACCAATGTTACACATAGGCTTCGCGACCAACCCACAACACAACGTCGCGATCCACCCTCACATCACAATGTCATGACCGCAACAAATGCAGCGTCGCGACCATACCAAAACAAAGTGTCACGTCCAGAAGCAGAACGGACCATCACGATTGAAACAAGGCCAACCATCACAACTAAAACCATTCCAACTCCTTAGAAATAAATTTGGGAGGTGCCATGGCACATATGATGATAATGTCATCTAATAGTAAGTCCTTAAAAGTGCATTTGGGAGGTGCCAGGTCCCATATCATGACAACGTCCTCTAAAACAAGTCTATAAAAATATATTTGGGAGGTATCAGGGCCCATTTCAAGATAAATGTTATCTCATATAAAGTCCCTAAAAATGCATTTGGGAGGTTCCACGACCCATATCATGATAGTTTCCATTCACAACATGTCCCTTCAAATGCATCTGGGAGGTTTTAGGGCCCATTTCAAGACAATTGTTATCTCACATCAAGTCCCTAAAAATGCATTTGGGAGGTACCACGACCCATATCTCACAACGCAACGTCGTAACTGTCTCCACGACCAGTGTTACACATAGGTTTCGCGACCAACCTACAACACAACATCACGACCCACCCTCACAAAGCAACGTCACTTTCGCAACAAATGCAGCGTCATGACTAGACCAAAACAAAGTGTCACGTCCAAAAGCAGAACAAACCATCACGATTGAAACAAGGCCAACCATCACAACCAAAACCATCCCAAGTCCTTGAAATACATTTGGGAGGTTCCATGGCCTTAAAAATACATTTGGGAGGTGTCAGGTCCCATATTATGACAACATCCTCTCACAACAAGTCCATGAATATACATTTGGGAGGTGTCAGGGCCCATTTCAAGACAAATGTTATTTCACATCAAGTCCCTAAAAATGCATTTGGGAGGTTCCACGACCCATATCATGATAGTTTACTTTCACAACATGCCCCTTCAAATGCATTTGGGAGGTGCCAGGGCCCATTTCAAGACAATTGTTATATCACATCAAGTCTCTAAAAATACATTTGGGAGGTGTCACGGCCCATATCTCACAACGCAACACTGTGACTGTCTCCACGGCCAGCGTTACACATAGGCTTTATGACCAACCCAAAACACAACGTCACGACCCACCCTCACAAAACAACATTGCGACCGCACCAAATGCAGCGTCGCGACCAGACCAAAACAAAGTGTCACGTCCAGAAGCAGAAAGGACCATCACAATTGAAACAAGGCCAACTATCACGACCAAAACCTTCCCAAGTCCTTGAAAATACATTTGGGAGGTGTCAGGTCCCATATCATGATAACGTCCTTCACAACAAGTCCATGAAAGTACATTTGGGAGATGTCGTGGACCATTTCAAGACAAATGTTATCTCACATCAAGTCCCTAAAAATGTATTTGGGAGGTGCCACGACCCATTTTATGATAGTTTCCTTTCACAACATGTCCATTCAAATGCATTCGGGAGGTGTCAGGGCCCATTTCAAGACAATTGTCATCTCACATCAAGTCCCTAAAAATGATTTGGGAGGTGCCACAACCCATATCTCATAATGCAACATCGTGACTGCCTCCACAACCAGTGTAGGCTTCGTGACCAATCCAAATGTCATGACCCACCCTAACAACACATCATTGCGAGTGCAACAAATGCAGCATCATGACCGGACCAAAACAAAATGTCACGTCTAGAAGCAGAATGGACCATCACGATTGAAATAAGGCCAACCATCACAACCAAACCATCCCAAGTGCTTGAAAATATATTTGGGAGGTGTCATTACCTTAAAATGCATTTGGGAGGTGTCAAGTCCCATATCATGACAACGTCCTCTCACAACAAGTCCATGAAAACACATTTGGGAGGTGTCAGGGCCCATTTCAAGACAAATGTTATCTCACATCAAGTCCCTAAAAATGCATTTGGGAGGTGCCATGACCCATATCATGATAGTTTCCTTTCATAACATGTCCCTTAAAATGCATTTGGGAGGTGTGAGGGCCCATTTCAAGACAATTGTATCTTACATCAAGTCCCTAAAAATGCATTTGGGAAGTGCCACGACCCATATTTCACAACGCAACATCGTGACGGTCTCTACGACTAGCGTTACACATAGACTTCACGAACAACCCACAACATAACGTCGTGACCCACCCTTACAGCACAACGTTGTGACCAGACCAAAATAAAGTGTCATGTCCAGAAGCAGAATAGAATATCACGATTGAAACAAGGCCAACCATCACAACATAAACCATCCCAAGTCCTTAAAAATACATTTGGTAGGTGGCATGGCACAAATGATGATAATGTCATCTCACAGTAAGTCTTTAAAAATGTATTTGGGAGTTGTCAGGTCCCATATCATGACAATGTCCTCTCAAAACAAGTCCATGAAAATGTATTTGGGAGGTGTTAGAGCCCATTTCAAGACAAATTTTATCTCACATAAAGTCCCTAAAAATACATTTGGGAGGTGACACAACCCATATCATGATAGTTTCCTTTCACAACATGTCCATTCAAATGCATTTGGGAGGTGTCAGGGCCCATTTCAAGACAATTCTTATCTCACACCAAGTTCCTAAAAATACATACGGGAGGTTCCACGATCCATATCTCATAGTGTAACATCGTGACTGTCTCCACAACCAACGTTACACATAGGCTTTGTGACCAACCCACAACACAACGTAACGATCCACCCTCACAACACAATGTCGTGACCGCAACAAATGCAGCGTCGCGACCATACCAAAATAAATTGTCACGTCCAAAAGCAGAACAGACCATCACAATTGAAACAAGGCCAACCATCACAACTAAAACCATCCCAAGTCCTTAGAAATACATTTGGGAGGTGCCATGGCACATATGATGATAATGTCATCTAACGGTAAGTCCTTAAAAGTGCATTTGGGAGGTGTTAGGTCCCATATCATGACAACGTCCTCTCACAACAAGTCTATAAAAATATATTTGGGAGGTGTCAGGTCCCATTTCAAGACAAATTTTATCTCATATCAAGTCCCTAAAAATGCATTTGGGAGGTTCCACAACCCATATCATGATAGTTTCCATTCATGACATGTCCCTTCAAATGCATCTGGGAGGTTTTAGGGCCCATTTCAAGACAATTGTTATCTCACATCAAGTCCCTAAAATACATTTGGGAGGTGCCATGACCCATATCTCACAACACAACATCGTAACTATCTCCACGACCAATGTTACACATAGGCTTCGTGACCAACCTACAACACAACGTCACGACCCACCCTCACAAAGCAACGTCGCTTCCGCAACAAATACAACGTCGCGACAAGACCAAAACAAAGTGTCATGTCCAAAAGTAGAACAGACCATCACGATTGAAACAAGGCCAACCATCACAACTAAAACCATCCCAAGTCCTTGAAAATACATTTGGGAGGTGCCATGGCCTTAAAAATGCATTTGGGAGGTGTTAGGTCCCATATCATGACAACGTCCTCCCGAATGCATTTGAAGGGACATGTTGTGAAAGGAAACTATCATGAAATGGGTCGTGGCACCTCCCAAATACATTTTTAGGGACTTGTTGTGAGATAACATTTTTCTTGAAATGGTCTGTGACACCTCCCAAATGTATTTTCATGGACTTTTTGTGAAGGACGTTATCATGATATGGGACCTGACACCTCCCAAATGCATTTTAAGGCCATGGCACCTCCCAAATGTATTTTCAAGGACTTGGGATGGTTTTGGTTGTGATGGTTGGCCTTGTTTCAATCGTGATGGTCCATTCTGCTTCTAGACATGACACTTTGTTTTGGTCTGGTCACGACGCTGCATTTGTTGCGGTCGCAACGTTGTGTTGCGAGAAAACTTGCTTCATGTTCTGCTAGAGGTGTGGGCATCGATCCTGATCAACCTCCCAAGAGCTGATCCAATGTATTCGAATATTGTTGGGAAGGTTGACAATACACACCTAGGAGACAAACCACTCAGGGTACTCCTCTCTAGGCTTGAAAGTCAGGTACCACTCCCAAACAAGTAGGTTGAGCCTGAAAATCTTCCATGACCCTCCAGTGAGAGCTTCTTCAAAGTCTCATCTACATGAAAGTTGAACTACAAAATGCCCACAGTCCTTTTGTCAGTCGAGATTGATTTTTTGTCGATTGAGAATTATTGCCCATCAATTGAGATATCTTGATGGTAGGCCAATATACTTGGAAGTTATGTAAAAGTGCAAAAACTAGCCATTAGATAGAGAGATAAATAGTGAAATATATCAGTTGGAGTCTCTTTTAGATGGCTATAATTCATTCTATGATTCTAATTGATAGGAGGCATCCTCAAATATAAATAGGACCCCTTGGACTTATGTCCAATGGTTAGCCAAGCATTACAAATGTCCTTATACTATAGTTGAGAGAGAATGTGCACCAAAGAGCCCCTATACACACTCATGATCTTAATCACTTACTACTTTCGTTAGAGTGAGTATGAAATTTTTAAGAGATCTAGTGCTACATGTGTATCTTGCGATTGTTTCTTTCCTCTACCTGCCAAACTCTCTTTCTACCATGAACATGAAGATTCTCTCTCTTGGCTAATAAAGGTACAAAAGAAGGGAAATAGGCCCTTGATGAAAAGATTTTACTTGTTGAAGGTGAATTCTAAGATCGAAGATCCAAATCAAGAGTGGGTAATTCCTCTAAGGACAAAGATTCACCGCAAGAGTGGGTAAGCCCTTGGTGAAGGATGAAGACTTGTTGCAAGAGTAAGGTAAGTCTTTGATTTTCATACTTGTAATATTTTCTTGGGAAATATGTTGAAGGTCTAATGTATTTTTTAGTGGTTTTATCTCTATTCACCCCCTCTAGAGCCCACTATAGATACAAGACATACATCAAGTGTAATTCTATCCTATATGTCATATATGTTGAATTAATTAAAAAAAAGATATGTAACATTATTTTCATTTTCCATAATTCTTTGCATGTGCATTTTACCTAATAGTAGATACATAAGGCAACTTATGGTTGTCTTATCATATTAGGAATCAACATTTTCATATGTTTTATGACTCTCAAATTATTGTCAAAGTTGGATATTGCATTCAACATACCAATATGTAGAGATTAAGTTGTTAACAAGATATAGTTATAATAAACATATATATCTCATTTTATTTAGGATTATATACCAAATTGGGTAAATAAGCCAAATTATTCAATTTATGCATCAAATACATTATCCCAGACCTCATATATATTGAATACATGATTATTGTGTTTCCACTGTAATCATCTATAAATAATCATAAAAACTTTAATTGAAAGATAATAGGATAACTAATAATGAGAATATCTTAATGAATAAGTTCAACTTTGTTTGACAAAATTAGGTTTAATGGTGAGAATGAAATAAATGACATGCCACTTATCATAATTAGGAATTGGCCATGGTTAGAGTTGACTCCAAGAATGTGGGATTCAGATATCTCTATTTTATGTGCGATATACCTCTTTTATGACCTACTCTATGGCACGATGCATTATATGTGTTTAAAGGTTTGGATTATGATATTGGATGAAATAAATTGTCTAGTATATTATCTTGCTTGATTTTTTGTAGAATTGGATACACTAAATATAAAAAGAGTGTTCCAATATATATCAGCACTAGATCTCTTTGGCATAATACTAAATAAAGAAAGAAATATATTTGATAGACTAGTACATGTCAGAACTAAATCTCTTAGGAAAATAGTGCAATTTGAAAGTACTAGATCTCTTTTGCATAATAGGATATGTTTTTCATCGAATTTTATACATAATGAAATATGTGTTCCTTTTTTGTTCAAAAAATGCTATATACGTCACTACAAAGTCATATTTCATAAAGATATTTATTGTTTTCCTTAATGCACAGTCATTACAGTTTCATTAAAGTTTAACGTAAACAAAATGAATTTAGGTGTTTCTTCACTTGACCCTGATGCTTGAAAGTTGGGGGTTGTGTGATGTGAAAATGTACATGAAGGCCTATTGTCTAGAAGGTTATGTATAGTGTAGTATGTGCATAAGTAAAAGGTTTCTATTTAATGTTTAACCTCAAATGTTGTTTTGTAATTATGTGATGAATGGTGAGATTTATGTTTGTACTTTGTTCCATGTCCATGTACAAATTGTGTTACCAGATATGCATGTTTCCTTTTGACTTCTTCTATTTCATCTTCATCGCCTAGTGTGTAAAGCTTATAGTTGGGATTCATACTTAAGTATAGGGTTTCAATTTGATCGTCAAACAATATGTTAAGGCTTTAAAATACATGGCTATCATTGTAGATATTAGGATGCAAACAACCCCATAACATGGAAAGCCCCCCACAAACTTCTTAATTCAAAATTTTAATCAAACAAGGTTATAAGCATGTGATTTCTAGTTTGAAACAACTTCAGTTATCATCTTAAAGTGAAAAAATAATCATATCCAGTCAAAAGATTAGAAGGTAATAAAGATTAAGTTGTCAGTTTAGAAAGTCTCTAAATTTCTCAAATTTGTGATAATATTTAGATTTTTATGGTGATATCTTATCTTATTTTAGCTTAGCAGGATCCATGATTCTTGAGATTGAGAGAAAGCTTCTTCATGTGTTAATTAGATGGTTGTGTATGTCGCATGCAAGGAGACCTACTCCCTATAATCCTTTCTTGAAGTTTCAAAAGATAATGTTAAATTAGTGCCCTTTTATTAGAGATGTTGTTGTGGTTGATGACTTTCTTTGGGGCAAGTTATGGGTTCCTCGCCCATGTAATATTTCTTTGAGCTCACAAATTGGGATTGGCACTACCTATACCTTTCACGCCTTGTTTCCATCTTTTCTTTGTACTGTGGAATGGTTTTGTGGTTGTGATCTCAATCCTTTTTCTTTATTAATGCAAACAATGCTATATTAAAAAAAATCAATTTGGGCAATCAAGTCAGATAGATTAAGGTGGATATCATAGGTTAGAGTCCACATAATAAGTAATTCACTCACCTATGTGAATTGTTGTTTAACTAATTAGATTTCAAAGCGTGATATACATCAAATTAAAATATCAACTTACATCAGGATGGATAAAATTGGGTGTGCCTATTTAATTTAGAGATGGTTTTTCAATGTTTTATTTTGCATTATAAGAAGACACAAGTAGTATGTTGGATGCATGTATATGTGAGAAAGGACACAACACAAACAAGTGAAACACAAGGAAATAAAGGTATTTTGTAGTCATGGTGGGCTCAAGAAATATGTCAAGATACATATCATTATACTATGTAATCCAAAAGTCACATAAATAACACAAGATTTGGGAAGATATATATATTTTTAAATAAATAGTTTGGCGTACATATATAATCTGAACCAGTGTGAGAATGGGGAGGTGAAGCAAACTAAAATTGGTGGTGGAAAACATGTGCATGCATGCGCGTGTTTTAATTGCACAATATAATTTCATTAGTTGTCAAAATCATCTTTGAATCCTGTGAAACCGGTGTGTTTGTCCATACAAAATGGGTATGCATTTGATTTTTTCAATCTAGGTCCATCTGGGTTCGAATGTTGATCTCTAAATTCCGTTCATTGTGGGGTCTAATTTGATAAATCAAACATTCAAATATCTAATCAAGTATAAATATTTATATATCACAAATTACAAATGAGACTATAAAATTGAGGTTGGTTTTAGGTTAAACATCATTAAATCAGATCTAATTTGGATTTATATTATATAAATCACTTCTAGTTTGATTCACAGTTAGGCTGTTTCTTATCAACATGTTTGTTGTTTGGTCCCAATAATTTACCTAAAACTCATTGTTTTGACACCCTAGTTATACAAGATAATCAATCTTAAAGTGATGCAGTGCAAAAAAGATTCAATTGATCTTAGTTTGGCTTTCCTACTTACCTCCCTCTTAAGAGTTGGGCGGTATACAATGGTCAAATCCAAGTTTTCAAATAACTCAAAATTGCAAGTTTCACATGGTGTCAAAGAGCTTCACAATCTACACCGCTTTATTTCTTATTGAAAAGGGCAATTATCTATCTATTTCACTCACATGAAGATCTTCAAACCCTAGACTGCTTATTTCTGGCTGAAAATGTATTTGACTAACTAATCCACCCAGATGATAAGCTTCAAACCTTGACCGATTTTTTAGAAGGTAATTAGCTATCTAATCCACCCACATTGAGACTCCCGTGGTCTCCACGTCCCAAAAGTTAGAGGCTCTCTTTCTCTCTCTATCTCTCTCACTTCCCGTTAAAGTGATGTGTCCCACCTTTGTGATGCAATCACGGTTGCAATAGGTGAATTAACTTGCAAAAGCCAAAAAGGGACAAAAAAATATTTACAAACGACGAGTAGTTCTAGATACTATCTAGCTAGAGTGTCCATCCCAGTATATACATTCATGCCCGTTCAAGAAATATTTACATGCATGATCACAACAAAGAGGGACAAAAGAAATTTACAAACGACGAGTACTTCTAGATACTAGATACTAATACTCTCTAGAGTGCCCATCGCGACAAAAAGGGACAAAAAAATTAAGTAAATGTTCTCGAGTCACGAGAGTTGAAAACAACTAATTAAACACGGTCTGATCCTGGGATGAGAACCAAGGCATCACTCAAATCAGATCCTGACTAACTGAACCTTCTTCTTTTTCTTGTGCATGTCGTTCTTCCCCTTCTCATCAGCGTTTCTTGAAGAACTTTTCCTGGTGTTGCGCTGCTTCTCCTTGGTGACCCACAAGGACGACCACCAGCAAGACTTGGCCTTTTGCACTTCTTCGCTGAAAAATACACGATAATATGTTAATATAGTAGTTGAAAACAGATGCAGCGGATTGGAACTTCTGAAGATTAAGTTGCATTAACGTATTGGACGAATAATCGATATTCTGCAACTTTGATTGTCCTGACCTTGCGATCCAAAAATGTCAGTTTAATTCTAGCTACCTGAATTAACTTCCCTAGAGCGACATCTGTTTCTGTCAGTTCGCATTACGATGTCTAATCTAATTCGACTGAGTCTTTATTTCAAGAAAGGTTCGTGTGTCTATACCTGATGGGTGCCGTGCAAGCTGGCGCCGGTCTTTCCCTGGCGTTGGAGTATCGTCTCGACCGCGACGCCGACCCCGAGGTGAGGCTCCGCGTGAGCGAGCTGGGCATGTACAGGTTGAGAAGCACACCTTCACTTCCCGCTCTGCAGCTGTTGCACTTGTTTGGCTTCTGTAGAACTTGCTGCTCGCTTCCAGCAGCAGCGCTGGTCCTGCTTCTCCTCCTCTTGGACGCACCCAAGTCTCCGTCTTTCCCTTCTTTGACAGAAGCAGCGCCTTCTTGACGAACCTTTTGATCAGCTGTAGGCCATCTCCCGCTCTCAGCTTCACTACTATCGCCAGAGGCCCTGTCCTTGTCATCGACGACGACGAGGTCAGAGAAGGAAAGCTCGTGCTCAGACTCCGGCACGTTATCGAGAAGGCTTAGCATCTCCTCCCGTGCTCGGATGTCGAGCTGCTCTGCCCTGGCTGACGCGACCGCGATGGCCGGGGCCGTTGCCCACCACTGTTTTTGGTCTTGAAACCACATGGTACCGATCCCAAGCTCCTCCTCCGGTAACCTGCTTGGCATCAGCAGCATATCTCAGCTAGAAACAGAGACGTGCGACCTGAAAGGTTTCTGAGAGCTAGCGGGTCGAAAGGAAACTGGGAGTCAAACTTGACGAGCTGTGCAGCACTTGGTGTTCGAAGACGAGACTGTTAATTCTGAAAATATGTATATGCGTGTATATATATGTATCAATTCCCTAGGTCTGGCTCCGGTTTCAATTCCTTATAGTCCCACCACCGCGTTAGCGTCGCGTTTGAGCTAGGGCTTTGGGTGTTACTTACCTGCGAAATTTCTACTAAGTTGATCGGATCATTAGAGGAGAGGGGCGACGTGACGTTGAAGGAGGGACGAATCTGAAGGGAACGGAACGGAAGAGATGGTCTTCCAGAAGGAGCAGCTGACTAAGTAGACCGTCGGGATCTAACTACGAGGGACGGGGAGGAGGAGGTCCAACTAATTAACCTGGTGTCACAATCTGTACCGTGTTAATTGGTTTGAAATGTGACTGCTGTTGTGGACTATTCTCTTTCATGTCTCAGCGTCAGCGTCCTAAAACTTAAGTTTAATGGTAGCAAATAATTATATAGTGCAGTGGTTTTTAAAGCGTGGTTAAATGGACTTCTTGTCCCACATCGTCCACTTAGAAGTTCGTTTTGGTAAAAATTCAGTAATATTACTCTAAGGAAGTTATGATATCACTTCTGTGATCAAATCAGATAATAAAGGAGATGAGGGATGATAGTACGATGTTATATGTGTTTGGGCACAAGAAGTACCGTAAACACATTTACATATTATTCAAAATAGTAAAATCACTACTACATAAAAAGACCTTTGATGTCGGTTATTTAGAGTCTTTAGTGTGGGTTTCCAAGTGACACCGAAGTGGGCGCTGCTAAAAGTCGACATCTTTAACGTCGTTTTTTTTAACCGACGTCATAACCCTTCCCGTCACCAAAAATGCGCCAGCAAGGAAACTATAAGCGTTGGTTCTTAACGAAGCTGACAATATATCATGATCAACGACGTTGGTTATTAAACAAATATCGACGTCATAACCCTTCCCGCCACCAAAAACGCGCCAACAAGGGAACTATAAGTGTCGGTTAGTAAACAAAAACCGACGCTGTAACAGGATAAAGACGTCAGTTTTATACTAATAACTGACGTCATATCCCTGTCAGCACGGCCGTGCTCTTCCCAACACTAGGCGTCGATTCTTACTGATAACCGACGTCATCAAGGGAAAAGACGTCGGTTTTTGGCTAACAACTGACTTTGTAAGTCTTCGGTGTCAGTTTTATACAAATAACTAACGCCTATGTTCTGATTTTTTTATCAGTTTGCAGACCTACTGTATGGCTGGTCGCTGGATGCAGAACCTGCAGTTTAGTTTTGAACTGTCTGAACTGCAGGTTTACAACATCCATTGATATCAACCAACAACAAACCACAAACATGCAAAGTCATTCACATTCATACACATGTATTGATCACATACATGTAGAAACATAAAAAGTCATTTACATTCACATTCAGTTCCATTCATTTCATCTTTTTTCACATTCAGACATTCATGTATTGATCAGAAAAAGTCATTCACATTAACACATATAACAATTCAGAAAAAGTCATTCACATTCACACAAAAATAATTATGAGAACAAAGTTTAGAAATACCATCCTTTATTCATCATTGTCATCAGAATCCCAATTATATTTAAATATTCTCACTACTTGTAGAGCTTTTGCCCATTCTTCTCTTACAACATCTAATTCCTCCCTCGTATAGGGAGTATGTACATCTAATAACTTTCCACCTATCTAATAACTTTCCACCTGTGCTGAAGTCAGTTTTAAACATCTGCAAAGAGAATGACATATATATATATAATTAATAATATATAATAAGATTGATATATCTCATATTATCTAATGAGACTATATATAAAACCTTTTGTATAGTATTGATTTTCATTGTGGCATGTTTGATGATTAGGTCCATAAATCGCATCACATAGTAGGCACATGCCCAACCGTTGTCTTGTGTAGCACACTATAAATTGAAACATATAAAATATTTAAAAATATAATTAAGCACAGTCCACATAAATAATATATACATTGGAGTCGGGAAATTACTTTCACATTCTCCCAAATTAGTGGCTGATTCTTTTCCTGGGGATGGATGCTCATAATCACAAGATGAGAATGGAAAAGTGGGGTGTACATGATCCATAGTAGAACATCCATAATTTAATGTCCGTTTTGGTATATAGCCTACCGTTCTAGGAATTTGATGTCTAAATTGCATGAATATAACCTATTATCATGGGATACTATGATCTATTTTGATTAATTCAATTAGTGATTATCAATCATAGTGATTGTCAAATCATATCTTTGTAATTGATCACGTGTCTAGTAAAAATTCTAATGACCAGTTTAATTTGTTGAGTGAAACATGGAATCATCTTTATGTACTATGGTTCCACTTGGGAACTTACACATGGATCTAAGATGGTTGTATTACTTTCTATCACTCTAGGGTGACCTTTAGTGCCTTTCTACCTGATTTTGGTTACTATAGTTAAGCACATAGTTCATCACTAAATCTACTTTGATCTTGAAGTTTGCTCGTATAGATTGATCGCATTTATTAATAACTATAACTTACATTTGTCATGAACTCATCTCATTAGGTAAACATACTGAGTGCACCTTTAAATAGAGTGTCAACAATATTCTCTTGCATTATAGAGTAACATACTCTGGTTGAAATCTCAACTTTTTGAAATTATTTTTGTACCATTGGGAAGGATAAAATACACACATACATACATAACCATTAATGCATTCACAATATGCATTAAGATATATATATATTTAGTATATGATTACGTACATGTGTATTACGAGGAGTAGATTAATATATAATACGAACACAAGTAGTAGATTATGATATATGTAGTATATGATTATGTACATGTGTATTACGAATAAGAGTATTTGCACATGTATTCACTCATATTTGTTTGTGGTTGTATCTAAACGTGTTTGTATATGGGAGTTTGTATTTGATCGATGTATGTGTATATGTTATTTATGTGTGAATATGGAAGTCTCGATATTTATGTACTTCTGAATGTTATTTGATATTAATGAGTAAGCTATTACGCTGGTATGGGTATATCAACTTATTTAATATCCATGTGTGAACGTGAGACGGCTCTGAGTTCAGGAGATAGACCGGTTATCAACATATTTCATTATCTGTCGCTGTCAAATCAGGAATTAAATGTGCCCACAACGCTGAATTTAGACGGCTTCTTCCAGCAGAAACGAATGGCTGTGACACTCGCCTCGCCTCGTTCTTGTCTAGGATCACTAACACATCAGGTGTTTGAATCCCAACTACCATCTTGATTTACAACCTTCCCAGGTGTTCGGCTTCCGTCACGGGCGTGAGAGAGGGGGAGAGAATGACTCTCTTAATTCCATATACACTACCCACCCCACCCCTATATATATATATATATATATATATATATATATATATATATATATATATATATATATATATATATATATATATATATATTAGGAAGTGTGTACTGACCGGTACATGTAACTTATGTGTATCTACCATTAAATGATACATGTGGAGTATGCTCATAAAATCCAACTATATGGATTGATCACTCAACAGTGTATAGATAAGATGTATTTAAAAAATCATCACCATATCTCATATGGATCATGAGATATAGAAATATATCATCCAACAATTTTTGTAGTTTTTTCAACTTACCATTGATTGTTAAATACACATATCTTTCATAGGATGATATATTGATGTCGGATTGTGTTGATTTGATTTTTGATACACATCTTATCTGAGGGATATGAATCACATCCATAAGGTTAGATTGTTGAATAGAATTTCACAATTACCACAAATAAAGATGGGTACATACAAGATACATGTACTCAGGTACACAATTCTTTATATATATATATATATATATATATAGAGTCAGGCTAGAATACACTCGAGTTTGAATCCCAACTACCATCTTGATTTACAACCTTCCCAGGTGTTCGGCTTCCGTCACAATTATCTATACACTGTTGAGTGATCAATCCATATAGTTGGATTTTATGAGCATACTCCACATGTATCATTTTAATGGTAGATACACATAAGTTACATGTACCGGTCAGTACACACTTCCTAATATATATATATATATATATATATATATATATATATATATATATATATATATATATATATATATATATATATATATATATATATATATATATATATATATATATATATATATACCGGCTGATATATGTAACTTACATGTACCGACCATTAAAATGACACATGTGGAGTTTGTTAAAAAGAACTAAGATTGATTCAACACCATATAGATTATATGTGTTTAAAAAATCATGCCCATATCTCATATGGATCATGAGATATAATAATATATGATTCAACGGTTTATGTAGTTTCTACAACTTATCGTTGATTAGATAATACACATACTCTTTCATTGGATGATCTCCTAATATCAGATGGTGGAAATTTTCGATACACATCTTATCTAAGGAGTATACATCACATCCATAAGGTTAGAATTTTCATTAAAATTTTATAAGTATCATAATAAAGATGGGTACATGTAAACTATATGTACTTAGGTACACAATTATTTTAACCATATATATATATATATATATATATATATATATATGATCTAAGTTGTCACAAAATAATAAAAGACTGACGGACAACGGAAGGAAGCGATATCACTAAACTACGTTGGTGTAGATGAATTTATTCAAACTGTATATGATCTTATTTACGCACCTTGTATTCGAGTTCAATTCTGAAAATTATGTTTATTCTTATTCCAATGAATCATGAATACGCTCCTCATCTACATTTTTGTTCATACTATTTGAAGTGGATCAATCCATAGATAAATAAATTCCATAATTGGTTTACATTATTTATTGTGCTCTTCTGTATGATATTTTGTGTATATATATCTTGGATTGTGTAATTATAATAGGTTGTTGAAACCCATAAGGTCATTTTCCAATTTTTTTTATAAAAATTGTATGTCATGACTAGTTGAAATGAATCCCATATTTCAAGAAAAAATTCTGGATTAAAATAATCAAATCAATCACGAAACATTCAATAGTCCACTGTATCACTTCATGAATTAGTCGTAACTAATTGGAAAGAAGTTTAGTTAATTTCTTTACCACATTAAAACCAACTTTATTAAAAATAAAAAGCAAACGCTCATAAGGACTTTTATTGCCAACGTTACCAAAAGGAAAAGTTCATTAATATGTTATCAATGGGGTGGGCCTGATTTGAAGCGGTAGTTAATTTCTTAAGACATTGTGATTGGTACACACATATTACGTGTACCAGCCGGTATACCATTCCTTCACCCTATATACATACATACATACATACATATAACTAGACCCTCAAACTAAATTAAACCATTATTTTCTAAAACCAAACCTAATGATCAATTTTGGTTTGGTTTGGTTGAGTTCACTAGTCTGGTTTGTGTTTTGCCCAATCCTAGTAACGATGTATCACTGATATTTACAAAGTAGATGAATAGAGTATCTCTAAATTGATGTCCTAAACACACTACTGGTATGAGGTTAGTCAGTTGGAATGAGGTCGGATCAAAGTTACTTGTAACGTCTGGGCCCACTGCCCAAAGCTCTAGTAGAGTTTCGAGAATGATGACTGGTGCCACAGACCACCACTAGCTGGGGTGAACTTCCCGACTGGTCACCCATCCTAGTACTACTCCAAGCTGAGCACGCTGAACTATGGAGTTCTTTAGTGATTTGCTCCCGAAAAAGGAGGTGCACCTTGGTGATATGGATAGTCCAATCATTCCTTTTAAGATCATCCTATCTAATGCCTCAAATCTTGGGATGTTACAATCTCCCCCACTTAGACTCTTAACGTTTTCGTCAAGACTCAACTATATGGCCTCATAATCTCTTCCCCATTTCAGTGCAGACCCAAAATGGCCCATGGACACCCAACTCCCATCCAAGGCTACCAACGCAAGAGCAACTCCATCTTGTCTCAGAGGATAGCTCTTTCCAACTTGCCTGGACCTCACAATTTAAGACTGACATGCCACATGCCCATGTGGGCCCTACCTACTGTAGGGGAATCGGCTCTGATACCATTTGTAATGTCTGGGCCCACTGCCCAAGGCTCTAGTAGGGTTTTAAGAATGACGACTGGCCCCACAGACCACCACTAGCCTTACCTGCATGCTTTGTCCGTACTCACGCGCAAGTTGGGGTCAACTTCCTGACTGGTCACCCATCCTAGTACTACTCCAAGTTGAACACGCTTAACTATGAAGTTCTTTCATGATGGGCTCCCAAAAAAGGAGGTGCATCTTTGTGATATTGGTAGTCCAATCATTCCTTTTAAGATCATCTTATCCAAGGTCTCAAATCCTGGTATGTAGCATTGCTTATGTGATTTATAATTTATTTACTTTCACATTTCATATTAAACAAGGGAGAATGTATCCATCACACCTCTCATGGGACAAAATGATAGCCATGTACAACTTGAAACTCACATCAACCCACCATCAAACTATACATGGAAGCTTGTATCTTGCTATGTGTCTATCTTATTTTCTTTTAAAAGTTTGTAAGACTTCTTCCTCCCAATTGAGCAACTAGCCTAACGTCATATGAAAGTTCATTTACCTTTTATCTGCAAAAGCATTGAACTTGTATTGAAGGCTATCATGCATCAACAAGGACAAGTTAAAACCCAATCATGTCTAATTGTGTTTGAAAAAAAACCAATTGAACCTATATCACCCCATCTTGTTAGTCCTATAGGATTGTCAAAAATAGAATTAACTCAGCCTCAAGATGAGCCAATTCTAGGATTCAACCCAAATCCAAGCCACACGATGAAATAACTTGTGATATTTGTCAAGGCACTAATTCTACCCCCCGAGCCTTGACCCCAATTCCTCGACAACCCTCAACCCTACCCCAACCGACAAACCCATTTCCCCTCACTTCTAATGGTATGACAAAAAGCTTGTGAAACGTTCCAATGGCTAAGCTAAAGCGGTTTAGTGTGGCCTCCCATTATGGTTGCCACAATAGTGAATCTTTACTCTCTTACCTATCAATGACTAGTGTTTGTTGTACTAGGTTACAATTGCTTCCTCATGTGTATGATATGATAATTTTGTCCTAAAAAATGCTTGATATGTACTCAAGTAGGAATCCAATCCTCATAATCTGAAGGTCCATCATAAGAGAAACATGTCTATTCTAATTTGGTTGACATGACTTTTTATCCTTGCATTCACATTCATGTGCTACCACCAAAAATCCTATTTTTGGGATTGAGTACTTGAAGAGTGACCCAAGATTGGCAATTATTTCTTGTTATCTTTTATTTATCAGTATATCATTTACCGTGGTTGCTTCTTCCCCATGTGGGAGTGGATTTTCTACTCATGTATGTGGATAATAATGGTGGCCTACGCAATGGTTGATATTCCCACAACTAGGAGGCATGTCATGATAAATTAGAAGTCTAACATAGGACTCACCTATTTAGTATGATTTGGTCAATGCTATTTTTGATAAGGAATTCACATTCATGTAATACCCACAAAAACCTAATTTTGGGTTATGAAGAAGCTCCATTCTGGACAGGCATGCCTTGCATTCAACATGGTTGCTTCAATAAAGTTCTTCGAAACATCTCATAAAGGGCATTGGATGCTACCCTCCATGACATCCAGTTCCCTCAAACATTAGGGTTAGTTAAAGAAAGTTTTGTGACTCATTGAAGATCTTCACGGGTTAATCACATCACCTTCACATGTAGGTTGGAAACCTAGATAATTTTCTTAGGGCTTATTGATATATGACTACCTATTTTACCTAAGTATGGGTCAATGAGTAAGAAAAAATATGGACATGCACATAGAGACACAAAAGCACACACACATGCACCCATGCACACACACTCACATATGCATGCATGTACGCACACACTCATGCAAATACACACAGATATATATATATATATATATATATATATATATATATATATATATATATATATATATATATATATATATATATATATATATATATATATATATATATATATATATATAACTTAGTGGTCTACACTATTTTGAATTGTAGGTGGCTAGTTTGAATATAGATTAATCATTTGATGGGTAGAGTCATGTACCGCAATGGTTTAAGAGAATAATTCAAATTTAGATTTGTCTAAACTTAGTAATGAATACTTTGTCTAACCCTTTGATAGTTTACTCCATTAACATCACCCATATATAAGCACACCTTAGTTAGAGCAGTTGACCCTTAATAACCTTGTTCCCATGAGAATTAACTAGATAACCTAAATGAATCCATACCATAAGTGATTAAAATAATTAAGGTAAGTTCCTTGATTGGAGGTAACCATTTAGTCAATGGAAAAAAGTGAATACTTAAGGAGGTAAATAACTAAGTAACTTACACATGAACCCATAACTTATACCAATCCCATTTCCCGTTACGTGCATGCTTACATTTAATTTCTGAAGTCATAAGAAGATATGAACATCTAGTTTAATAAAGTAAGGACTACAATAATATGCAATTGTGTGTGGCAATACAGAAGTTGGTGATTTGGTTCACACATTTATTTTGACACCATATCTAGATTTTTGTCATGGGTTTCCACATTAAACTATATTTGATTATTATCATACTATGTTTTTTTTTCTTTCTTTCTTTTAGACATTATCAATATTTTCCCAAACCAACTCACCACTCTATTAAGCTAAATGTTCTAGAGAAATCCTTAGGGAAGAAACACTTCTTGAGTTATATAAATCCCTAAACCCTAGAACTAGAGGTGAAAACATGGAAGATGAGATTCTTGGGATATGTATGATTCATACGACATGCCCATACTTATCCTAGGTGACTAGTGGGGTTTTATTTTGGTACTTTGAAGGTTAGAGACTTGCACTCCTTGGATGTCTACCTTAAGTTTGTATGGTGTGGGCTTAATAATGTAGACAACTATGGAATATCTACCATAAATAATGTAATCACACCTACCATACAAAGAAATGAATCAATTATTCTAATTTTATTATAATGGATCTAAGGGAAATAGTATGGGATACAAAAGACTACTTGACTAGCTTAGAGTTTGGACAATTAAGTTTCACAAATAAAATCATCTTTAAGTGGTGGAGTGCTCTACCATACCCAAATATAGGATCTAGTCCTATCCCTACCTTTCTCATGTGTTTTGTCCTTTTTAAAATAATATTAGGACCCCTTTCTTGATGTAGATTGCATTAGGGGTAATTGGAAGATTAATAATAGTAAGTCTTAATCCATCATCCAATACATGGAGATTTGGGATGACTAACTAATTGACCTACATAATAGGGTTCACCACAAAATCATACTAATTGGTTATTTTAACCTTGATGACTCTCTAGAAGCTTCCTAGGTGTAGTGGTTAAGGAACTAAAGGAGATACAAATTCCAATATTATTATGGAATAGAGAAAGTAATAAATACAAAAATAAATGATTAAAATCCACATGATAAAATACACGCTCATTAATCCAAAAATAAGAAATTGAATATAAAATCATATTCCCCACTTGTTAATCGATAAACATGCAATATTGAAGTTAACTAGACTACATTTGCTTCACCAATTCAATGAGGATTGAAAAAGGTTAACGACCCTAAGATTTAATTGAACTAATAGCCTATCAAACTAATTCCATTATAGTCCATTATTTTAGTCTATGACCTGTCTTTAGTGATAGCTACACAATCATACAAAGACATGTACACTGGATCTAACAATGTAAGTATCATCTTCTGCTTCATGTTTCATCTCTCCACAACAACAACTACTTCTACGCCACCTTTGTTGATCCCCAGTGGGCCTCATCCTCTACTTCTCTCCCAGTCGATTCCTCTTCATCTCCCACACCTACCCTTAGAGTATTTGGTTAACTCAGTTGGTTATGATTTATTCTATTCGTTTAAATGGTTAATTTTTGGTTTGAAATTTAACCATTAACCTAACTGAATTAATGTTTGTTAATTCAGTTATAGTTAACCAATTGATGGTTATTTTGGTCGGTTAACTTGGTTGATCAAACAGTACTCTTGAAATAATATTGTGTCATAACACTCATAAAGTTTGAATAATTGTCATGTTTTAGTAGTGTTGCATAATAATATAACACTATATAGCCGATGAAAACTTGACTAGTATATAAATGTGAATATTACTGGAAATAAAATTTCAACCATGTAGGATATATATGTCTACGATATTTTTATTGAATAAATTATGACTATTTGGTTAATTTGATTAACCAAACAAGAATTTTTTTTAACTGAAAGATTAACCATTTAACCATTAACTAAAATAAATTAACCAAATTACCAAAATTTCTCATGAAAAACACTCATTCAGAATTTACCATTTTCTTAATTGGTTTATAATCAAATTCTTCTCACTACTACCTAGTAGACCCTATTTCTAGGGAGAGTGTGGGATGTTTCATCATACATTCAAGAAACACCTCTTTGGCCGTATTCTCCCTCCACCACCTCCACCTACTAGAATCTCACTTTCTTTCTACTCTTTATTGCGTGGATTAAGATCTACCCAAAAATTGAGCCCTAATACTTTTCTGTCACCCAGAACCCTCAATCGATCTAGAGTGAACCTGAGTCATCGTGGCTTGTGTAGGGAAATATGGTGACAAAGTAGGCAGTAGAAACAAAAATGTAACTTCCATATATCCCTTTGAATAGTTAATCACATCAATAACTATATAATGAGAATGATGGTTTGTGAGATTATACCTGGTTCTGGAGCAAGTCCAGCGACAATTCCCTCGTAGCAGTGTGCACCTTTCTTCAAGTTGCACCCAGACAAGTCAACAATAGCTCCTGGTTGATCACCAAAGGCAACAATTGACCTTGTCCTCCAAGCAGCAGTCAACAACCTCCTTGCCTCTATAGTAGTCCACACAGACCACTAGGAACTCATGTCATTCTAGAAGAACAGACAAGAAGGAGTTGTCCCTTCTTATTGGTGTACTAGCACCAAATTTCTCTCCCACAATTGTTTTTCCCTCCCTTTGACGAGTAGGACTTGCTCAGGTTCTCTCGATTACTACAACCAGAGAAGACAACAATTGTCATAGCTACTGATAATTTGTCTAGGAAGTTCCCAATACTCCTCTCTTTATAAGAGGGTCAGGGTTCCCAGTCTGAGTGGGAGTGAAGGAGACAAAATTTCACAAAATTTAACATCCTACACGTAGAAAAATGATCGGTTTAGGTGTGAACCGATCAGTTGGCACGTGAACATATTGGTTCAACCCTTAAACTAGTCGTTTCATCATGTTCCCAATTGCAATTGTATTGGAAATTAATATTCGATTACTGCACAACATGACGTCAACACTAACCCTTGATCTAATCAAATTGATCAAATGAACCAGGTAGTTCATCACATTGACTGATGGTTTGATACCATGAGCTGATCGGTTCATGCCCCTAGTTTAGCTAATATACAAGGTGGTTTCAATCAACCTGACACTCCAACCGATCAATTCAACTCTTGAACTGGTCGATCTAGAGTCCAGTCGGTTAATTTTCAACCATTTTTGTTAAAATTGAATACCTAACTCTTTAGTAATCAAATTTAAACTATATTCATGAACAAACTCCTATTCCAAGTGTATCCTATGTGTGACCCTATAGGTTCCAAGTTACGTTGGCTGTATATGTCCATAACTAATTTATGACACCACAAGCAATGAAGGATATCTAGCAACACATCATTTCTACCTAAGTAATTCAAAAAGTTGGAGAACAACTTCAATATACAATCTGTGATTGGTGTTCCAATGATTGTATAATTCCTTTTCATTGATATCCAAATTTAACTCGAGGCATTGAATCATCATCCTCTCAATGTCCAACCCATGTTCCTTGAACTAGAGCAAATCGTATGAGATATATGCGAACTCAATATCACATAACAATTCACATGTGCATGCACATGCTTTTCTCAGTCTCTCTTATCAAGTGTCCTAGATATCAAAATCCTATAAGAGGGGAAAATCCCATCTACATCACTCACAATTATCCCCATGTGTCACAGCGCACCCGAGAATCACTTTTATGGTAACCCTTATTCAAGGTCACGATGGTTGATGTCTAAGTACATCGAACAACATGTGATGAGTGGAGTGACTTCAAGTCTAAGAACCACAATCACCACTGTCACTATGAGAGATGATTATGAATACCATTTATGGTTTTCATGTGCCACTCTGAAGGTGGGTCTGTCCGATACACTATTCTCTGACAAGTATCTGTGTGTTTGGTTTGATACCACATATCATGATTGTGATAAGTTTCTATCATCAATCAACACACACTCTAGTCTTATGTGTTATTGCTGTCTATCGGCCTTCCAAGATAACATCTGACTAGGGGCATGCCAAGAATGTATATACTCTTGACATCTGGATGATCTCATTGTTCATGTCATCAACCCAAAGATGTACATCATTGAGTAATATCATTCTTTATACATTCATTATATTTCATCATTATCTCATAACTGAATGAAACTGCAAAAATAAGAAGATTGTATTTGTTATTAATCAAATACTTTACAAGATATGCCATCACAATCATCATATGATTGAATATCTAGGCATACTTACCAACAGACTCCCACTTGCACTTAGAGCCAATTACCCACAAATCTTATTCCAAGTGAACTCAAACATGTCCATCATGTTTTTACTGCGCAAGTGCTAATCCAGTGAGTTAACAACATTTTTCCTTTAGTCAGGGTATTGCATGTTTCACATCTCTTCGCTGTACGACCTATCATATGAGATGGAATTGCCGTAGTATGCTATCTGATATTCCTTACCTAACCACTAGCTCCATTGTTGTCATAGTATTTCTACTATGTCATCAATGGTTGGAACATCTCATAAGTTTATCCATATGAAATTCTAGATCCATACAGTTCCCTCTACTATATTCATAACACCATGATACTCACCTTCTACTTGTAGAATTAAATAATTGTCTGTAGTTTAGAATTCTCCCAACTTACAGTTCTTATTTTAAGGTTAAACACAAATTTCAATCATTAATTTTATTGTAATTTTGGAAGCTTGCATCTATGCAACCCTTTACACCTAACTCTTCCTAATCACCATAACCAAGGAACTAATCCTTTTCGTACTTCTTCAAGCACTTAAGGGTGTTCTTTACGACATTCCAATGACCTTCATTGGAATCTGAATAATATCATCTTGTCATGTCTAATAAATACAAGATAATGGGATCAATACATTACATTGCATACACAACAGATCTAGTTGTGAATGCATATAGTATCTTACTCATGTTTTTCCATTCTTCTCAAGAATTGTAACACTGGGCTCTTGAAAGACTAATCCCATGGGACATGGATAGACTTTCTCTCTCCGAGTCCTTCATGCCTAACTCTTTTATAATCTTGCTAACGTATGTGCCCTTACTTAGGTCAAGAATCCTTCTTGTTCTATCTCTATAGATCTCAATTCCTATCACATACTAAGCTTCACCCAAACCCTTCTTTGAGAAGACACTTTTTTTTGACATGTTTCAAAACTCATATTATTGGGATGTTATTCCCCATCAATATGTGGAATATAAATATACTCCCACTAAATATTTTGTAATCACATATCTTCATTTTGACTTAAATTCAAACTCTTTGACTATCCTATCAAATCAAAGATTCCAACTCTAAGATGTTTGCTTCAATCTATAGATTGATCTTTGTAGATTACAGACTTCATTTGCATTAATGGAGTTATAAAACCTTTAGGCTATATTACATACACATCCTTTTAATTACTCCTATTAAGGAATGCGATTTTAATCTCCATATGCCAAATCACATAGTCTTGAAAATCCACAATGACAAGCATTGTCCCAATGGACATAACCGTGACAATTGGTGAAATGATTTCATTATGTTCAACACCTTGAACTGGTTTGAAAACCTTTGCAACCAAGTTTCTCATTCAAGTTATCCATGTTGGTCTTCCTCTTGAAAACCCTACTACACCCTATGGGTTTCACCCCTTTAGGTGGTACCACCAAGGTTATACCTTGTTGGTGTACATGGACTCCATTTTGGATATAATGGCTTCAAGCCATTTCTCAAACTCTGGTTCCTCATAGCTTCTAGATAGGTCATTGGCTCATCATCTTATGGCCAACTCATCGCCTTTCTAAGTTATCATAATCTTTCAAACTCAAGGTGTGTTCTACTAGATTTATGAGGTTTCATGGTACACAAGTAACTTTAGATTCCACAACTATTTGTGATTCTCATTGTTCTTCTTGTACCTCCTTAGGTTATATGTTTCTTGTTGATATAGAACATTATGAGTTCTACTATTACTCCCACTGATTTCTTTGGAATCTAAATTCCTCTTAAGAAGTTCAACCACCCTAGAAACAAACATTTTGTTATTGGATTGAGATAAAAGTAGTATTCAACAAGCTAACACTTATGTGATTCATGCATAAAGTTTTTCAAGAAACAATTGTCTTACATAAGATTTCAATATTAATTTATATAAAATACATATCGGGACACCTCACATTCCATTTCTCATATGGTATCTTTCGAACCATTACATGTCGTACAATATTTTAGTGTGAAGCATGTTCTCTAAAGGAAATCAGAAGATAAGTTAGATTCATTGATAATCATTCCATGACTCATCAGGGTGTGATTCCTTCTTTCTAATAAATCATTATGTTCCAGGTGGAGTTTATTGTGATACACCATTACAGTCCCTCAAGAAGGTCCTCAAACTCTTGGTTTAAAATATTTCAACATTGATCATACCAAAGTATCTTAATACCTTTACCAAGGTGGTTATGCACTTCATTAATGATCTTCTTAAACATTTCAAGATGTTCATATTTGTATTTCACTAACTACAAATTATCATATCATTTGAAATCATCAGTGGATATAATGAGGTACTAACAACTACCTTTAGCATTTATTCTAAAAGATACATGTACATCAGTATGTATAAGCCTTAATAGAATACTCGCTCTCCCACTACATCTAGTGGAAGGTGTTTGTCATATTTCTCAATAGATAAGATTTTCATGCTTCTATTAGTTCAATAACCAATAGAGTCTAGATAAACATCATTATGGAATCTAGAAATGCATTTCTCATTCATGTGCTCTAGATGACAATGTCATAGGTATTCATTGTTTGAGTTATCAAGTTTTAATCTTTTGGTATTTACTCTATAATCATTTATCATTGGATCCAGAAAACAAAGACCATAAGATATTTAGGGTACCACCATAAAAGATCTCATCTTTTTGAAATAGAACATTGACTATACTTTATATGATTTCCATATAAATCCTTGTCCATACAAGATGCAGAAAGTAAAATGTTTCTATTATTGGTAGATATGAAATAGCAGTTCATTAACTCTATTATGTGCCCTTTAGGCAGAGATAAAGTATAGGTTCTGATTGCAGTCACATAAGCTCTTGCTCGCATATTCCAATGTCACCCTTTCATAAATACTTACTTCTTTTCATATCTTGTATATTCAAAATATGTGAGATCTACATCTGATATCATATACCCAATATGAAGAAGTAGTAAAATTTATCTCATAACGTATATACCTAAAGTGAAGATCTCTATCCCCTCCTTGTTTGTTATTTCCTATAGGTAGAGCGGGAAATTCCTCTTCTGATATCTAAGCTAGTGATAGTGGTGGAAATTGCCTCCCTCATTCACCTCTCCCTTTTCTTTGAGCACTGAAGACTTGGGCTGAACTCTACTTAGCTTTGCCTTTGACCTTGGACTTTGTCTTTGATCTACTAATCATCATTACAAACTTGGGCTTGTCTTTCTTCTCTTGTGCCTCAACTATTCTCAACATGCCAAGTAACTCGGTCAATGGCTTGTCAAAGTTATTCATGTTATAGATCATGACAAATTGACTGTATGAATATGACACTAAATGCATAATCACATCAGTGGCCAACTCTTGACTCAAGAGAAATATCAGTCTAGCAAGGTTCTTCACATACCTAATAAGCTTGAGCACATGAGGACCTACTGAATCTCCTTATGCCATGTTGCATTTGAACAATGCCATAGAGACATCATATCTCTCATGTCTTGCCTGATCTTGGTACATGTTCTTAAGTTGTATAACCATATCAATAACATCCATGTTTTCATGCTATCTCTACAAATCATAGTTCACAAAGCAAAACATAAGGCATTTGACATCAACAACATCTTTGGTTTGCTTCTTGTAAGCATCCATGTCAGCCTCAGGTGTAGTGGGAGCAGGTTCATCTAGCTCTGGTATCTCCAGGACATAGAGCTTGTTCTCCTATGTGAGAACAATTCTCAAAGTCCTAAACCAGTTATGGAAATGATTCCCATTTAATTTTTCCTTCTCAAGGATTGATCGCAAAGAGAATGTGTTGTTTGTTGCCATTTGATTCTATAAAAGAAATTTTCCAAATTTTCAAAATATTTTTGATTTGATTTGATTGAAATAAAATTTGGTGATATTTAATTAGGCATTTAATTAATTGTCACTCTCATTATTATGCTCAAATTGATAGCCCTCACATATCACTTCGTAAGATTGCAGCGTACAACCTTCTATTGAGCCAAGATCCAAAACAATTGAGTTATTACCCCCACCAATGCCTGCGCCCATAATCAATCATCAAGGTAGAAAACTTTTGCCATTGCATCATATGCAATTATTGGATAGATAATATGCGTAACTCTTTGCCATAGTCATATGTGTGCTTCTTAGTGCTTAATCTCATTAAGATCACTTAGTTATGTTTGACCCAGAAGCCAACATGATAGCAATGCACCCTGCTTGGCAGGCCCACATAACTACCATCATACTTCCACGAGATGGACAATGCACCATGCTTGCATTCCCACACATAGTCGATCAAGCTTTTCATGTGTGTTTCTAATGGAAAGCATCTTAGACTTAATATGCTTGATTGTAGGATTTTATATTTAGAAATACATATACATATCCAATCACCACATACTATACTATGTATCATGTACATGCTATATCCCACAAATGAAAACATGCAATTAAGAACATTAGCTATGGTTATGGTCATACTATTGTAATTCCTTGGAGACAAAAGGAATTACTATGACCTACGGTCTACATCACATGCATCAACTTGTTGTTGTTGAAGATCTGGGCCGATTTTCAACCCTTTAACCGATTGACTCGCCTCCTGGTCGGTCAGTTGGTCATCAAATTGATCATTTGGCCTCTAGTACAAATGACATTTGGACACCTCCAAATGCTCGGTTGGGCCACCATCCAGTTGGTCACCTTCTCCTATCGTCTGTCCTCCTCAATCCTCCAATCGATTGGCTCATATTTTGATACAGACAGTTCATCTGGTGCTGAACGTGTTCTTTGTAGTAACAAGAATTTAAACTATCCTAATGCTATTTAACATATTACATGATAAAAGGGAAACCTTGAGTTACATTCAAGGGGAGTATAGGAAGGAGAGAATAATACTTTTACATGTGGAAGAGAAGATAGATGCTCGGTATGCAAATCGAGATATAAACAAGAATAAACAACCACAACCAACCAAGCACACACAACTAGGATTATTGGCCATAACCATGCTGCACATCCACCATCAAAATCAATTTTAGGGTGACACATGTAAATTTCATATATATATAGACCATATCATATATAATTTTATGTGGTATTTAATCGGGTATGCACATTAATCATTTGAAATATTCACATATTATGCAATAAATAAAAGGTGAAAATCAAAATCCAATCATATTGATTAAATCCCAAAGCATAGTAAATTGATGTGGCTATGATACCACTATAGGGAAATATGAAGAAAGAGTAAGAAACGGAAACAAAAGTTTAACTACCATATTCTGCTTTGAACAGTTGATGCGTCAATAACTATATAATGAGAATGATGGTTTGCGAGGTTATACCTGATCCTGGAGCAAGTCCAACGACAATTCCCTCACAGTAGTGTGCACCTTTCTTCAAGTCACACACAAACACAATTTAACAATATCTCTTGGTTGATCACCACAGACAACAGTTGACCTCATCCTTCAAGCGGCAGGAAATAACCTCCTCACCTCTATAGTAGTCCACATGGACCGCTAGGAACTCCTTTCATTCTAGAAGAACATACAAGAAGGAGTTGTCCCTTCTCGTTGGTGTACTTGCACCAATTTTCTGTCCCACAATTTCCCTTGCTATTCCTCCCTTTGACGGGTAGGACTTGTTCATGTTCTCTCAGTTATCATAACTAGTGAAGACAACAATTGTCAAATCTACTGATGTTGTGTCTAGGAAGCCCCCAATATCCCTCTATTTATAGGAGGGTCAAGGTTAGGGTTCCCAGTCTGAGCGGCAGTGGAAGGGGCCAAAATGTTACAAATTTTCACATCTTGTGAGTGATGAAATGATCGGTTCAGGAGTGAACCGGTCAGTTGGCATGCAATTGAGGTTCAACCCTTGAATTGGTCGTTTCATCATGTTTCCCAATCACAATTGTATTGGCAATTAATATTCAATTAATGCACAATATGACATCAACACTAAGACTTGATCCAATCAAATTGATCAAATGAATCGAGCTATTCATCACATGAACCGATTGAGCTGATGGGTTCACTATGTGAACCGGTCGGTTCATGCTCCTAGTTCATCCAGTATTCAACCAATGTAGTTTCAATCAACCTGACACTCCAACCGATTGGTTCAGAGTCTAGTCAGTCAATTTTCAACCATTGTTGTTTAAATTGAATACCTAACTCTTTAGTAATCAAGTTTACACTACATTCATGAACAAACTCCTATTCCAAGTGTATCCTATGCGCGTGACCCTATAGGTTCCAACTTATGTTGGAAGTGAGTCCATAATTAATTTATGACACCACAAGCAATGACGAGTATCTAGAAACACATCATTGCTACCCAAGTAATTCAGAAAGTTAGAGAACAACTTCAACCAACAATCTATGATTGATGTTATATTGATTGTATGATTCCTTTGTCGTTGATATCCAAATTGAATTCGAGGCATGGAATCATCATCCTATCAACATTCAGTCAATGCTCCTTGAACCAAAGTAGAATTTCTGAGACATATGTGAACTCGATATCATATATTGATTAACATGTGCATGCACATGCTTTTCTTAATATCTCTTACCAAGTGTCCTAGATATCAAACTCCTGTAGGAAGGAAAATCCCATCTACATCACTCACAATAATCCCCATGTGTCACAACACACCCAAGCACCACCTTTATTGTAACCCTTATTCAAGGTCATGGTGGATGATGTCTAAGTACATTGAAAGACATGTGATGAATGTAGTGACTTCAAGTCTAAGAAACAGAATCACCACCATCACTATGAGAGATGATTCTAACTACCATTTATGATTTCCATGTGTCACTCTCAAGGTGGGTCTATCCGATACACTTTTCTTGAACAAGTATCTATGTGTTTGGTTTATAATCAAATATCATGACTGATGTGATTCTGTCATCAATAAACACACACTCTAGTCTTATGTGTTATTGATGTCTATTAGCCTTCCACAATAACACCTGACTAGGGACATATCAAGAATGTATATAATTTTGACATCCGTATGATCTGATTGCTTAAGTCATCACAATAATTATATGATTGGGTCTCTGGGAATACTTACCAACAACTTGATCCAAATTCATCTCCGGTCCCAGAACCCTCTTCTCCAATGGCCCCGACCCTTGTGGTTGGACTAGACGATGGTTGCTATGATCCCAAGAATACATTGTGATTTTTTCCCAAATGCAAGGATGAGAAGATGATAGGATCTTCTCGAAGAGCTTAGCACCTATTCTATATGTGGACTTTGGCCACTATCCTTTCCTTTTATATGCAAATACCTTTGTTGTTTTCATTATGTTATATATGCATATTGCCAATATCCACCTCACTTCCTTTCATTTAGTGTTGCACACCTTATATTATTTATCTATAAACTACAAAGATGACCAGAGTATAAGGCATCGAATCCTTAACCATTGCTTTGCTTCACATAATTATCCTTTCTCGTATTCAGACTCGCCTTCGAGCAAGATCATGTACTCATCATAGGTTGAAGGATACTTCCTCAACTTTCGACCGTCAATAGAAGATCTGGGGCTTCACAATTGTATCAAAGAATGGCCTTCTACCACTCACCACCATCCTATTGCCTCGATCATTAGTGGATAAAGTCTCAACCACATATTCCACTTCCTCGACCAATACCCCTAAACATACATGCACTCAAACATAGATGGATCATTCTGAATGAGCCATCTCTATGAGTCAATGGATCTATATGAGAAAGGCATCAAGAGACTGCCTCAGAGGTTAGATGTGGTTCCCAAAGAACTCTCAACCTCTGAATCTCCAACACCAGGAGGAAGGTTAAGGAACTGGTCACAGACGACATACTCTGTATAGAGTGAAGAATGGCAAGCAACAATTCCATGCCGCTTCAATCCACAATTCCCAAAGTATAATGGAAGTGAGCTACTGTAACATTGGCTCTACAAATGTGAGTACTACTTCTGTCATGGTGAGATCGTCACCAATGAGGGAAAACTTCATCTTGTAAAATGAATCTCAATGATGAGGCAATGGACTGGTATCAAGCATTTGAGACTATGAGTCTCAATGAAGCCTACTTGGACTTCTCTTGGGAACCATTTTGTAATAAAATCATTGAGAGATTTGAAGTAGTTAATGCATGCCTTCTGCAAGTCCAATTGGGAAAACTCCAACAAACTGGTACCATCAAAGAGTATCACATGGAGTTTGAGAAGATCACCAACCTTACATTGGGGGTTTTGCTAATTTCATCTCTTTGAGATCTTCTTCTTAGGGATCAAAGATGATATCTAACAAGAATTACTTCTTTGAGGTACCAAATACATCACTGAGGTTAGATCTTGCTCGCTGTTCCTGCCTCATTTAGGAGTAGCACCAAAATAGCGATGGCCTCAACAACATTTGCACAACACACCATGTTAGGAGATTAAACCAATTCTACTTGCTTTACCACCAGTCGGGGCCATACCGTGAGCACCGATCCAACATCTTACATACATTTAGATGAGAGTGAGATGTTCAACAAATTTGTGCTATAGTTTCCCAGAGAAATATGTTGAGGGACATATGTGCAAGCAACCTACCTATTTCTCATTGATGATGAAGATGTAGATGTTTCTAAGGAGAAAATTATTAGCCAGATGACGAGCAAGCTTCTAAAAAATTCAGTGATATCTTGATCATATCCTCCTTTGCTATGGATAGAGAGGTATTTTCAGACACAATTCATTTATAGGAACTTATATGACCTAAGCAAGTCCTAGTGTTCCTAGACTTTGACAACAATCTCAACTTTGTCAATCTTTGCATGCTAGATGCGTCTCCTACAAGCATGTCATCAATGTTGTGGCTGATGTAGCTGCCACTCGTGGAGGTTTTATCCCCTATACTAAGACATGTATCCACCTTCCTCTATCATTTCATGGCTATAATGAAAGAATTAATGCATACTTCATGAGAATTGGGAGTTATGATGTTGTGTTAAGGGTTGATTGGTTAAAGAATAGATGGCCATCAACACGGGACTTCTACAATTACATAGTATATTCTCCCCATGGAGCACTGTTACTCAAAATTTATGCAATTAAACCATATTCTTCATAGTTTTCCAAGATGGATGATGTTTTGTCTTCAATTATGAGAGTAGGATGAAATTTTCTAATATCCTTTGAACCCCAATTGTCAACTAAAATAGTTCCACCTAAATCTATAACCCTCACTCCGACAACCATTTTAGCTGAACTTACTTCACTCCCACCATTTCATCCTCACGACCATTGTATATCTGATGAGTCTAAACCAGTCCCCACCCCACCATATCAATATCCCTACTTCCAGAAAACAAAGACAGAGAAACGTATCACTAAATTGCTTCATCAGGGTTATATTTAGCGTAATGTTAGCCCCTTCTGATCTCCATCCCTACTTGTAAAGAAGGCATATGATATTTTGTGTCTCTGCATCGACTTTCGAGCATTGAATATATATACAATCAAAGACAAGTTCCATATTCCTATCATTGACAAACTAATAGATGAACTATAAAACCCTTCAATTTTAGTTTTACAAGCCGACTATCATCAAATTTGAGTGACCGTGGCTGACAGTAAGAAAGCAACATTCCAAACCCATAAAAGACGTTATGAGTTTATGGTGATGCTCTATTTCTTATGTAATGGCCTATCAAATTTTCAAGCTGTAACCAATGAATTTTTTCCCATTCCATTGAAAATTTTATAACATACCAAAACCTAGTATCTTATATTATTCGATGTCTAAGAGGTTTAAACCTTAGTTCTTCAGATTTGACCAAACACAGATAAATTTATACCTTAATGATTTTTATTAATGCGTATAACATCTAAAGAAACAAGGTTCTATAGTCAATATTCCATATTAACATAATAACTTAATTATGTGCTAACATGCATTAAATACATTAGATATATCACAAATGTTTCCTTTTCTATCTTGTGCACATAATATATAAAATATATTCAATGGATTATAATATGCTTAATACACAATTCATAACAATAATTGATGTTTCCATGTCCATAAATATGAATAATGTTTCATTACATAAATAATGATTGAATTTAAGGACTAAATAGGTTATATAAGTAAAATATGGAATTCTAGGCACAACAATATGAGGGAACTCTTTTGAAATCAAATTGAAAATGGACTCAAATAAGTGAATGCTGATAATATATATATATATATATATATATATATATATATATATAATATTTTGATAAGTATAATGGTAATGAGGAAAAATACTAATGGTTCCTTAACTCATAGAAGAATATCTCAAAACCAAATCTAATGTAAAAATCATGTTCTTTGGGTCGACATTAGCTTGGATGCCAGGTTTCACATTAAATAAACAATCTTAGATATCTTAATTTCTTTTGGGCAAGAAAATATGAGTTATACTATAAAATATTAAATAATATGATTAATGACTTCATAGGTAGAAATAATCTCAAATTCAACTTCTTATGTACCAAAATTAGTCTACATGTGAATTTTCACATTATTTAACCAAACCTAACTATCTTAATTCAATTAAGGAAAGAAAATATAAGATAAACTAAAAATTATTAAATGATATAATTTCTTTCTCTAAAAGTAAAAACTAATCTCAAATTCATATTCTACATGTTCTATTTAGATTAGGTGTAAAGTTTCACCTTATTTGAATCATGTTTGAACCCTCAAATAATCAAGGAAAGAAGAAATAGATTTTTAATGCTAAATATTCAATGCATTTAGTTGATATCATCGCTATCCTAAGGGTTCTTGAAATAATGGTGTCATGTGTATATTTCGCCCTGTCATGATAAGATAGAATCTTTCCCAATTTTGGGCTCTTTTACCACCTTTTGGATCAAGATCATACGGCCCCAACCTTTTCTTCTACCTCCGTCTTTTTTCTCTCACAAACTAAAAAGGTTGGTTTTTCCCAATTTTGCTTTCTTGGATATCTCCCTCATATATCCATCTTTATCTTAAATTTTTCCAGCGTTGATTACATGAGAGGATTCTGCACACAATGAACCCAACTTTACCATCCTTTGTGCCCTAATTTGAAACCCCCCTATATCATTTCTATTTTCCTTATCTATCCCATGTTTCCTTTTCCTTACCCTCTCCTAAAAACAATGGGACTTTGGACCCCTATATAACCTTTCACAGTCACCTATTGATTCCCACAAACTCATCTCGACTCATATTACCACTTCAAATGGCCCCACCTAACTTTTTCCAAAAACCCTTTGTCTCGACAGTGACCTTGAATTTAGGGTGAGTTTTCCATCCTTCCTTACACCCATTGGAGGTCTGGGATTCTTCGGGGTGATCTATTAAAGGCATAAGAGGATATGACTCCCACCAGTTTGAGGTATTCTGGATTCCCCCCATCTTGGTCAGGCTAATTTGTATTCAACTCCATGTGCAGCTGTGTTCTCACCACTTCATGGTCAAGCATCGATGCTCATTGTGACTGTCCGTGACTCACATATCTTCTAGAAATTGGCTTCAGTGTTTATTAACACCAGTTATACAAATTGTCTTTGTGCATTATATCTTCTTAAAGTGAAATGTTTCATCATGTGTGTAGTCACATGCAAGAAGATGATTCCCCCTATGTTTTTATCTTCCCTACCCTTCATTTCTCTTCTCACTTGGTTTTTCCTCTAGGGTAAAATAGTCTTTTCTCCCTTTTTTGTTTCTCCACCATGCTGGTTCGTGCAACTAGAGGTTTGCTATCTCATCCAGTTGTCCACGAGTGATTGGGTCATCTCAACATGCCCATTTCGCTTGTGTGGATATTGTTGCCTTGCATGGATTTTCTTTGTTTTTTTATTGATTAGTTGTTTAAAAATCCATAACTAATTCTCTGGTTATCAAAAAATCATGCGAAAATATTTTTTGGATTTATAAAATTATTTTTTATCTAAATGCAAATATTTCATAACCTATATCCAAGTATAATATGAATATTTAATCTAGGGTTTATAATACACATTCCAATTAATGGTTTTTCATATAAATCTATGTTAAGTGAGCAAGAACCATGACTTCGGATTAAGGTTTGGACTTTTACAAGTTGAGAAACATCTTGAGGTATGTTTCACCCCCTATGTCATATTGAGCAATTAATTTCTTTACTCTCTCTGTTGAGCCCCTTTGAAGTATTTTGGTGATGAATATTCTCTTTCTTGACTTGATGACCTATTTGGGTCTGATCTGAATGATTTTGAACTCTTGATCTATGTTGGACTTTTAAATTATACTATGCTTCTTTATGAGACCCTATTTGTGAAATCTAAACCATGTTGTTCCTTATTGTGAGATGGAATACTAATTTTCTCACTTCTGTGGTGGATGTTTTATTTTGTCCATTTATGTGATGGAAACCTTATTAATTCCATTCATATGACTGAATTTTTACTTGCCTTTACATTTTGCATGCTTTGTGATTTAGTACCCCTAGAGTTGTGTAATTACTTTGGTTTTTATGGGGTTATGTGTCCTTTATTTTTGGGATGGAGGTTATGTGCCCCATACCTAGATTTTATGCCCCCTTTATATATATTTGGGAGTTTGGTTATGTGCCTTACTCTATCAGGTTTTAAGGTTATGAGCCTAATCTGCCATTTTTATTTATATTTCTTTAGTATTATGTCTATCTCACATGCATGTAGGTTGAACATTGTTGTTGATGGGTTTTGTCCTCTAAATCCTTTATTTGTGATTTTTCGGCACATCTCTTAAGTTTTATTAATAGCAAGTATTCTTATTGATTATCATCTTATTGCAATTCATATCCTCTTGATATCCTCTTTGATAGTACTTTCCTTTTCTATGGGAAGCCTTGTTACATTTGATGTCCTTTTTCATTTTGTTGATCAATCCCATATTAAATGCTCATATCAGATTCATGTTGATAATTTCCATTTTTTTATCTTCTCTTCTAGGGTATGCTTCAAACTCTAGGTGTAGGATACGAAAGACATGAAAAGAAGATGTGGACCTAGCCTATGAAGATGACTCTTAATGGGAGATAGATTTTAGATAATTGGATATATATCCCTCTACTTAAATCCTATTGTAGTTACTTTCATGTAAGCCCCTTATTGGGTGAATATTTTGTAATCTTCCATAAATTGAATATAGTCACAAAAGGTTATTGCGTTGCTATACTTTGGTCTTTTTGCATGTCATAGTTTGAGAATTGACAATTTAATACCTATTCTAGCATACATTTTTAGTATGTTTGAATTGGATGAATTTGTTCCTCAAATTTTAGTGAGAAGTGAATCCCCTCTCGGCTCCCACTCCTTACAAATTTTAACTGGTGTTTTTTAATGACATTTCGGTCTACAACAAGCCATATGTAAATTACTTGCATCATCTAACCACCACCTTTCAAATTCTACATTACCCCAATCTCTATGTCAAGATAAGAAAATTCACCTTTGGGGTTAGGGAGGTAGATTATCTAGGCCACATCGTTTCTAGTGAGGGTGTGCAGGCAGATCCTACAAAGCTTTAAAGCAATTTAAGACTGGCAAACTCCTCGTACATTGAAGGATCTGCATGGGTTTTTGGGCCTAGATAACTACTATCAAAAGTTTATTGCTAGATATGCTTCTTATGGATGGCTTCTTGAGCCCCTTCTTTGCAAGGATTCTCTTAGGTGGGATGTCACTACTAACACAACCTTGTCTAATCTTAAGAAAACCTGGAATCAACCACCTCTTCTATGACTTTTTGATTTTAATCAACCATTCATTTGGAGTGTGATGCTTCTAGAATTGGCTTAGGAGGTGACCTCATGCAGTAGGGGCACCCAATTGCCTATTTTGGTCACTTACTTTATCAATGAAAGTTGAGTCTCCTACATATGTTAAGGAATTATTAGCCTTGGTTATTGCTATTGCTAAGTGGTGCCAATATATTCTTGGAGATCCATTTATTATCTCAAGAAAGTTAAGTCTCCCTTATCACTTGGTGTGTTATGAAAATTTGTTTTCCATTGTCTATTTTTATTGTCATCTTCCTTTGTATGATGTCAATCACTTTTGAGTGTTCTTTGGATTACATACCATGTATGCTATTTATTTTGTCCATCCATATATGTTCCTATTAAGTAGTCAATCCTAATTAGTTATGTTGATGTCATATCATTTTGTTGCTATTAATATGTTTAGATTAATGTGCTACCCCTAAAAATTTGATTTTGGTTTTAGTAAATATTACTACCCATGTTGTTTGACTTTGTTATGTGATTTCATTCTCATTTACTTGTTTTATATTATTTATCTTCCTTTCTACCAGCTTTCAGTGAAGGAGTCCCAAAAGAAAGTCCTTACTCCTTCAAACAATATTCCCATCTAAGTTGAGCATTTTTTATTACATATTAGCTTGAATTTTTATATTGTCCATCCATATGATGCCCTAATTAGAAATCAATTATGTCATTCTAGTTTATCGGTATCATATGGTGTAGCTACTATTAATTTAGTTAAGATTAATGTGTTTTCCCTAAATTTTTTACTTTTGGGGTTCAATACATTATTAGAACCCCTATTGTTGGATCTAATTGATAATTCACACAGAGTTATAAGTTAGGCATGTAAAGGATTTCCCCCCTCCCCCGTGCATATTCCTTAGAGATTTGGTGACTAGGGTTTGTAGCAGTGGGTTTCCTTTTTCTCCCTCTGTGGTTATCTACTCTTGCAGGTTCAAGGATGGATAGTCTTTGTGGATTAGGGTTTCAATCATGGTGGACCATTTAGTTGCAAGATGCACAAGGGTAGGGTTTGATCAGGGGAACTATGATGATGTGATTGATATTAGATGGAGAGGTTTGGGTGAACATGAGGAACATGTAAAGTTGGCTCTGAGAACGTGACTTCTGATAAAAGGCCTTATAACTTTTGGGCCCTGAAGCAAACGCTGATGTAGGTGTGGTCGCTGAAGAACAAGGTTCTATTCAAGCAATTAGATAACAAAGCTTTTATAGTCCAGTTCTTCCATTGAAGAAAAAGAAGAAGGTCCTAGATGAGATAATGTGGAATTTCAAGAATAGACTTCTCCTTACTAAGGAAGTTGATGAGTTATATCTTCCAGGGAAAATCAAATTGAAGGAGGTGTTTTTTGGGCTAGGATGTATGGCTTGTCATTAGGGTATCAGTCTCTTACAATAATGTCAACAATTGCAGTTAGGCTGGGAAGGGTGGTCAAGATCTATTGCGATGAGTTGATATGGGAAGCTTCTACTCGAGTTTGGATAGGGTTGGATATCAAGAAGTCGATGAATAGGGGTCAAAGGATTAGAGATAAAAAAGTAAACCTCATCAAACTGGAATTAAAATATGAGAGGTTTCCAAGAAACTACTTCATATGTGGTCGTTTATGTTATGTGGACAAAGAATGTCTATAGGAGGAAGATGAAGAGGAGCATGCCCGATCTTTGGGTGCATGGCTCATGGATTCACCAGGAAAGCAACACTTGTCTAGGAAAGACAAATTGTTGGGAGAGGGTTCAACAAAGAAGGAGATATTTTTTCATGTTAAACATGGTGGTATGGTGGGTTAGGTTGGTCGGAGGGATGGAGGCTGGAAGTGGCAAGACTTGTAGTTGTTGATGAGGATGTCCTTTTGGTCGATGATTCACAAACATGAAATAGCATGTTGTAGACTCTATACTAAATCCCATCTTGGAATCTTGATAAGCCAAGAGGGACCAACATTTAGTACGGTCAACATAACAGAATTCAACAGAAGTAATGACTAAATGTAAGAAACTTGCCAACATGGGAGGCTTGACAGTTCTTGACTATGAAGTCAGGGCCTATATGGAGAAGGACCTATCAAGCAAGGCACAAGTTTAGAACATTGCTCTGGGAAACAACTCGATATATCTAGAGTGTGAGGAGTATGACGAAATGATCTTCAGATGGAGGTTAACAAACCTATTGAAGTGTCAAAGGTTTTAACAAGTTGAACCAACTTCTAGATTGGGAACTAGATGACATCATTGGGGTTCATCACATATCACAGAACGAGCAAGTTCTCTATTTTATAGGGGATGTTTCCTCTGATAAGGTAGTGACAAGAAGACAAAGAAGGAAGACTTGCAATAGCAAGAAGGAATCTCTAACCATTAAAATCCCAAAAACCATAATAAGTTGAGGAAGCCCTTGATTGTGTGATGGAAATTGAGGCAAGAATTAGTAAGTGAGGGGGTGAACAAGCGACCGATGAGGATATGAGATTGGAAAAAGAAAACACCGACATGGATACATCGATACAGATGGTGTTTCAGAATCAACACTGAGAATGAAGAAACAAAATATGGGTTTAGGGTCTGTTCTTCCTAAGGGGGTAGTCGTACCTCAAGTAGCATGTGTTGGTGCTAACCACTCCCGTGAAAAAAATGAAAATCCTAAGCTGGAGATGTCATGGTATGGGCAAGCTCAATAGTAAGAAAGCTCTTCGGGCTTGGTGTTGGAGGGAAAGCCCAAATCTAGTTTTCATCTCGAAAACTAAAGTTGTGAATTATAAGTTAGAGGAAGTGAAGAAAAGTTTTGGGTTCATGGATGGTTCTGCCTTTCAATTGTCAGCAGATCTGGTGGTTTGGGAGTCTGGTGGAAGGATATACAAGTTGAGACTCAGAGTTTTTAACAACATCATGTGGAGTGTCTAGTCATAGAGAATGATGATGTTTACCAATGGGAAGCTATGGCTAATTATGGGTGGTCAGATCAATAGCAAAAATAAAAAATTGGGATTTAATGCAAAGACTTAAAGTGGGGAGTGACTTACCATTTATCTTTTATGGTGATTTCAATGAGATCATGACGGATGTAGGAAAGTTAGGAGGCCCACCCAAGCCATACAAATGGATGTAGGACTTTAGGGATGCTATTGATTCATGTGAACTCCAAGATCTAAGATTTAATGTCTGCCAATACATGTCAAAGAGGGGAACACGATGGTTACGTTAGTTTGGGAAAGATTAGACACAACACTTGTCGATTGTGAATGGATGCATATGTTTTCATATAGCAAAGTTTTCCACTTACCCATGCAAGAGTCAATTTGCTGCCCTATTGTCATCTCAACAGTCAGGGGAGAGGTATAAAATAAAAGGAAGAAGAGATTCTTTTTCTTTGAACCGATGTGGTTATCGGAAGAGGGTTGTAGTGAGGTGAGCGGAGTTTTCTAGCAAGACATGATGGGAATGGGTTTGGTATAAAGATTTAAAGGATGTGAGGATAAGTTAGATGCGTAGGCGGCATTCCAGTTTGGAGACCTCAAGAAAGAGATTAATAAGACAGTGAAATTGTAAAGGAACTTTAGTTTTGGCATATTTAGTAGGATGTGTACTGGTGTGCGAGGGAAAGAGTAAATGAAATGATAATGAGGTGACACAAATATTACATACTTTCACCATAATGAATCCCAACATTAGATGAGAAATAAAATAGAAGGTTTAAAATACAAAGAAGGGGTGTGGAGAGGGGATGATGATGAGATTAAGAAGGTTGTCCTTGACTACTACAATGATATTTTTTTCTTCCTAAAATTTGACAGGTTTTGAGGAAGCTACACGTGGTATCCAATCCATAGTTAATCTGAATATGATGGGATCATTGGAAAAAGATATTACAGAAAATGAGGTGTGGTGTTCCTTGAGACAAATGCGTCCTAATAAAGCACCAGATCCAGATGGATTGAAGGCAATGTTTTCCAAAAATTTTGGCATTATCCTGAAGGAGGATGTCAGAAATTACAGCAAGGGTTGGTGGAAGGGGAAGAAAGGCATTGCTGAAATTAACTCTACTCTAGTTGTTTTGATTCCCAAAGTGGGGAAACCAAATGAGTTGTCTGAGTACAACCCTATTTCCCTTTGCAATGTGATTTATAAAATAACATCCAATGTATCAGCAAAAAGATTGAAGCTATTCATGGACCATATTATTTCTGAGAATCAAAGTGCCTTTATCCCAGTAAGATTGATCACATATAATGCTCTAGTAGAACATGAAGTTTTTCACTAGATGAAGAGTGAGGAAAAGGCTAAGAAAGGGAATTTGGCCTTGGAGTTAGACATATTCAAATAATGTGACAATGTAAAATGGATCTTTCTGGATCATGTAATGGAAAGAATGATATTTGGTACTAGGTGGAGAAAGAAAGTGGAAGAATGCATTTCATCTTTCAACCCGGTCTACAAAGATAAAGTCAGACCAAGGCCTATGATAGGGTGACCCTCTCTCTCCATATGTTTTCATTTTTTGTGTTGAAGCTTTCTCTTCTCTTATCCATGTTTTGGAGGAACAAAACCTCATTCATGGCTTCAAGTTCAGTAAAACCACACCTAATATATCTCACCCTTCTTTCACAGATGACAACATCCCTTTTTCTAGGGCCACTCATGAAGAATGCTTGAGTTTAGCTAATTTTACTAGCCAATATGAACAAGCATCGAGCCAACAAATTAATTATCTATAACTAAAGTGGCCTTCAGTAGAGTGGTGTATTATGAGAGAAGACAAGAACTAAAGTCTCTACTTAATGTTACATAAGTGGATAGACATGAAAAATATGTAGGGCTTCCCGCATCTATTTCCAGGTCAAAGAAGTAGATATTTAGTTTCATCAAGGGGAGGTTATGGAATAAGCTACAAGGATGGAAAGAAAATTTCTCTCAAAGCCATGTAAGAATGTTTTGATAAAATCTATCAAACAGACGATCCCCACATACTTCATGAGTATATCTCAGCTATTGTTGTGACTACATGAGGATTTACATATCTGCATTGTTAGATGCTAGTGGGGAGCAAAAGGGATAGAAAGGGATTTTTTTGGCAGTGCTGGGTGAATATATGCAAGCCTAAGAGAACGGGAGGTTTAGGCTTTGGAGACATGCTCTCTTTCAACTAAGCTCTTTTGGAAAAGTAGTTGTGGCAACTTCTCACCAAGGACTAATCCTTAATAGGTGTAATTGTCAAGGCCAAGTATTATTCTCACACATCCATCCTGGAGGAAAAGCGGGGCTATAATATAAGTTACACATGAAGGGGTCTGTGGGGAGAAATATCAATCCTACTTGAAGGGTTGAAATGGAGAGTAGGAAATGGGAGCAATATTAACATCCGGAAAGACAAATGGGTTTTGGGTTGGCATGGCACTCTAGAAGAGTTCTTAAGAGATGAAAGAGAAGACACACCTATACATGTGTGTGAACTTTTAGATGATCAGATATAAGATTGGGACATTTCAAAAATTAAAAACCTCTTTCCTACCAATGTTTTAGAGACATTTATAGCACACCTTTTAGGTGAAGACTACTAGGAGATCAACTGTTATGGTGTTCAGATTGTAAATGTCACCACACTTCAAAGTCAGCCTTATGGTTGGTCTTACTAGGCTATGCAGACTATGTGTCTAGAAGAAATTCAACAAATGATACCTTTTTTTATTATACTAAGACATAATTTTTAATTCCACAAATAATAACAAAATCTTTACAAGAATGCCTTCACAAAACCACAGGAAACAAATTGGGCTGCCAAGCCTTTCTAGATGGCAAAACTAATAGATCTAAATACAAAATTATTAAATGTATAAGAAGACAACATAAGATTCGTATATGTTATATGTTGAATGTGCAAAAGTAGAGAAATGACATCGTAAGCAAGAACCCCAAAGGTATCAAAAGCAAAAGGAAAGAAAGTATGATGATTTGCCTCACATGCTACTCCATGCTTATGGACATTTCTCAATGCAGCGTCAGATGCTGCCTGACCAACTTTAAAGTTGTTTGATAGGATTCTTGTCAAGGGGAAAACTCCAGTAAGGTCAACACATGTGTGTCTACCATCTGTCCAATCAAATAATAAAATATCACCAGATCGTTGGGAGTCAAGACCATCAGACCAAGTGCCAAGGAAGGCTATTGGTGATTCTTTCACAACCTTTAACCCAACATGAGAGATAAGAGTAAATAAAGCATCATGAACGACATCATGTCAAAACTTATAACCAGGCCGTATGCAATGATGCACAATATGATCACCAAAAGCATCAAGGTCTGCAATGTTGCACAACAGGCACCGTTTGTGATCGGGGTATAAAGGGATCATGAGTCGATATCAAAGGATAGATGATACTCAATATGTGACATAGACAAACCCAAGCCATCAATGGGGACTGCGAGAAGGAAAATCTTGTGCATGGTCAACTTATAGAGAAATAAGAGTAGCTTGTTGCCACTGGGATAGGCCACTTGCAGTGAGTTGCTAGATGATTGTTCAGTAGTAAGCATATGTAAAAATAGACTAGGTCTTTGGAGTGGCAGAAGACATATGTAACAACTTGGACCAGCAAAAAGATGGAAAGATTTTGCATATGACCTCATGCGCATTATTGAAGGAAGTTCCTATAGGTATAGGTCCAACCGCTTGAAGAATATGGTCTTGGAGTTACTGGGCGTGAAAACGAGAGGAAACATATGCATATTTGCAAACATCACGAGAGGACTTGACTCCTAAACCACTGATGCATAGGAAGTGTGGCCAAGTGTCATTGTAGATCACCAAATCCTGATCCATCACCTACAACATTGTGAGCTAGACAACAACAAAGAGCATGATCAAAGTCATCCAATATGGAGGAAGCAAAAGTAGGTGGTGTAGTGCAAAGTGCAAATAACATCTTGGACATCCCAAGGCATGAATGTAGAAGAAGAAGCTCAGATTGTGGATACTAAAGTAATCCTAATATATCCATCATGTCAAGAGTTTTGTCAACACGATTCTTGAGAAGCTCTTTGACAAAGTATGGTTTTGTGGAAATAGGACCACTTAGAATCTTCACTTCATGCTCTGGATGAGAAATGTCAATAGCAAACAAGCCCAAATATGGATCTTGCCTGGGGTTAGTAGATGGCCAAAAGATCCATGTCTTTTTAATATTGATATGAAGGCCAAATGATGGGTCTCGAGATTGTAAAAAGATAGAGCCTTCGAAACCTATTTACTATCCCCAATGCGGGTTTCGTCATCAAGATAGAAAGTAAGTAGGTCAAGGTGACATTCATTCTACAATTGTAAAATGAGAGGGTGAAGAGCCAAGGAAAAAAAGAGGGGTCCCAATGGATCACCTTGTTGGACACATGCTATAGACATAAGAGGCTCACTCTGATCCATGTAGAGGAGACATGAGGAGCTATAGAAAAATTCAACCCAACGTGTAATAGTAGGATAGTGAAGACGAACCTCCTGAAATATAGTAGATCTGTCAACCATGTTGAAGGCATTGTTGAAGTCAACCAAGTCCATTGTAAGGGTGGTACAATGTTGTTGTTCGTGGATAAGGTGAGTCACTACACGTAGAATGGCCTCAACACTACCAGAAACCACAACACCAAACTGATGATCCTTAAGATAAGGGTTTTGCATCCAACATGATGCCCTTTGATGCAACCTTGGAAATAATATGATGCCAGATTTTACCCATGGTGATAGGTCAAATTCCATTATCTGGTTTGAGCAAGGGAGTCAAAGGGGCACTCACAATGTAGGGAGAGAGAGCAGTAGGACAACGATCGACAAGCTAAAGGTTGATCGTAACAGAAACTGCAGTCAGAATATTTCACAGCTGCTGATGCCCCACACATCACATCAATAGAGTGTTGTGCATGAATGTCATCATGTACGCAAGCGGTCCCTTTCTTAATGGATAATATAGCATCTTCGACCATATCATGAGAAGCCACAATGATTCTATTTGACCATATCACGATAAGATATCATCTTCAAACATAGCACGAAGGCACTCATAATAATACTATTTGACAAATTATCTGGAGGTCCAACTGGCCGCCAAAGCTGTATGTTTTCTTTGGAAGCTATCCACCTGTGGACTTGGTACTTTGGGTCATCTTCAAAACGTACATTGCAATTTTGATGAGATTTTCTAAATTTTCCATCAAGGAGGAGAGACCATTATTCATGTGTCCGCATTTAAAAGTTTCACAGGAGAAGAGTTCAGCAATGTGACTTATTGAGGAGTATCGTAGGGGCACACCTACTGAAGCTATTTCTTTAACATACTGAAAGTTGGATACTAAGAATACTTTTATCTATAATTTTAAATCCTCTCAACTTTGATTTCATTCACTAACCGATCCTCCAATTCAATGTCTCATTCCAATATTTTGATCATTCATCATAATTTTGGATGTTATTAGTTTTCAATTACATTCTTTTGTCTAGTTGAGTTGACTCTCCCCTTTAGAGAAATAATTGCAAATAGGTCCTTACATTTCACTTAATTAGTCATTCCATGTAATGTTGTTGAGCCTACACATTTTCATTTGACTTTTCATGAACCAAATATTCTTGATTTATAAACTAATGGCTTTGGAATCTAGGGAAAATATTGATCATATCAATCAAATTTGATATTTCAAAAAATCCATGAGACTAAGAAAATTAACCATCTAAAAATCATAAATAGAGGTGTCACTAATTTTATACTTCAGTTTAATATAATATAAATACATGATTAAAACTTTACTGCCTTAGGAATATTTTAGGAGTTACAAAATCTTGATTTTTTTCACATGTTAGGTTTAAATACCAATTAAATTTATACTTAGTACCCTATGTTTGGAAGAGAAAGCTTGGTTCCTCCTCTATAACACTAGTGATGGAAGTTACAAAGAGGAATGATGAGGTTTTCCTTCCACTCCTCTCAAATGATGATTGATAGGGGAGAGTCTCTTTTCCTTTGTAATCTACTTCATCAATCTAAACCCGAAAGAGAGAGAGAGACCATCACTATTGTCTTCATTGTCTTGATCATAGAAGAAACATGGAAGGCACTCACAATGATATCCATTACTCAAGTGCACTGGATCCTCCTCTTCACCTGAAATGTCAAAGAAACCCTACCAAAACTCCATCCTGTACAAACACCTCGTGTCCACCGCCCTTATCACAACCAATCGACGGCCTACGAAGCTCCTGCTTTAGATCTCGCTAGCACCCATAAGACCACCACATGGAAACAAAGATCGATGGTCTGAGAAACTATAAGGTCCTTCAATACCACCAGTCTGACCTACAATGACGACCTATATTATCTCAACAAGTCGCCACCACCACACTGCTTCATAGCCATGGCCACTGAGCTCTACCTCCAACCAGACCTCCTTGGTTTCCTAGTTGCAATTCCTTCTCTCCACAATGTCACAGTCTCCTATGTAGATGGAGTTCAGCCACCAAAGCAACTATAATGTATAGACTTGCAGACTAGCCACAAAACCTGCAACAATAGGTGGTCGACGCTCTGACCGGTAACATTGTCAATCACCGCCACCCCATGGTAACCACAAACACCTTCACGATGACACAACAATGATCATTGGTTGAAACCCAACACTCCGGGAGTGGTCTACCCTCCAGTCAACCCACCAACAAGTTGCCACTCTACCCTTGATCAACGTCGAACGTCTGTCCAATACCAGATCAATCGACCGCCATCAACTCTGGATTGATCATGCCTAAGACTGCCTAGCAGCCACCCTGGTTATTCCAAGAACATCGTGACCTCGGTGACCCACTCCTTCATTCTCTGCCCCCAGCAATGACTTAATCCTTTCTTCAACTTTTTTGGGTTTCATCATCACCTGACAGACCCTCTGCCTCTTCTGCCATTCCTTTTCATTGCCCATTATCCAACTCCAAGGATCTACAACATAGATAGGAAACCATCATAGAATCCTGGTGTCAACGGCATGTGCCAGGTCTCACTAGTTTCCACGACGCCTCTGGGCCGCCACCACCACTCCACAGTGGATTCAAGAGAAGGCCGACCACCAATCCCATCTTTAATCTAGTGAAAGAAAGTTGAAGACACAAGCCTGACTGATGTACAATACCTGGAGTATGACACAAAATTAATCAAGGATCAATGTGCCTCCAAAATTGTTAGGTTGGTAATATTTCTCCTACAAATTAGACTTTGGAAATTGGTTTAAACAATCGATTATATGATTTTAGTAATTAGATTATACTGCAGATAATACATGACATAACCAATTGATCATTTTATTTGAATATTACAATACACACACACACACACCACAACGGTATAGAAAGTTGGGATCCAACAAATTGGTCTCCTACAGATTTAGTGATACAAAACTCATTAATAACACCATATTAGACCATGAAATAAATTATAACCTTGTGGTTTTCTCTAGTAAAGACCTAAGTATGTAAATACCTAGATTGGTTAACCCATCACAACTATTGTTTTCATCCAATTTAGTAGCCAGGAAACAATAGATAAGAGTTTGCATGATTATCAAGTCATAAAATGTGTTCATACTCATAAGTTGTGTTAATTGGTCCTCTACACCTATTTATGTTATACATGTATAGATTAGAAGCATAAATGAACCTAAATAAGAAGTTGATGAATTACTAGTGGAATTACATGAATAATGAGTTACCTTGTCATTTGTATAACATCCCAATACATATACATATTATGGTATTTTGAAATACAATAAAGATCTTGATAGTATATTTTGGTCTAACTCAAATAGTTTGGTACATGAGAGAAAGCAAAAACAAACATACAAGGAAGATACTTCTACGATATAAGTATGTGTAATCTAGACATGCTTTGACTTACTTGGATAAATATGAATCATAAAATGAAAATGTATGTAAAAAACCAAGAATGAGAATTTATTGAGACATTGGTAACATGATCTAATGACATGAGGATATTATACATAATCACAAGAATTTGACTATATATATGTGTATATATATGTGTATATATATGTATATATATATATATATATATATATATATATATATATATTAAAAGCTTAGTAAAACCCTAGAAAAGACTAGGAACAAGAAACAATTGAATAAAACTCCTAAAATGAAAACTCCAGACACCTACACTACTAATAAAATGTAATCTAAACAACACCTAATTTCAAGCCATATAGAGACCAATATTCCTCTACATATGTAGATCTCCCTATTTTGATTTAATTCTTAGAGCTAAATACTTAGAACTCATAATTTTACATACCTTCACACAAAGGTATGAAATTTCTATTTCTATTTAGAAAGTTATTTCCCTCATTGATTACATGCATGATTAGATAGGTTGGTTGCTTAAGTATTGATTTTTGAACTGTAGCATTCCTCTTTGAAAGGACACCAACATTTATTCCTATAAATAGTAGCACATTGTTTAGAGGTCAAAAAGGATAGGCTGGTGCCCATTAGTTTAAGTGGAATAACACTTTAATGACTCTACACATAGAGAAAGACATATAGTCCTCAAAATACTAAGAAACACAGTTGGTGTGTGATTGACTCCCGAAGGAGGGTCAGACTTAAAATTCATAACTCGAAACCTTTAAGACCCCCTACAACTTTATTATGGGATCAAAGTAGATATACATGGTTGGACATAGGGATGTGGGGACATTTAGGACGCTTAAGATATCACTCTTAAGTCAGTTAACCCAATCCAAAAGTTGATAAAAGTATGACACTAGAACTAGTCTAGAAAAATGTCACAAAATAAAACAACACAAAGTAAAGAAAACCAAACATAGTCTACATGATTTTACCAATCAGAGAGAAGGAGTTCCTGGCTATGTGACCACAAGTTGGGCAGTCTATGCACCCATTCTCGGGCATAGACAACCCTCAAACACCCCATCAAGCAACCTACATCCAAACATGGTATGTACTGTGGTATCTATTCTTGTGGGGTCATCCCACTCGCTTTTGTGAAGCGTGACTAAAACCCATCAATGATATGAAACCTCTCTCGAGGATGACAAATCAACACCCTAGAATATTCTAGATACCGTCTCAGGTCTAGAATATTCTGAGATGCTAGGAACAAGTGTGATCTAGGCATAACCTGGTAGTGGGCCCAACCATGCTGGGCTGGGCCTGGCCGTGTCTAGGTCTACGGTTTTGCATAGATCACCTTGAACCATCCTCCTTTTAGATTCCGATCCAAACTACCTTCTCTTACCTAGTTCTATAATGAATCTCTCAATATAGGCAGAAATAGAAGTTCAAGCAAGAAAGAAATCAACCAAACCAGCAATCATAACTAGAAAGAGAAGATAGAACTAGAAAACATACTAAATCTGGAATAAAACTACTTGCTTAAGGTAAAAGTACATAAACATGCCCAAAACGGGCTACATAGCCAAGAAGGAGCTCAACTAGCCATGGACAAGCATAGTTGGCACCGAACAAAGATGGAAGAACATCATTTATACAGAAACAAAGGAGAACAGTAGAAGAAAGGATAAGAAGAGATTTAGCCAGTAGAGGAGAGATGACTCTTGCTTCTTAGCCTATGTATAGACCAGATCTCGTCTTTGGGTCATCCTCCTTGGTCTTCTAGACTCATTGGCCTCCTTTCTCTTTAATTCTGCCCCAAACAACAACTTGTTGGGTGTATGGAGGTGGAAGATGGCTGAGAATGGTAGGATATGGGTGAATGGTGGTGGAAAATGATGATGGATAAAAGAAAACTAGAGGGATTTACGTAGGATGAGCACTTCAGCCCTTTTAGACTTCTAAACTCTCCCATGGGGCTCTGGGAACCAAAATGGGTCAAAACTGCAAAATGGAATCTCCAATGTTCAGAACTGCGGACCTCTAAATCCCAGAACCCCTCTCTAGGAAGCAAGTGGTGGGTATTTATAGGTGAAGGCAAGTGTATGTAATGAGTGGTCACGACACCTATCCCAGTCACGACTTCTATCTTGACACGGTCGTTTCGGGCCCGGCACGGTCGTGCTGAGGGTCACAGTTGAATGAATGTCATGGTCAAGATGTTTGTAGCGGTCGGGGCAGACATTGCAATCGAGACAGACGTCACAGTCGAGGCAGATGCAGCTGACCCTTTTCTTCAGAATGGCTGTGCCGAGCTCGGCATGGCCGTACCAAGAGTACCAGTCAAATATGTCTCACATGCAAAATAGGTGTCACGATCACGATAGGTACCGCGATCGCGATAGGTGCCGCGGGCGAGACAGATGCAACTGACCATTGTCCTCAGCATGGTCGTGTCAGGCATCTCGGTCACGTCAGACATCACGGTCGTGACGGATGGAAGCCTAGTTGTTGCAAAAACTATGTGTTGGGGAGAAATCTTAGAGAATAGATGTCTTTTTAGGTTCGGTGCCTGCATGTCCCAAAATTGGTTAGGTGAGCGACTTTATCTCTGAAAGATAAATAAATTATGGAAAGATAAGTATCTAGAGTTATTTTGGGTATATTAAGGCTATAATGACACAAAACTATAAATAAATACTTAGCATAAATGCATGAATTTGGGTGTTATTGTTCTCTATGGAGAGAATATATGGCTTCCCCAACAACATATAAATTGACATGAGCTATCTATTTGAAAAATTGAATTACGAGTTTCAAAAATTGAATTACGAGTTTCAAAAATTGAATGTTGAATCCTATCAAATTTGAAAAACCACTGTTTCCATTTGATATTTTCCTATACTATCTATTCTTTGCAATTTGTCATGAAAAATCCTTTGTACATAGGTTCATACTTTTACTTTCCAAATAATGATCTTGTAATGGTCATTTGACTAACCTATGTTTCCCTTCTCATGGTCCATGTGTGATTTTGTTTCCTCTATAAACTCATGGACATGTGATTAAAGAATACCTAGAGGAGGCGTGTAAGAGTTATCCCCTATTAAAGAACATATAAGAATTAATGCAAAATTTTCTAATCTTATGTAAAACTTCCATGACTTTGATATGAATCATGATTGTAAAAACAATTATTTATATTTTCTAATGCAATTCTAAATATATTTGATCATTTGGATCTAGTGTTTACAATTCTTCTTTTAACAAATCGCCTATGTGTGGAGGAACAAGTGGACACCTTTGCTTTGATATGCGGAATATGGTCTGGTAATACCAGAACACCATTATTTTTAATAACGATAAGAAGGAACTACACCTTATTATACATGGATGCCGTGGTTTTATTATAGACTACCTATATATTAAAATGAAATGTATCCATCTTCCTCTTTACCTGGTTCTATAAGTGAGATGAGATGGTGGCCATCAGTTCATGGGGAGATACATGTGAAATATGATGTAGTGGTAGGAAGGGATGATTCATTTGCATGGGGGTGGTAGTGAGAGACGAGACGGTCATAGTGGTGGCAACCTCATTAGAAAGGCGGGAGTGTATGTGAGATGCGACTCTGGAAAAGGCTGAAGGGCCTCTTCATGAATGTTTGTTTGTGTGAATCTTGGGGGTTCATGAGTGTTTGTTTTGTATATTATTATCTTTTGGTCTGAGCTATGGAGAATCTAGATGGGCGCATAAAATACTTGGGACTCCTGGTCCTAGACATCTTAAATGCTAGTAGCACTCTTACTTTTGTTTCTGTTTCACATATAAGTAAGAATTGTAATAGAGTGGCACATGCACTTGTCGGGGAAGCCCTTCGAGATGAGTGTTTGAGTCCTAGAGTCACATGGAATATTCCTACTCACATTGTGAACCTCACTTAATTGTAACTTTTAAATGAATGAGAATTAGTTGAACTTAAAAAAAAGAACCCCTATTGTTGGGCTGCATTGTGTGATTACTTGTTCCCATTTATTTTCTGTTATTTATCTTCCTTCATGTAAATTGCATCCATTATTATTATTGGATAAAATACCTGCTTGATTTTATATTTTTTCCATCTATATGAGGTAGTAACTGACAATCAAATGTCATTCTATACTATTGATATCATATGCCATTGTTGTTGCCAGTTTTATTCAGATTAGTGTGCTAGACTAAAAAGTTCTAGTTTTGGGATTTTATTACATGATTAAAACCCCTGATGTTTGGATGCATGGGGCGATTATGTATTCCATTGTTTGTTTTTGATTGTCTATATTCCTTTCTCAGATCCCCATTCTATTTTAGACTTTTAGGTTACAAGCCCGCTTGAGTTTTAATTTCTTACATCGACGTGAGGCCCTAATTGGCAGTAAGCTAGCCATTCTGTTATATCAAAATCATATATTATTTTTTCTTTTGATTCTATTTAATTAAAGTGATAGTGCCAAAAATTTCAATTATGACAATGATCCCTACTGTTAGTCTATCTTATGTGATGAATTGTTGTTTTGTCTGTTTTTGGTTATTTTTATTTCTTTCAATGATTCTCATCTCTTTTTAGTGTTTTTAGATTACATACCACTTTTATTTTTAATTTATTTATCCATTGAGTAGGATTTAGTTATGTAGAATGAATGTGTGTGTAAAATATATTTGGTAGTGATTGTGTATTGTAGACTGAATGTGAGTGGGTCATACATGTTACATTAACATGATCAAGCATCTCATATGATTTGGCAATGTGAATGAAATCCTTTTAAATTGTTAGCATGAATTATTCATACATGTGTACAATGTCAAGATGGTTTTAAGACATCCTAGTGAATCACATTTGTTACATTGACATCATGATTCTATTTGTCAATTTTTCTCATTGTGAATGAGCACAATAGTCAATGCCCATTGTGAATGAGCATAATAGTATATGTTATGACATTTCGCCATCTCGTACATGTTTTATAAATACAATAGTCATATATTACCTCACTTACCTCAGTTAATCATTTTCCCCCATTTGAATCATATCTCAAATTGGTCTAGTAAATGATTTTTGCCCATTTGAATAAGAGCTCAGTTACATTACAATTTTAAATTTCCATTCAATTTCACAATGTAAGTTATATAATGACATGTTGTTGATAACAATCACAATGTTAGTCGTTCATGATTTTTTTAGAATAAATCCTTCTATTTCTGAGGTAGTTTGCATTATGTCTTTGATCGACATCATCCTATAATTGGAGTGATTCATCCTTTGGAATTAACAACCTTTGGGTTTTCTTTTTATCAGTATAATTGATTCACATTGATTGGTCTTGGTATTGCTACATAAAGTAAAAATGTGCTACATTACGTAATATATGTGGCTACATGATCCACTAATCATTAACATGTTCGTATTTATGATTGTCAAGATGAGATTAAAATTCTGATCTTTAGATGCTTCTTTCATATTGGTTGGAGTCATTTAAATCACATATTTTTCCCTAAATCATAAAAAAATAAACGAGTGTAATTTATTCATGGCGGGAGTGATAAGCAATGCCAACTTGTTTAGTCTAGGGAACATAATGCAGTCATGGTTGCATTATTATGTCACCAAAACAATTTGAGTTGGGTCATTGCATTGAGGGATAATTTTTGAAAGATGATTTGTGTAACGTCCCATGATTTGAGACCTCGGATAAAATGATCTTAAAAGGAGTGATTATACTACCCATATCACCAAGGTGCACCTCCTTTTCCGAGAGCCCATCACTAATAACTTCATAGTTAAGCATGCTCAGCTTTGAGTAGTACTAGGATGGGTGACCAGTCGAGAAGTTGACCCCGACTTGTGTATGAGTGAGGACAAAGTGCAAAGTTAAGAGTAGTGGTGGTCTGTGGGGCCAATCATCATTCCTGAAACTCTACTAGAGCCTAGGGCAGTGGGCGCATGCATTACAAGTGGTATCAGAGCCAATTCCCCTCAAGTAGGTGGGGTCCATATGGGCATGTGGCATGCCAATCTTAAGTCGTGCGGTCCAGGAAAGTTGGAAAGGGCTATCCACTGAGACAGGATGGAGCCGCCCTTGTGCTGGTAGCTGTGGATGGGAGCTGGATGTGCATGGGTGTGCATGGGCCATATATTGACCCTTGACAAGGACATCAAGAGTTTAAGTGGGGGAGATTGTAACATCCCAAGATTAAAGGCCTGAGATAAAGTGATCTTAAAAGGAATGTTTAGACTACCCATATCACCAAGGTGCACCTCCTTTTTTGAGAGCCCATCACTAAGAACTCCATAGTTAAGCATGCTCAACTTGGAGTAGTACTAGGATGGGTGACCAGTCAAGAAGTTGAAACCAGCTTGCGCATGAGTGAGGAAAAAGTGCGTAGTTAAGACTAGTGGTAGTCTGTGGGGCTAGTCATCATTCCTGAATGTCTTCTAGAGCCTAGGGCAGTGGGCCCATGCGTTACAAGGTGATGTTATGAACTCAATTTTCATAGGTTTGGGTTGAAATGTAATTTCTCCAGTAAAGATATATGAATATGAAAATTGTATGATTTGAGTTCTTTGTGTGGATTTCTTTGCTAAATGTCTTCTATATGTGTGTCTTCGTGGTCCTTGTTGCTTAATAAGCCCAATATTAGAAAAGGGAATAAAAGATGAAAATAAATCCTTAATAAGGGAAATTGAAATAATGTTAATGAAGGTTGTGGAAACATCTAAAAGGCTAAGAGTTTGTTCATCATGAGTGGATTTCAAATCCCTTAGATTTCTTGAGTTACAAGGAATCCAAATAAATAAGATAAAAGTAAAAGCGAGAGAAAATATGAATAAACTATGCCTTAATAAGAGTTAACTTGTATGTGAAGAAAACCCCTCTTTGCTTTCGAATTTGGGACTCAAACTTGGTACACGAGTAGATAATGTTAATACAAAATTTCCCTTAAAATTTGGATGAAAAAGGATAAAAGAATAAGGAGTTATGGATTTTATAAGATTCCTAAAGTGAAAGGATAATCTTTTGAATAGATTAAATGTCACGATTTAATTGGGAATAAAGATTAGGATTATTTATAACACAGATGATCTGGACCCTAGATCTCATGATCTGGATCGTAGATCTCATTATCTGACAATGCTGGGTCATCGTCTATATCCCAGTCCGAGAAGGAAACCAGAGAAGTTTCCTTTTGATCTATTTCGATCTCTGATGCATGAGGATGGTTGGAAACTTGTCCATTAAGTTCAGGAGTCTTTCCCAAATCGAACAACCCTAACTTTGGGGGACTCTTGAGGAGAGATCATGATTTCCCCAATTGGGATTCTCTCACCAACCCTGCCTATATAAATGGGGCGATACCTCATACCAGCAATAACCCAAATCAATCTCGCAAGACCGGATGAAGCCGAAAAATGTAGTCCTTCTATCAATTCAAAATTTGGTCTTGACCTTCACCTCTGTCCAGGAGCAGTTCACATAGGAGGTAGCACCGAACATCCCGGCGGTGGAGAGCAGTGAGCGAGCGAGAAATTGAGGGGTTTGTTGAGTTTGAGGGAGCGAGACAAAGGGATCAGTGGTCCTAGCTTACACATAGGTGGAGCAGGGAGCAAAGTCAACCAACTGGTTGACCGCTGGATCTCACGAAGAGGAGTCTGAAGGTAGAAGACAACATGTGGTGGAAAGATGAGTCTACCCTCGAGCGTCCTTTTGAAAGGTGAGTCCTTTTTGGTCTTTTTATGCATTTTGCTTTGAGCGCAAGGTGCGCTACTTTGCGGGCCCAGGTGCTGACGCGACGCGAGCCGATTGGCTCATGCCCGTCCCCATTGGCGCGACTCAATGGAGTCGAAAGAGATGTGTGTCAATCCCTGATTGGTCAGAAAATGATTAATTAGTAAAATTTGTATCTAATTAATGGTAGGTCATATGATATCATTTCATATATGAAAATTGATTAGAAAAATGCAAGGAATCCAATAAAAATGATTTTAGAGACTAAATATGATCATAGTTTGAAAAGTGGTTAAAGTTGCTAATCTTAATGCTTTATGATGAGGAAAAACCCAAAATTGATGTTATATGAAATTCAAATGTTTAATATGAGTAATCTATTGGACTATTAACCTGTTGTTAATAAAAAGATGCTTTGATGTCTAGGTAGATGATCCATGTACTAAATAGCTTAATTTAGGGTTTGATATATCAATGGGCATTAATGGGCTTAGAAACCCTAATCTAGGGTTCATAATTGTTAATGAGATAAAATTCAAAAATCCTTTGTTTAAAAGTGATACTAGGATGATCCTAAGCCTATTAGGTGATAGGAAGATGTTAATATGATTAAGTTGGATAATTAGGGTTCTGCAGCTAGATCTACTATTTTAGGGTTTTGGAGATATACAAGAGGAAAGTTGTAAATAGATCTAGAAGAACCCTAATGAAATCCTAATTTGGATTAGAAACCCTAGAAAGTAATTCCAAGTTATTTAAGTAGATTCTTGATGAGTGTGTAGTAAATAGGTTGTTCATGCTTTTCAAGATTATGTGCTTTTGTGTGCTTGCTTGGTTGGACTGCCTGATTGATTGGATTGTGCTTATTTCTTGTGAAATCTCCTAATCAGGTATGTGGTTAATTATGAATAAAAGCTTTTAGTTTCTTGGTGGTTTCATGATGTTTTATCGATTGCAATGGAAATAACTATTTGGTTGCTTTTACTTTTGCAATCTTTAAATTGAATATGACTATCGCAATTTAAGTATATATGTGACTATCTCGAACCTACATACCATCTTTGGATGTATGATGCAAGACCAAGCCCCGGAGGGAATGTATAAAGTGGTCAGGCCCCGGAGGAAAGACCACTGGGCACTCGGAGAGGTGACCCCATGTACCAAGCTCAGGATGGAGAAGGTAGCCTTAATGTCCCTTGCAAGGACTAAACCCTAAGAGAGGGTATCCCAGAGTATGAGTAAAAGTGGTTGGGAAGTAACATTGAAATTGTAATTGTGCTTGTTAACAACTACTTGATATTATTAGGTTGTTAGATCTTATGTGCAACATTTTTTTGTCCCCACATACCAGTATATTCATTTATATAGACCGACATTTTGTTTGTCGTGTTTTAGGAAATATCTGAAATTGGAAAAATAGTAAAGTGGAACCTGTGAAGATTAAAGTTAAAATTATAAATGAGGATTTAGGTAGATATAATTCTACTACGGGTAGAAGTTCTAGTTACCTAATTTTGAAGGTATGTTAAAAGTAAATTTTTATTCTAGTTTTCAGTTTAGTCTTTGGTAGAATTTATTAATTATTTTTTATTATTTGTAAAACCATTGATCCTATTTTGGGATGACGCCTCTGACTTCTTGGTCTCCCTTAATTGGGGGTTACCAGGAAGTGGGTTCATTACAATTGGTATCAGAGCATGGTTTTCTATTTAATCTCTAATAATTATTAATTTTTACAAACTCTTTAGAACCCAAGGGAGTTATTAGAGGATTTTTCGATGATGGAGGTGTCTAGAAAAGGATCACGATCCAGGGGCTGGCAATATTTTCCTATGCCCCGCTAGTCAGTCTATGTGGACTCCCAGATTTTGTGTGACTACCTGGTCGAAATCAAAGGATTTGACTCAAAATAAGATACCTCTAGGTCTTCTCATATGATTTCATCCCTTCCTTACCTCTTATTTCTAGAAAAACATTAAGTACTTAGGGTTTTCTCTCTCTCCACCACCTCCTTTGTATGGGAATTTAGAGTGTTAAGGATTAAGGAATCCTCCACCAAAAAATAAAATGCATGTAAATAAGAGGACACAGACACAAGTTAAAGCTTATATATCTTCCAAGTTATAAATATGTGTTTAAAAGATTTCTAACTTGTGTGAAACAACATGGCCCGTTTCAAGACTGTAGATGTTCCCTTCAAGGCCACCCAGAACCCTGCTGGGGGTAGGCCTCCCCGTAAGAGGAGGGGATCTTCCAAGAAGAGTAAGAGGGACTGTGGTTATGAGTCCTCGAAGAAGAGAAAGAGAGCCGATGGAACCTCAGAAGAAGGCTCAGACCCTAAGCCAGTTCCCTTCTACAATCTAGAGATGAACTAGGAAGAGGAACCCGTGTCTGAAGATGAGGTCAAGCCCGAGGGGAACCTGACTGGTGGCCTAGTACCTATAATAGTAGTCCACAACCCTGATGCCCTCTGGATGGAATAATAGAAGAAACTAACTGAGGCCATTAGTTCCCTGGACCTCATTGATATAGCCATAGATGAAAATGGTGAACTTCTTCCTGTTCGTCCCTGACTTGGAGTCACCATTCTAGACTTCGTCAAGTTGAACATTAAGAAATTCTGGGGAGAGGATAAGACCAAAGTGGTTGACAAAGTAGATGCTTGGCTACTAGTAGTTGAGAATGGTTTCCACATGCTGGAGGTGCAACCAAACAAGAAGTTCCCATTTGCTGCTCACCTCTTGGAAGGAGCAGCCAAGATTTGGTGGGAGAACCACATCATGGGTCGAGATCTAAATGAGGACCCGATGGCATGGACCAACTTCAGGACTATATTCACATCCAAATTCATTCTCACCTCAACTAAGAAGGAGAAGGAAAGGTATTTCACCAATCTGATCCAAGGTAGTCTATTTGTTGCAGACTTCAGCCGCAAGTTTCACATCCTGGAGCAATTTGGGTACATGATGATTGAGGAAAGACGGGTGAACCATTTTGTAGAGCGTCTACACCCTTCCATCAAGCCTCATGTGATGGCAAGTAAACCAAAAACCTTTGCCGAAGCCTACAACACCGTCCTAGACATGGAGAAGATGTTGATACCTACTCAGAACCCATCCAAAGGATAGTTAGGTTTCACTAAAGGTACCCATGGCCAGAAGAATGATCACAAGAAAGGACAAGGGTGTAACAACGCCAAGGGAAAGCATGGAGGCAAAAGAAAGCCACGTGGTGAGAGCCACGTTTAGAAGTTCCATACTTGTGAATGGACACATCCTGGGAATTTCAACTTCAAGAAGAGGGTGTGCTTAATTTCATTTCCAGTAGGAGGGACACTTCATCACCAACTGTCCTCTGCCTGATCCAAGTGGTCCGGGTGTGGTGGCAGTGCAACCGGTGGTAGAAGCACCCCCAGTAGGAGGAGGAGCACTAGTTGGAGGTCCACCTGTTGGAGAGAGCAGACAAGCTAGAGTGTTCACCATTGACAATGAAGAAGCTCAGGCAAATGCTAATAGGTTGACAATGGGTAATAACCTGTAGAGTTTCCCTTTCAGCTTAGTTTGATCATGTAATAGTAGTCTGATACATTATGAAACTATGTAGGCATGCTTGAAGTCATGGGATGAAATGTAAAAGCTCTTTTTGATTCTGGTTCTACTAATACTTTCATTTTGAGAAATCTGGAAATAATGCTTTGTTTGGACATCAAGGATTTAGGTTATGTTTTGGATGTCACAACCCCGAGTGGTCAGATATATAGTTCTCTTTTAGAAACCCCCATCTTTCCAGTTAAGTACCTGAGTCATGATCTTCCTACTAAATTCATCTTCTTTGATATGAATGATTTTGATGTAATCATTGGTATGGATTGGCTTTAATCCTATAGAGCATAGATTGACTGTAGGGAAAAGAAGATCTTTATTAGGAAACCTGGTCACACACACTTCTACCATTCGAGAAAGGAGAGATGCAACCACCAACCTATATGTGTCGGGTCCGAAGGCCGAGAAGATGATATCCAAAGGCTGTCAAGCTTTCCTAGCAGTAGTCACCGAGATGGAGCCTAAGGTACAATCTCTTGACGAAATAGAGGTAGTCAGAGAGTATGCAGATATTTTTCCAGATGATTTGCCTGGAATTTTCCCTAAGAGAGAGGTGTAATTTTTGATAGAGCTAGCTCCCGGGACAAACCCTATGTCTAAGGCACCATACAGGATGGCCCCTTCTGAGTTGCTTGATTTGATATCCGGAGGAATGATCGTCGTGGATCCAACTAAAGTGTCAGCTATTCAAGATTGGCCTGCACCGAAGAACCTCTCTGAGATCCGTAGCTTGTTGGGGTTGGTCGGATACTATCGACACTTCATCAAGGATTTCTCAATGACTGCTTTGCCTCTCACCAAGTTGACCCATAAGGAAGATAAGTTTGTGTGGTACGACGTATGTGAAGCTCACTTCTAGGAACTGAAGGAGAAGTTGACCACTGCTCCAGTGTTGACATTACCTTTCGGCAATGAGGGTTTCATGATCTTCACCGACGCATCAAATATGGGACTTGGCAGTGTGTTGGAACAGAATCAACATGTGGTTGCGTATGCTTCCCGACAACTTAAGCCCAATGAGGTGAACTACCCAACACATGACCTAGAGCGGGCTGCTATCATTAATGCTTTGAAGATCTGGAAACACTATCTATACGGAGCCACCTTTGAGATCTTCACTGACCATAAGAGTATGAAGTATCTCATGACACAGATGGATCTGAATCTGTGACAAAGACAGTGGATGAAGTACATGAAGGATTACGACTTCACCATCACATATCACCATGGGAAGGCTAATGTCGTAGCTGATGCGCTTAGTCAGAAATAGCTCAGGTGTGTAGATGTCTTATATAGCCAGTGGAGGAAGCTAGAAGATCTTGTGGAGTGGACTCCGCAACCGTTAGAGGACCGAGTTCGTTTGGCCAACATCTAGATGAAATCATATTTGTTGAGCAAATTAGTGGTTGTTCAGTTGACTAGTTCAGAACTTGGAAAGATGAAGCGCTTGTTAGAGAAACCATAGACCCGACTCTGCATGGGAATAGATGGTGGAATCTGCTACAAGAACCATATCTGGGTTTCTGAGGATTCATCTCTGAAGGAGCATATCTTACAAGAGGCTCATGGTTCCAAGTACACAGTACACCCGGTCACTACAAAGATGTTTAAGGATCTACATAGGTACTTCTGGTGGCCAGGGATGAAGAGAGACATTGCGACATATGTGGCAAGCTATTTTAAGTGCCAGATGGTGGAGGCTGAACACCAATGACTTGACAGACCTTTACAGTCGATAGAGATTCTAGAGTGGAAATGGGAACATATCACCATGGATTTCATGGTGGGTCTACCCTAGATCAAGAGAGGTCATGATGCGATATGGGTTGTGGTAGATCACCTTACCAAGTCATCACACTTCCTTGCCTTAAAGACCACTTCCAAGGTGTCAGACATTGCCGAGATGTATATTAGAGAGATAGTATGGTTGCATGGTGTACCAGGTTTGATCATTTCTAATCAAGACCTGAAGTCTATTTCAAAGTTGTGGAAGTAGGTATAAGAAGAACTCGATATAAGGTTGAAGTTTAGTACAACTTATCACCCCCAGACTGATGGATAATCAGAGAGGACGATCCAAACATTATAGGATCTGTTAAGAGCTTGTGTGCTCGATTGGGGTGGATGGTGGGAGCAGTATCTACCTTTAGCCGAGTTTGCCTACAACAACAGCTACCAAGCCAATATCGGGATGCCTCCGTATGAAACTTTATATGGGAGACCATATCAGTCATCACTTCACTAGGATGATGTCAGTGAGAGGACCTTGTTGAGGTCAAATGAGCTCCAAGTGTATGTAGATAAAGTCACTTTGATCAAGAGAGGTTGAAAAGAGCCCAGGATCAACAGAAGTCATATGCTAATGTGAAGCAGACTGATGTGTAGTTCACTGTGGGAGAGCATGTGTTTTTGAAAATCAGACCTCTCTGAGCTATAACTAAGAATAGAGGGAAGCTGAGTCCCCAATATGTGGGTCCGTTTGAGGTGTTAGAATAGATTGGTGAAGCTGCATATCATTTGGCGTTACCCCTCATTATAGTATGATGAATGATGTTTTCCATATGTCCAATCTGAAGCGATATGTGCAAGATCCGAGCCACATGCTGAGCATTGAACCTGTTGAGCTTCAAGGGAAGCTGACATATCTTGAGTCACCTTTGTAGATTCTAGATACCAAGGTGAAAGAACTCAGATGTAAGAATATAGAGATGGTAAAGGTTCTTTGGAAGCATCATGGAGAGGATAAGGCCACATGGGAAATGAAGATGGACATGGAAAAAGCATATCCTGACTTATTTGTTTGATTGCTAAATTTTGTGGGCAAAATTCTTATTAGGAGGGGAGGATGTTATAACCTCAATTTTCATAGGTTTGAGTTGAAATGTAATTTCTCCATTAAAGATATATGAATATGAAAATTGTATGATTTGAGTTCTTTGTGTGGATTTCTTTGCTAAATGTCTTCTATATGTGTGTCTTCGTGGGCTTTGTTGCTTAATAAGCCTAATATCAGAAAAGGGAATAAAAGATGAAAAGAAATCCTTAATAAGGGAAATTGAAATAATGTTAATGAAGGTTGTAGAAACATCTAGAAGGCTAAGAGTTTGTTCATCATGAGTGGATTTCGAATCCCTAAGATTTCTTGAGTTACACGGAATCCAAATAAAGAAGATAAAAGTAAAAGAGAGAGAAAATATGAATAAACTATGCCTTAATAAGTGTTAACTTGTATGTGAAGAAAATCCCTATTTCCTTTTGAGTTTGGGACTCAAACTTGGTACACGAGTAGATAATGTTAATACAAAGTTTCCCTTAAAATATGGATGAAAAGGATAAAAAAATAAGGAGTTATGGATTTTATATGATTCCTAAAGTGAAAGGATAATCTTTTGAATAGATTAAATGCCACGATTTAATTGGGAATAAAGATTCAGATTATTTACAATGCAAATAATTTGGACGCTAGATCTCACGATCTTAATCGCAGAACTCATGATCCGACAACGCTAGGTCATCATATAGATCCCAGTCTGAGAAGGAAACTAGAGAAGTTTCCTTTCGATCTATTTTGATCTCTGATGCGCGAGGATGGTTGGAAACTTGTCCATCAAGTTCTAGAGTCTTTCCTAAATTGAATAACCCTGACTTTGGGGGACTCTTGAGGAGAGATCGTGGTTTCCCCAATTGGGATTCTCTCACCAACTCTGCCTATATAAAGGGGGCGATACCTCATACCAACAATCACCCAAAACAATCTCATGAGACCAGACGAAGCCGATAAATGCAGTCGTGCTCTCAATTCAAGATTTGGTCTCGAACTTCACCTCTATCTAGGAGCAATTCACGTCTAAGGTAGCACCGAGTCATCCCGGTGGTGGAGAGCAGTGAGCGAGAAATTGAGGGGCTTGTTGAGTTTGAGGGAGCGAGACGAAGGGAATGGTGGTCCTTGCTTGTGTGTAGGTGGAGAAAGGAACAAAGTCAACCAGATGGCTAATCGCTGGATCACATGAAGAGGAGTTTGGAGGTAGAAGATGACCCATAGTGGAAAGACGAGTCTACCCTTGAGCATCCTTTTGAAAGGTGAGTCCTTTTTGGTCTTTTTATGTGGTTTTATTTGAGCGTGAGGCGCACAGCTTTGTGAGCCCGGGTGCTGACGTGGCACGAGTCGATTGGCTCACGATCGAACCTACTGGCATGACTCAAGGGAGTCGAAAGAGACGCGTGTCAATCCCTGATTGGCCAAAAAATGATTAATTAGTAAAATTTGTATCTAATTAATGGTAGATTGTATGAGAACATGTAATATATGAAAATTGATAAAAAATGCAAGGAATCCAATAAAAATGGTTTTAGAGCCTGAATATGATCATAGTTTGAAAAGTGGTTAAAGTTGCTAATCTAATGTTTTATGATGAGGAAAAACCCTAAATTGATGTTATGTGAAATTGAGATGTATAATATGGGTAATATATTGGCCTATTAACCTGTTGTTAATAAAAAGACATTTTGATGTCTAAGTATATGATCCATGTGATAAATAGCTTAATTAGGGTTTGATATATCAATGGGCATTAATGGGCTTAGAAACCCTAATTTAAGGTTAATGATTGTTAATGAGATAAAATTCAAAAATCCTTTGTTTAAAAGTGATACTAGGATGATCCTAAGCTTATTAGGTGATAGGAAGACGTTAATATGATTAAGTTGGATAATTAGGGTTTTGCACCTAGATCTACTATTTTAGGGTTTTGGGAATATAAAAGAGGAAAGTTGTAAATAGATCTAGAAGAACCCTAATGAAACCCTAATTTGGATTAGAAAACCTAGAAAGTAATGCCAAGTTATTTAAGTATATTCTTGATGAGTGTGTAGTAAATATCTTGTACATACTTTTCAAGATTTTGTGCTTTTGTGTGCTTGCTTGGTTGGACTGCCTGATTGATTGGACTGTGCTTATTTCTTGTGAAATCTCCTAATCAGGTATGTGGTTAATTATGCATAAACACTTTTAGTTTCTCAATGGTTTCACAATGTTTTATCGATTGCAATGGAGATAACCACTTTTATTTCTGCAATCTTTAAAGTGAATATGAATATCACAATTTAAGTATGTATGTGATTGTCCCGAACCTACATACTATCTATAGATGTATGATGCAAGACCAAGCCCCGGAGGGAATGTTTGAAGTGGTCAAGCCCCTGAGGGAAGACCACTGGGAACCCAGAGAGGTGACCCTAGGTACCAAGCTCAGGATGGAGAAGGTAGCCTTAATGTCCCTTGCAAGGACTAAACCCTAAGAGAGGGTATCCCAGAGTATGAGTAAAAGTGGTTGGGAAGTAACATTGAAATTGTAATTGTTCTTGTTAACAACTAATTGATATGATTAGGTTGTTAGATCTTATGTGCAATATTTTTTTTGTCCCCACATACTAGTATATTCATTTATATAGACCGACATTTTGTTTTTCGTGTTTTAGGAAATATCTGAAATTGGAAAAATAGTAAAGTGGAACCTGTGAAGATTAAAGTTAAAATTATAAAGGAGGATTTAGGTAGATAGAATTCTACTATGGGTAGAAGTTACAGTTACCTATTTTTGAAGGTATGTTAAACGTAAATTTTTATTCCAGTTTTTAGTTTAGTCTTTGGTAGAATTTATTAATTATTTTTTATTATTTGCAAAACCATTGATCCTGTTTTGGGATAATGCCTCTGACTTCTTGGTCTCCCTTAATTGGGGGTTACTGGGAAGCTGGGTCGTTATAGTTTGAGGGAGGCATATAAGGTTAATCCAATTAAAGTCTAGAGTGTCAATATAACACATGCATAAAGGATTACGTTCCAACAAGTGCATTGGAGAAAATAGTGGATATGGTAGGGATGAGGATCTACATAAGTCTATCCTACTGGAAACTATTGAATATAATCAATTGCATGAGCTAAGAGAAAATTTGAAGACCTAAACTTAGTGTAGACATTTTAATGTACAATGACAATTTTAACCCCTCCATTTACATGTAGACGATAAAGGAGCTTGTCAAGTTTTGGGAAGAGATCAATCTTCCATCATCATGATTTTCATTTACTGACTTATAGAAATATTGATAGAGTAAATCATGTATTTTCTTACAATGATTTCACTCTTTGACACACGAACACATCAAAAGATGAGGCCAACCTCAAAAAACATACACAAATAATGTTGTTGTCTTTACTTAACAACAATGCACTGTTGTCACCACTGTGATTTTTGATGACAAGAACAACATCAATTTTTATAGTGAATCCAACCATAATATGAACACAACAATGTCCACTAGTGCTTATGGGAGGCAAAATAGATTTTCCTTTCGTATTTCATTTCTTGAATTATTCATTTGGATCACTCTTTATTTGGATATGTGTAACTTTAACAATTTTAAATTCCATACTTTTCGTGTTTGGTCTATGTCTAAACCAATTTTAAATTATTTTCTTTGTTAATTTTCTATTACCAGTCTTTTATGAATGGCATGATAATAATACATTTTTTTAGTATGTACTGGAATGAACTTTAGTGTGGTAAATATTACATGTTTGTTATCACTGTGAAAAACATACATGTAGGCATAGTGGATGGACCTGAACACATGTTTAATGCTAAATGGGACACATAGTTCATTTTGTATACAATAGTTCCACAATTCATCATGTTGCAAGAACGTTATATAACATTATTGAATTCAATGTGAATGATGATGGCGATGAAGAATCACCTCCATTCCCAAGGCCGCTCATCATTGGAAAATGACATTAAAAAGTCCTTCAACTAATTTGAAGCCATGTAGAAAAAGCTATGACATGCTTTGTTGAAGCCTCTAACTATACTTCCCCATGTTGACAAGTTAGAACAAAGAAATTAACCTAATACAAATCATAACCATTATATCTTATAAATAATCATTGTGTTACTTCCTATAAAGTCTGTGAAATGGTCATACTCATCACAACTTGTTAGGAGTCTATGTCCATTCTGGAAAGGCCACTTAAGTTTTAGATGAAGTATTATCCTCATGTGAAGAATATATTATCCTCCTAAAGCCGCCCTTCATTACACACAACACAACTAGGAAAAGTCCATGACTCTACCCTTATTTCAAGATAACAACTTTTTATTAGAACTACACACATTACATATATTGCACTCTCGCTTGTCCTTTTTTAACTTAAGATGCGTTAGGTGCAGTTGATGGGACACACATTCCATTACTACTCAATAGGGACAAACATTCCCATTGCAAAATGATTTTTCTTTCAACAAATGTTATTACAATGGTTGATTTTTGTATGAATTCACTTATTCTATGTGTGGATGGGAGGGATCATTTGTGGACATGCATGTATTGCACAAAAGCTTGGCTTATAGGGATTGAACCATACTTAAGGGTCAAAACTAATTGGTTGATTCTGGGTATGCCAACACAAATCAATTTTCGCACCTTTCCACAGTACATCATAATGTTTTAAGAAAAGGCAGCATGGGCCACATAAACGGCCAACATATACTTGGCCACTTATAAGACTAATTAGTCAGTGATTTTTAGATGGACATTTGATGTCTTGGCCAAATTAGATAATATTTTAATTGATAACATTATCTTGATGTACCATTTTGTTGTATATTTTGTACATGAGTTGCATTCTTATTTAATGTCTATTGATTGCACCTATATGACATGAGTGCATCTTTTGTATGATTTTATTAGTCTTCATAGTTATTTACTTGTATTAAACCATTTTGTGCACTCTTCATTGAATGTTATGCTCAAATGATTCTAGAATGCATTCCAAAAGGTGCTTTACTTTTCTTTGAAACTTTATATTTAAATATCTCTAGTCCAAATATGTAATTTATAAATTAAATGTGCAATTGTTTGATTGATTCATATATAATAATTAAATTATAAAAGATATAAAACCACATATATTCCCACATGTTGTATATACCCTATATCGTGACCTCTTCACACGTATAGCACATACCACTTTTTTACATATCGTATCAATTATTTGAGAATAGGTGACACATCGTTCATATAATAACAAACATGAGATGTTTAACAATAAACACACTCAACTACACAATTTGGTTGAGAGGAAAATTGACATGTTGAATAGGAGATTGTCCCTACTTGGGCAACAATCAATGTTTGGCATAACCCAACATTCACACATTATATTATTGTGTTTAGTAACAATTATATAAAGTGACATCGATTACCAATTGAAATTTTTGAACATTGAGAAGTAACATAAAAAGTTGAAAAACAAGGATAAACTCACAAATCTAGGGGAACTTGGAGTTGAGGACAAGTTAGAAGAAGATATAGATACCAAACTATGAGATACATGATAGGACACTTCACTTTGTGAGATTGTGTCTAAGATATTTTGTTCCTTTATTTTGTGACAAATGTTTTACATGTTTTTATTTGTATAAATGAACTTTATAAATAGTGTACTACCTCACACTGTTCTCAAATGATAATATCATATGATGACTACTGGAGAACACACATGTCAATTCAGAATACCTTGAAATATATTAGTGTACATGAGAGAAGTAGATGCAAGTAATTGTAGGTTTGAAGACCACAATCCTCATATGTTGTATTATACTTGCGGTAAAGGATTGTTTCAAAACTCTAGCACAATGAGGCTACCAATTTATTGCTATTAGCAAAAAATTACACCACTGAAGTCATTGAGTGTGGTGATGATGAACTGACTATTGTTTGCACATAGCATTAGGTCAAATTGGTCAACATATTTATTCACCCTACACCTGCAAGGCAGACACCACAAGGGTGCTAGATGATATAGATGAGTTGTTAACAGGCGTGATTAAATCCATAGCAATATGAACTTTATTGTTGATAGTACAAACTCCAACAATGAGGAAGAGTGGAATAGTTCCTAGAATAACATCTATTATGTCCATGTACCAATCGATTTATTATTTGTTAGTATGCCAATGTTTTATAGCACATGTTTGCATTGAATTTTGTTGTTGAATTACAATAAAAACCTGTTGTCCATAAACACATCGTCTAAGTCAGGTTTGACAAGTATGTTAATAGAACAACAATTAAACATTGTAATAGTTCAATATGGCGTAACATGGTCGAGATTCAATAAATAGTCATCATTAACACCAAAGATGCAACCAATTTCTAATCCAGACATGCTAAGTGAGAGGCCCAAAAAACTATATTATTCTTTGTGCAGTATGACATGTTCATAGGTAAATGTACTATAAGAAAAAACACTCATATTAAAAACTAACAAATGTGACCTATGTAGGGAAATAATGAGGTTTTTTTATTTACAATGGGAAAATGATAACATAATTCTTATGGGCAGAGATTAATTTAATATGAAGAGTGTAATATCTTTTGGAATCAAACAATAAACTTTCACAATGTTTTTGAGATGAATATTGATGCTCAAATGGTACAAAGTAGACCAATTAAATTACTCTATCCTGTATACCAAAGTTACCAAACTAGAAGAGTTAAACAACTATAATTTTCTACGACCTCCATCACCAAGTCCATGATATCCATTATATTATTGCTAATGTATGAATGAAATCTAGGCTACACTTACCATAGAACACCTAAATAAATTCACAGTTTATATTAGGGTTGTTGGAATTTAATTATATTTGTTTTGATTATCTATATTCTATTGCATATTTTTTGGACCGTGATGGTACATCAATATTATGATGGTTTATTTAACCATAACACAATGCATTAGTCATATGTAGATGGCAAGTATCACATGGACAAAAAAAGACCAAATGACCCATTCAGGTGGTGTCAAAAAAATAGTTACAAGGATGTATGATATATCACAACCTTTTTGAAGATGATTGGGTAGACATTGTGCAATATCTTATAATATCATTTTGTATCATAGTAACAATCAACATGCAAAGTTGAAGTGGGGTTAGATAAAACTCAATTTCTACTAGTGTAAGGTAATTCTTAGTGCAATCTTTGTTGTAGATCACTACCTGATTTTGTATAGGAGAGACATGGTTTTATTGATATTGACACTTGGCTAGAGTTCATGACACATATGTGGTAGCCATAATTTTATGGAAATGCAATCAATTATATGTGTTGATTGCTAATTACATGTTTATTTATAAGTAAAATTGCACAATGCCTTATTATTGTAGATAACTCGCTGTACCTACCCTTGGAAATCGGTAAACATATATTACAATATACAATTTCTCTATCATGTCATATTAAAGCTATTGTCAACAACTATACAAAACAAAATATTCCAACTTGTATGAATGTCTCCCAGAATGAAGCATATCAAAATTAATGTGGATCCATAAAAAAATTGTCCTTACATACACTACATTTATATTGATTCCTATAGATCAATGCCACATCCTTAAAAAATACATTCCATATGAGGTTTGTAGTCACATTGAAGGCTATATTTTAAAGAATCATTCAAAAACAAATTCACACCATATGCAAAATACAGACATACTAAACACCACATTTTAGAATGCCAACCAAATATAATATGACAAGAGCTACACTACAACCTAGCTCAACCCTCAAATTTAGACTACTACCTAAATTAAATCAGACCAGAACCATAGTGCATCCAATTTGAATTCTATAATTTAGATTGCTAGCTAAACAAAAATAGATCAAAATCAGACTGCATGCAGTTTCAACCATGTAGTTTAGAATGCTAGCAAATAAAACCTGACTGGTATCAAATAACGTTGCCTAACAATTTTTTCTTTCTTTCAATTCTGACTGCCTAATACCAATCACCCAAACCAATTCAATCTAGTTCCCATGATCCTAGTCCTATGCCAAATGGGGGCTTAAGATCCAAATTGCAGCAAGGACATCATAACTCGACCCATATATGACTAATTTTATGACTACATTTTCTTATGTTGTGATAGTACACAAAATTTTGGTTCCCATGCTTGAATATATAATCTTGTGGCCCTAATATAACTGTAAAAGATCTTTGAAGGAAGGTCACGAAGATCTTGTCAACAATGATGTATTTAGAAATAGGTGCACAAGTGTAGCTTGACATGGAGAAAGTACAACAACGTCCTCTTGTAGTGGTGTGTATTACTCGTGGAAGTGCACAGAATGATCTTGAAGACGTCCTATGAACACAGGTGCATGGCGCTTGTGTCTCTACATAGACCACGCAGATGAAGAGAACTCTACCTCGTGTTGCTTGATCTAGCTGGAAGGAGAAGTCTCTCTCTTGGTGATGTGCTAGCGTCATTGTTGTTCTCCTTCTCTCTCTCTCTCTCTTTGGAAAGATGACAACTAGGGTTTGATGCAATACTATTTTAGGGCTCCATCTTGTGTCTTTTTGTATCTTAATCACATATAAACAATGTTAGATTGCAAGTTATTCCCTAAATATGTATCTTTTCATCAAATGCACATATGTACTTGCTTTGAATGTTTTTCAGGTACTTAGACCATGTTTGGATGGATGAGAGAGATAGATGGGTCCAAAGAAGACCCCAAAGATCCCCGACCTACCCCTAGTGGCCAAAGGTCAAGCTCAAGCAAAGAAGTCCATGGATCATGAATATTAAAGCTCTAAGTGCCATTGAAGACCTCAACACAATCGTGGTACTACAAAACGACCATGTTGAGAAATGCCAAGATCATAATAAAATTGAATGTTCAACAAGACACAACAACATCCACAAAACGGCTGTGCTAGAAGCCCCTAGAATGGCTGTACTAGCCAGCATGACCGTTTTGCCAAAGATTAGAATAGCCATTCCATGAAGAATGACCTCCAACCCAACTTGCCTACCACAATCGTGCTACCCAGCATGGATGTGCTACCTAGCCCCCACCACAATAATGTTGCCCAACATGGCCGTACTACCAACCTTTAGTTCACCACTTTCAACCTGACATTTTTCCACTTCCCAACACGACCGTTCCCTACCACCATGAATGTTATACACTCTACCCACCATGGCCGTGCTGCCACCTAAAAACCTAGTTTTTTTGCACTATTTTTCCCATTTTACCCCACTTATTGTAGTGCTTCCCCACCACCTATATATACTATAGTGGAGGCCACAACACTAGGTTATCCTCCTTAGAGCTTTTATTGCAAATCCTTTTCATTCAAGAGCTCCACCTACCTTCCTCCATCCATTACTCCATTTCCACCTTCCCTTACCTCAAAACCCTAGTTTTTCTAGGGTTTCCACCATAATCCCCCCTATTTCATGCTATTCATCCACTTTGGAGGAGGAAGCATGACCTACAACAACTAGGAGGAAAAGGAGAAGAAGCTTCCATGAGTTCCATGGCCTTCTACCTCGTTCTTCTCTCTTTTTTGCTCTTTTATTTGGTTATGAGTAGCTAAGCCGCCTTGGTGTGCTGTTTGGAGGATAAATTGTTACTTTGATACCATGTTAAGGTAATGTAACTTGTATTGAGCATATTTCCATTCTAGGATGATTGTCTCTTCCTTCTATCTCATTTCCCATTATTTTACTTGTGATTTGTGCTTCTAAACATGGATTGCTTGTTGTATGATGCTTGATAACACTTAGACTCTAGGGGAAAATAAAGTGTATGTAGCTATTTTAGGAATTTCTCCTAGGTCCAACTAGTGGATCCCTAGATAGCACCCTATCTTTCTACATAGAAATCTCTTCTCCTACAACTAAGGGTGAGCTTTAAGTAGCTAGTGTAAAGTGATTAGTGAAATTGCCTAGAGTTTTATAAATGCTATATGGTGAGTAACATGAGGTGAAACGCCCCCATCTCTCTTATCCTTCCTACCATTGGATCTCAATCTCCCTAATGACCCTTACCCTAGAAATATATATTAGTTGAATCCAATAGAAATCCCACCTAGACCTTGGTCTAATTGAGCCACATAAGGGTAGATAGGGGGTGAAAGGGTGTAGTTGCCCTCCCATACTCTATTCTATCCATGAACAACCAATAGTATAGGGTTATATCATTTCATTTGACTATATTGTTTGGTTTGGCAATCTAGAAAGAAAATATAAGATTTTCATGTTATATCAACCCTCAACGTGGATTCTTGTGACCTTCCCCCAAACGACCCACTCTCCATATAACTTGATAAAACCCATCTTGTTTTCTTAGCTTGCTTATGCTAGTGTAGTTACATGATTTCGTTTCCTATTAGTCAATTTCTTAGGTTTGGATAGTTAGGCCTTGCTTGAGTAGTCAATTCTCTTTTGATATCACTAATGTTAATCTTATTAGTTAGTGACAACCTAGGTCATTAATTGCTCTACTATTTAACTTGCTTTGCTAGTGTAACTTAGTTGTAGTTCCTTTCCTTGCTTAGTTAGTTGCCTTGCTTTGTTAACTAGGCTTAACTTGCTTAGGGTAACATAGGGTTTGTTTGTCTTGTTTTGTTCTCTTATTTCAATTGCTCATATCCTAGTGTAATCAATCAAACCAACATCACCCTAAAAACCCTACTCTCAGCATTAGGAACGTAGCTCACCCTAACCTAGGTCTAGTACCCCCTCTCTCCCTACAAATTGATCCCTCACTTGCCATTCACCTATACTACAATACAATCCCATTCACTTTCAGATGATATATTGCAGTCTAAGTAATTGTGTTTGTATGTGCCCCCCTTATATATTTTAAAGATCCGAGTTTGTTTTCTTTGTATGCATCCAATCAAAGTTCAATTGATTTGGATGTGTGTTGAGAAAATGCACTAGGGTTCTTGTACAAGAGCATATTTCAGTGACTCGACTTCCATGCTGCTTTAAATAGGAGAGGCAAGGAAGCAAGATTTCCAAAACCCTGGGAAAAAGGCAACGAATGCGTTTAAAGTGGCCCAGTGTGAAAGTGGAATATACACTTATAATATTTTAGAATTATGCCATTAATTGATTAATAAATTAATCACATTAGTCAATTAACTAATTTTCAGTCACCTTTCTAGCAACTCCAACTGATAGCTCAGAGTTAGCTGATCAACTTATCACATAAGTCAATAATTTAAATCCAATCAATATAAACTTTTATCCAATTGGATCTAATTTTATTCTAGTATTTCTCTAGTTGATTACCTAAAAATTTTAGTAACCAATATAACTAGAACATTTCCAATCATGTCCATAATTTTAATCCTATTCCTGAATTCTATGAGTGTGACTATATAGGCTCCACATTACATTGATAGTGATGTCAATAATAAAATTATGACTTCACAAGAAATAATTGGTATCTAGTAAGATTTCATTGGTACCCAAATAATTGAAGTTGTTGGATAACAACTTTAACCCAATGTAATGACCAGTGTTACACTGGTCTTTTTCTCTAATTTCCAGATTGAATCTGAGGCATGGAAATGTCATCCTTTTAACATTCAATCTTTGTTTCTTGATCTAGAAGAGACTATTTAAAATACATGTAAGCTCAATATCATATATTGACTCACACGAGCATGACCATGAATTTCATAGTTTCATTCATCAAGTGGCTAGGATATCACTCCAATGGGAGGCACGAATTCCATCTACATCACTTATAGTGATACTCATATGTCACACTGTACCCAAACACTACCTGTATGGTAACCCTTACTCAAGGTCACAATGAGTAGTGTTGAAGTACACCGAATAACATGCGATCGGTATTGTGGCTTTAGGTCTAAGGACTACAACTACCACAATCACATTCATGTGTGATTTTGATTGCCATTATGAGCTTCCATGTATCACACTCAAAGCGAGTCTATCCACTACACTTGTTTATAACAAATACCTATATGTTTGACTCAATTATCAATAGCATGACTAATGAGACACAATCATCTGCCAAAATGCATATTAGTCTTAATATATTATCATCGTTCGAATATCAAAAATAATATTTGACTAGTAACTAAGACAAGAATGAATACTCTTAACATACACATCATCTCATGTTTAGATTCTCAACCTAAATTCATATGTCACTGAGTCATACATTCTTATGACATTATTCTATTTATTCCTTATCTCATATTGAAACAAATATAAATATTGGAATTGTCTTTATTAATAATCAAATCAATTACAAGATGTGCCATTAAAATCAACATTACTTGGATCTTAAGGCATTCAACCAACAAGGTTATTTTAATCAAAGAACATTTGAGAAAATTAGAGTGGTATTTTCAATTGCACTTAATCCCTAACCGCCTATCCAAAATACATTATAGAAACAATGTATCACCTCTCTAGCAACATCAATGCTGCTTCTTTTGTTAGAGGCTATTGTGTATATATGATGTGTATATGTAAATTTCATGGAAATATTTTATCAAATCCAAACTCAAAAAGACAAGTCTTCTTCTTTTTCTAATAGGATATGTTTACAAGTTTTTTAATAGTTAGGTGCACAAAGCTTAAAAAAGTGAATGCATGTGACTTTCCACAAGCACTACCTACATAATGGTACTTAAAATTTTGAAGAATGTTTCAACATTTGAAGAATAAATTGAAATCCATGCTAGGTTTCACTCATACATATATGTCAGTACCTAATGTTAGATTTGGGATCTATATATATGAAAATTGTAATAGTAGCAGCCAGATTGTAATGTGAATGGTGTGTAGTGTGATAAGGAGACTCTTTAGTTCCATATTTCCAACCTCTAGGTTGAGGTAAACCTTATATATAAGAAAGCTATAAAATATTAAATGTTAGCATTTTTTATCTGCCCTACTAAATTTTACCTTGTCATACAATTACATATTAAATATATATCATTTACTTTTTAGGGTTTGTCACATATATTGATTGTATCATATACTAATGTAGGTAGAAGCTATCCTTGTGTACCTCTAGTGTGTATGTTTTAAAAATAAAAATATCTCAAGCCACAAGCATCTCACAAAGAAGTCACATACACTACTTTAGGAACTTGGATCATACTTCAGTTATTGGAAAGAGAGGTATGAATGTCTTGTCATTATAGCATGGGACATTCAAATATATACTCCTATTTATTTTCACGCAAACTTCTATCTCACATATATCATCATCAATTTTCACTAAAAATTCAGTGACCTTTTACATCACATAAAAACATCTCCTATAATTTTAGGAATTATTTATGACAGATGATTACCATAGTTTACCATTTATTGTGAGAAAAATCTTAGACTTGTTATAATTGTCTATAAAAAATTCTAAAACAACTTATTTCTTTCTAATCAATATGGAAATGATTGAACTACAATTAAGCATCGATATTAGTAGAACATTGGTTCCAATTCATTGATTTCAAATTAGATTTACATTTCTCATTTTTTTTGGAAAACCCTAGAGTCGAGATAATAAGGCCCTAAATAGCTTCAAACAAGTAAATTGATGTTTAACCATTACTAAATCTATAAAAATTGTATTAGATCACTCACCAATAGTGAAAAGTATCTAAGATTTGGATTAAGATTAGACTTCTTCTAAGTATAGTATCCAAATTTGACTACCAAGTAAACTTCTAAGGTCTCGATCTAGGTAAAAGTGTTGAAAATTTGAAGAAAAGAATCATAAATAGGGTTAGAGTTTTTTTTGAGGATTTCATCCAAGATCATGTAGGGTACAAAAATGAACATAAATTGTGTCATATTGTTACCTACCTAAGATTCCAATCAATATAGGGTGAAAACCCTATTTCTAGCTCAATTAGGTACAAATACACTAAGAACACCCCAAACATCTTTTGTTTCAGATTTGAGTTCATTTAGTAGAAATGAACTAACAAAGTTATTAGCAGTTGCGTGAAGTTGGTTTTGATTTTCATGTAAGTTAAAATCTCAATATAGAATATGCAAACTCTTTTTTGGTATGACAATAGAATTCATAGAATTCAAAATATGGTTATAGTGGGATATTAATTTTATTTATATATTTCAGCATCCATATTAGTAGAACACTGGTTCCAACTCATAAATTAGATTTACATTTATCAAAGTTGTGGAAAACCCTACTTTTGAGATAATAAGTCCCTAGTTAGCATAAAACAAGTAAAATTGATGTTTAAACATTAATATATCTATAAAAATTGAAAAAAAAACACTCATTAATAGAGCCAAGTATCTAAGAATTAAATTAATATTAGACTTCTTGTAAGTGCCACACTATCTAAATTTGACTACCAAGTAAACTTTGAAGGACTTGATCTAGGTAAAAGTGTTGAAATTTTGAAGAAAAGAATAAAAATAGCGTCAGAGTTTTTTTTTTGAGGATTTCATCCAAGATCAGGTAGCGTACTGGAATATAAATAATTTGTTGGTTATATTATTGCCTACCTAAGATTTATTAAAAATAGTTGAGAACCCTATTTCTAGCTCAATTAAGTTGAAATCCACTAAGAACGCCCCATATATATTTTGTTCAAATTTGTGTTCATATATTAGAAATGATATTATAAGGTGATTAGAAGCTACATGAAGTTGATTATGATGTTATAAAGAATTTGCAAACTCTTTTATGATATTATACTAGAATTCAAAGAATTAGAAATATGGTTGAAGTGGGAAATGAATTTGATTATTCAAGTATAAACAAATAATGTTATGTAGCTATCTACATCACATAAAACATCTCATATATTTAGGAATTGTTTATGAAACATGATGACCATAATTTACCATTTATTGTGGGAAAAAGCTTATGCTTGTTATAATTGTCTATAAAAAATATGAAACACCTTATTTCATTCTAATCAATACTAAAATGATCAAACTATAATTAAGCATCGATATTAATAGAGAACTGGTTCTAGTTCATTGATTTCAAATTAGATTTACATTTCTAAAAAGTTTTGAAAATCCTAGATTCGAGCTAATAAGTCCCTAAATAACTTCAAACAAGTAAAATTGATATTTAAAAATGACTAAATCTATAAAAAATGTATTTGATCTGTAAGGAGGCGGGATCACCCCCTTACTAAATTTTTTTTCAAGAATAAAACATCCATTCCAAACAGACTCAAAGGTATACTAGAATAGGTGTAACATTTTCAAATTTCAATAAATGGTATTCAAAACAACCAAAGTATAGCAGCAGAATAAAAATGTTGACTATATTCAATTTATCACAAGGTTATTACAAAAGTACATCATAATATCCCGTAAGGGTTTACATGTATGATACAACATAATGATCTGAGTAGAGGGAAATCTAAACCATAACAACTTTGTCTCCAAGCTTTAACTCCTTGAGCTAGTCCAAAACTTCATGCCTTATCATCCAAGTCCTTCACCTAGGGTTGGAAGCATACCCCAGCAAGAATAGAAAATAGATGACATCAAAAAAGGCTGGTATGTGCATACGAAATAGGAAATTAAGCAATATATGGAATAAAGGACATCAAATATAAAAGGCTTCCCATAGAAAGGATAAGAACCACCCAAATGGGTATCAAGAGAAAAGGAATGAAATCATATGATAACAAAAGAATACTTGCCATTAATAAAGCATAAATATTGTGCCACACAAGCACATGTAAAGAATTAGGGGGCACACCCCATATCATCAACCTACATGCATGTGAGATAAACATAGCCCTAGAACAATACAAACACAAAGGCGGCTAAGTCTCATAAACTTGAAACCTGATAGAGAAAGGAATACTGCCAATCTCCCAAATATATAAAGAATGGGCCAAGAATCACACATCTTGCCCTGGGTATGAGGTTCCTTTCCATCCCAAAAGAGCATAAAATATCACATCTGCTTAGTAGGAAATACCACATCTGCCATAAAAACCAATGCAATTACACTACTCTAGTGCTATTGAATCACATAGAATCTTAAATGTAGAGGCAATTAGAAAGTATAGTCAGAATTTATAAACTAGTCACCACATAAGTGACCAACATATACATCCACCTCATAAGTGAGTAAAAGACATCACATGTCATCTCTTAGAGTTCCATCATGAACAAAGCATAAGATAAGAGTTCAAAAGAATATCCATGATCACATGATCAATATAAAATAAGGTAGTTCACATGAACCATGATTTTCAAAAGAAAAGACATTGTGTATAGGCTAATGTCCATAGGACAAAGAGAACAAATAAGCATAGGTGAATTTCTCAACATAGAAGAATAGGGGATACATCATACCTCAACTTCAGAGTCCAAACAGTCCAAGTTAGTCCTAGATCTAAGACTAGGCCTCCAAAGAACCTCTAGGGAAGAAGGACAAGTCCAATAAGTAAGGTTCCCAAGATTAGAGAGGTTGGTTTCTCCAACAAAGCTCCTATCTCGAGCAAGAATCACCTTCTCCACTTTAGAGGTGAAAAACCCTAATAAAAGAACATGGAGATGAGGTGTTTATGGGTTCTAGGTGGGGTTTAACCATGGAAGGCCATGGTTCCGACCTGGAGGAAGGTGGAAGGAAGACTAACAATATGAAAATAGGGAAGGAAAGGAGGATACTTACTAGTTTTGGTCAAAATCACCAAGGAGGAGCTTAAGAAATCCTAAATAGAGAAATTTGGAACCCTGGGAGCCTTCTTCACCAAGGTAGGCACCTCCTTTTACCTTGGGACAACACATTTGTGGAAAAACAGAGTAGGAATGATGCTCTAAGATAGATTAAATAAAGGAGAGCAAGAGTTTTTAAATTGGGAGTTGGGAAGGGGTAGATATTGCTAAATAAAGAAAGAGGTCAAGTATGAGGTGTCTATAAGACTTCCCATGTGTCATGTATAAGGGTGTCCACGGACATGCAAATCTTTTTGGATAAGGAAGAAGTCAATCATGAGGTTTCAAGTTACTTTTTATGTGTCTAATGCTAAGGGTGCCTATGTACATGCAAACCTTTATGGATAAGGAAGAAGTCAAGCATGAGGTGTCCATGGAGCTTTCCATGTGTCATTAGCCTAGGGATATCATGGCCATGCAAGAGGACAACTCATAGAGGCTTATTGAATATCAAATGTCGGTTTATAGACACTTATAGGCCATCCCAACTGACCTCCAATCAAAGAAATAACCCCATTGGTTTAAATCTTCTAAAGATAAACTCATTTATAAAGAGAGTAATCCCTAAAATGCCCTTGGAAAGAAACACTTTCAAACCAAGGTGCAACTAGGCGCCCTATGGTTCAAAAAATCAAGAATGGTAAGGGAATAAGGGAATATATAAGTATTATAATGCATGTGACAATTTTCAAAGAAAACCTCCCAATTGGGTAAATTGTAGAAAAGTCCAGAATGTACCTAAAATTGCATAACTTGTACAAACAACATCCAAATTGGACCAAACTCCATACACAAGTTATCTCTGATGTGTGGAATATGAATTTACCATTATTTCCATATTTTGAAATTATATAATCACATTATTCATTACTTATGCCTATTACTCATTTTCTCTCTCCTAAACTTATCCTAATATTTCAAGGTTGTCCAAATTAGATGAAATTTGACATGTAGGCTAATTTTGATATATAGATTTCGAATTTGATGTTTGTTTCCACTTTTGAGACTTCTTTTCATGGATATTTAATATGGCCCATTATCTAAATTATTCATCCAATTAAGTTTCTTATCTTCATATTACCACCAAAATGAGTTATGTGACATATTTTATGTATCCATTATAAAACTAAGATTAATGTTAGAACATTAGGTTTCATTAAGGTGATGTATACATGAATTAGCTCATTGGGTTTATATGAAACATCTATTTAGGTCTAACCTTCAACCTTTTTTGGCTAAGTCCAAAATGTCAACTTCCAGGGTAGGGTCTGAGATCTAGTATGTTACAAGATCACTCACCAATAGAGTCTAGTATCTAATATTTGGATTAAGATTAGAATTCTTTTGTTGGTCATACTGTTACCTTCCTAAGATTCCAACCAACGTTGGTTGAAAACCCTATTTCTAACTCAATTAGGTTCAAATAAACTAAGAATACCCCAAATATCTTTTGTTTCAAATTTTCATTATAAAGTGATTAGAAGCTGCACGAAATTGATTTTGATTTCCGAGTTGAAGACAAAATCCCAAAAAAGAATTTCAAACCCTTTTTTGATATGATAATAGAATTCATGGAATTTGAAATATGGTTATATTGGGTAATGAATTGTATTTATCTATTTAGTCATCAATATTAGTAGAACACTAGTTACAACTCATTAATTAGATTTACATTTCTCAAAGATTTCTAAAACCCTACTTTTGAGCTAATAAGACCCTAATTAGCTTCAAACACGTAAAATTGATGTTTAAACATTAATAAATCTATAAAAATTGTATCAGAATACTCACCATTAGAGCCAAGTATCTAAGATTTCAATTAATATCAGACTTCTTCTAAGTGCTACAATATCCAAATTTGACCACCGAGTAAACTATGAAGGACTTGATCTAGGTAAAAGTGTTGAAATTTAGAAAAAAAAGAAAAAAATAGCGTTAGAGGAGTTTCTTTTTGAAGATTTTATCCAAGATCAGGTAGCATACTGGAATGACCACAATTTGTTGGTTATATTATTACCAACCTAAATGTCAATTAATATTAGTTGAGAACCCTATTTCTATCTCAATTAGGTTGAAATCCCTCAAAAACACCCCTTATATATTTTGTTCAAATTTGAGTTCATATAGTAGAAATGATATTATCAGGTTATTAACAACTACTTGAAGTTGATTATGATGTCATAATAGAATTTACAAACTCTTTTATGATATTATGATAGAATTCACAAAATTTGAAATATAGTTGAAGTGGGAAATGAATTTGTTTTTCAGTAAAAACAAATAATGTTATGTAGCTATCTACATCACATAAAAACATCCCTATATTTAGGAATTGTTTATGACACACGATGACCATAATTTACCATTTATTGTGGGAAACAACTTATACTTGTTATAGTTGTCTATAATTTATTTTGAAACAACTTATTTCATTCTAATCAATATGAAAATGATCGAACTACAATTAAACATCCATATTAGAAGAACATTAGTTCCAGTTCATTGATTTCAAGTTAGATTTGCATTTCTCAAAAATTTTGAAAAACCCTAGATTAGAGCTAATAAGGCCCTAATTAGCTTCAAACAAGTAAAATTGATGTTTGAACATTACTACATACATATAAATTGTATTAAACCACTCACAAATAGAGACAAGTATCTATGATTTGGATTAAGATTACAGTTTTTTGGGTCAGATTGTTACCTACCTAAAATTTGAATCAAAGTCAATTGAAAACCCTATTTCTAGCTTAATTAGGTTCAAATACACTAAGAACAACCCAAATATATTTTGTTTCAAATTTGAGTTCATTTAGTATAAATGATATTATAAAGTGATTAGTAGCTACATGAAGTTGATTTTGATTTTCATTTAAGACAAAATCTCAAAATAGAAATTGCAAACTCTTTTTGGATATGATAATATAATTCATGGAATTTGAAATATGGTCATAGTGGGTAATGAGTTGTATTTATCTATTTAATAATCCATATTAGTAGAGCAATCTTTCCAACTCATTATTATATTTACATTTCTCGAAGTTTTTGAAAATCCTACTTTCAAGGTAATAAGGCCCTAATTAGCTTCAAACAAGTAAAATTTATGTTTAAATAATAATAAATCTATAAAAATTGTATTAGAACACTCATCAATAGAGCCAAGTATCTCAAATTTGGATTAGGATTAGAATTCTTCTAGGTTCCACAATATCCAAATTTGACTAGCAGTAAACTTTGAAGGACTTGATCTAGGTAAAAGTGTTGAAAATTTGAAAAAAAGAGTAAAAAATAGCGTTAGAGGAGTTTTTTTAAAGATTTCATCCAAGATCAGGTAGCATACCGGAATGAGCATAATTTGTTGGTTATATTATTACCTATCTAATATTTCAATTATATCAGTTGAGAACACTATTTATAGCTCAATTAGGTTGAAATCCACTAGGAACACCCTAAATATATTTTATTTAAATTTGGGTTCATATAATAGAAATGATATTATATGGTGATTAGAAGCTATATGAAGTTGATTATGATTTTATAATAGAATTGGAAACTTTTTTTTGCTATACTGGTAAATCAGTTACATCATGAGCCTAGTTGGAAAAAATTGGGAAATAAATGAAGATCAGAAAGATAAATAAGCTGGCCCTATGGAGGACATTCATTCAAGTGCATTGATAAAGATGGTTGCTTTAAGAAGAACTTCGTTAGCGCATCAGTGAGTTTGTTTTGGTTTCTTCTTTGGTGCACCACTTTCTTAATCCCTGCCTGGCATAGGAATTCTTTCATCTTCTGGGTAAGGGTAAGGTATTTGTCTGGAGGTTCCTTCAGTTGTGACACCCACTGTACTGCATTCCATGAGTCATAGATGATCATGCCTTCGGAGAGGTTGTTAAGGATGGCTAACTCTGCTCCATGTAGAATAGATTTCAGTTCACCTTCCATGGCATATGAACCGGGACATAGTTGGGCTGAGCCCTTTAACTAGTATCCTTAAGCATTCCTGACAATGGCACATGTGCTCATTGTTTGCGTTGTGCTTGAAGTGGCAGTATCAATGTGGATGATAGTTGTTGAGGTCAGAATTGATAGAGGTAAAGCAGTGTTGTTCTCGTCAGGATTGCAATTAGTAGAGGTAAGAGGTTGGGATATGGAGTGGATAACTAAAGAAGCTTCGGCTATGCAGTGAACTACAAGCACCCTGGGCAGGACAAACCTGTGTTCGAAGATATAAGAGTTGTGATTCTTCCATATTCTCCAGCAAGTTACAGAGAATTTTGTCTCCCAATTAGGGAGCTGCTCAAGTCCTTTGAGGTTGTAATCAATCCATGATTGAACACTGGGGCTCAATAAGAAAACAGTGGCCTCAGGTGGTAGAAGATTGATCCAAGTCAATCTCATGTCATTACAATCACATAAAGCATGGAGATAGTCTTCATCTACAGTATTGCATCTGGGGCATTTGGGATCTTCAGTCATCCTCTTGTGGGTTCTCAGGATGTTTGTGAGCAGCCAATTATGGAGAAGAAGCCATAGATGTATTTTAATTCTGTATGGTACATGAGCAGCCCATATGGTATTGAAGAGAGTCTGGTCCTCCTCAGCCGAGTGACTTATGGTGATGTAGGTCAAGATGACCGTAAACTTCCCATAGGAAGTTGGATTCCAAATGTGAGTGTACTCACCATAGGAGTCCTTAGGCGTTGGCATGTGCAAAATGGAGTATACACTGTCTGTATTGAACCAGTAGTTAAGGGAGTCAGCATCCTACGTACCATCTTCCTTCACCAGGCTGGAGACCTTGAGGTCGAGTAGATCCTCCGGTATGGTCAGACCTGCCTTAATAGAGGGTATATGACCATTCCCCACCCATTCATCCATCCATACCAGGGTGTCATGACCAGAAATAGCTATGCGTATTGAGTTGTTGATGAGAATAGGGGTAAGAATCTTGATGATGTGCCATAGATGGGATCCATTGGAGTTTGGGTCTCCTCTGCTTAGGTATTTTCCCATCATGAGTTCCACCCAAGGGATACACTGTCATTGTAGAAGGGTCCACGCCATCTTCATCAGTAGGCCAGTGTTGAAATCCTTGGTTCGTTTAATGCCGAGGCCACCTAAGTTTTTTGGTTTCATTACATTTTTCCAAGCAACTAAGTTGAGATGTCTGTTGGTACTCCCATTCCATATGAAGTTCCTTATGTATTGATCTATTTTATCACAGATAAACATAGGAAGTTGGATTGATTGCATAATATAGCAAGCTTGTGACTGTAACATGGATCTAGCTAGAGTGATCCTTCCTGCTAAAGAAAGGAGGTTGTTCTTCCATTGATATATTTGTTTATGAAGTTTCTTAATGAGGGAGAGGAAGAGTTCCTTGCTTTTCATTCTGTGAATGATCAGAACCCCTAAATGGTGACCCAAGTTACTTGTTTCCTGGATCCTTAGCTTCCTGCAAACTTGGTTCAAGAATAACTCTGCGGATTTGTCATATGATAGAAAATGGCCAGAAGCGTCGCTGAACCTCTTAAGGCAAGCCCTCATTACCTTTGCTTGGTGTAGAGATGCTTCTCCAAATAGGATGATGTCTTCGCAAAGCTCACATGGGTGATAGGGATTTTAGCTTTGGAAATGATAATAGGATTCCATTTGCCATGAGCAACCTCATATGCAATGAGCTGGCTGAGTCTCTCTAGACAAAGAACGAAGATGTAAAGTGATAGAAGATCACCTTGTTTCACACCGCATGAGGGTTTGAAGGAACCTGCAATATCTCCATTCCAAAGGACGGACGATTCAGCAGTGGTGATGATCTGCATAATAATATTGATGATGACCGTTGGCAAGGAGGTTCTGATAAGGGTATCATGAATGAAGTGCTAACTCAGCTTGTCAAAAGCCTTCACGAGGTCAAGTTTCAGGGCTAAGGTCTTCTTCTTACTTGTTTTGGATTCCATGGAGTGGACAATCTCTTAGACTAGAGATGTGTTGTCACTTATCTTCCATCCTAGTATGAAAGCCGATTGGTGAGGCGACACCCAATCTTTTAGGAAAGGTTTGATCCTAGTAGAGAGCACACTGGATAAAAGCTTTGAGCAGATGTTATTCAAGGATATAGGGAGAAATTGAGAACAAACCTCTGGGGAAACATTCTTGGGTATAAGGATGATGAGGGAGTCCGTCGAGTTGGGAGGCAAGGGAGTGCCCCCGAATGGCAGTTGGGTGAAATTATAGAGTTGTTTTTTCAGCGGCTTCCAGTTCCTTTGATAGAAGACAACGTCAACCCCATATGGGCATGTGGCCTTGACGGGAGACATAGATTCCAGGGCTAGGTGAATTTCTTCTTCGTGTGGAGTTTTGGCCAGCCTGACCCTCTGGTCCATGGAGAGAGGGGTGAATTTACCTAGGAAGGAGGGACACACCAATCTTCTTAGGTCATCATCTATTTCCTTATACACATTTGAAAGAAAGATAAGATTAGAAGCTTGATCTCTAACTCTTTAGTTCTCCATTCTCCATTGGAATCCTTGAGACAAGTAATCTTGTTTCTCCATCTTCAGGATTTGATAAGGGAGTGGAAGAATCGAGTGTTGTTATCCCCTAGCTTAATCCACTCGCATCTTGATCTTTGCTGGCTTTTAGCTTCATCCCTCATGAGGATCATATCCAACTTAGTCTGTAGGTCGATGGTTTCTTGTGTTATAGAGTGATTGAATCAGATAGTGAGGTTCATCTAGTTCCATTTTATCTTATTCAATATTCTGTCCTTGTCCTTTCTATCGGCTTTCCTATTTACAGAGTCCCATCTTTTATCTTTAGCAAGAAAGCTAGCATTTGTAGACATAAGATCCTGGTTTTGAGTCCATGCTCCAGTGAAGAAGTCCTCGTATCCTGGGGTGAGTACCAATGTGCAAAGGTGCGCGTTGATTGATCCTTGTAGGTAGAGGGTTGATCGACACAAGACACCATGATAGGTACATGATATGAGTGGTTTTTCTCGAGGACTCAAACATCTTTCCTTGTTGGGATGTCGATCCAAAGTTTGTTGGTGTTTGCCCTATCAAGCCGCTCATGAAGGAGGCCTCACCTGAAAGTGGTGTGAGCACCTAAAGCTCCTAGGTCATAAAGACAACAAGCTTCCATGGCCTCAATGAAATCCCTGCTATTTGTGCTATCGAAGGAATTACTACCAAATTTCTTAGAGGGGTGCATGACTACATTAAAGTCACCCATCACCACCCAAGGGTCATTGATAGAATGAGCCATAGTACATAGATGATTCCACATGAGTTTTCTACCCCCCTTTTTGTGCTTGCATAGATAAAAGTAAACAAGGAGCCATGGATATTGCAGTGGACAAATTGTTTATGTGAGAAGATGATCTCGAGGTTGACATTGTGCTTCCAGAGCACCCATATACCACCAGAGTAGCCTATGGCCTCTACTCTGTGCAAATGCACAAACCCCAGCTTTTTAATGATACCCATGGCCCTACCGCCGCTGCATCTAGTCTCAAGAAGGCACAAGACTGAGATGTCATATTTCCTTGCAAGGTCTTTTAGTTGCGATTTGGGTGTCTTTATCACAGGCACCTTGTACATTCCAAGTGATGATCCTCATTTATCAGTTTCGTTTAGTGTTGATGTTCCCATCATCATGGCCTTGTCCTCTAGGTCTTGAAGGAGTGATGTTTTACTCCTCTTCTGATTAGTTGGAGTAGAGGTGTTCCCCGATCAGACCACTTTCCTGTTTCATAAATTAATGCCAACAGAGTTGCGATTGGGACTTCAAAAGGGGTGAGAGGGAATGTCCATTCTTGACATGTCCTCTAACAAGAAGGTTGTGGTAACAAATGGATGTGGTTCTTGTGATCTGCCAGATACTAGGAAATCTCCGATAGGATTCACTGTGGTGTGGTTCCTATTTGCCTGCTCATTCATGGGGTGTGTCGATGGTACTTGGTTGGAATTCAGCAGGGGACCTGAGTGCAGCTTGACGATGCTTTGCTAGTTTCTTGAGATTGTCTTGTTCTGCCTAGAGTTTTTCTTTCTTGTCCTCCAATCTATCCCATTAACGATCCTCTCTGCCACATTGTCCACGTCGATAACTTTAGTAGTATTGTTCTCTTCAGTCTGGTTGTCCAAGCTTTGGAAGAGGTTGCTAGAATTGACCTGAGCCTTCTGGTTTCCTGCTTTATTGACATACTGCTTGTGTTGGATGGGGCGTGCATGAATGAAGTCAGTGAACCCCTGGGCTGGCAGAGGAGATGGCTGAATTTGGGTGTCGTTCATCGTGTCGGCTCTCCTTGCTTTGTTCTCAGTTGTGATTCATTTCAAGCAATCCTCCTCCATATGTCCTGCTCTACCACAGTACATGCAAATAAAAGGAATGTTCTCATATTCCATCTGGTATTGGTTACCCTCAATCATGACCTATGGGGTGAGTGGTTTGGATGTATCCAGTTCAATAGCGATCCTAGAAAATCGACCCTGACGTTGCAATAAGGTATTAAGATCAAATTTGCCTATATGGTCTCCAATTTCTGAGAGAAGAACCTCTATATAAAGGTGGATGGGTAGATTTGGAATTCGTATCCATACCACAAGTTTAGGGGGTGAAGATGATTCAGGAAAGAAGTCCGGTTGCCAGCGTTGGACAAATAGATGTGACCCGAATAGCGGCCATGGACCTCCTGTCAGAGCATGGATGTAGTCATCTTCTCTCTGTAGTTGGACTATAAAGAAATCGTTTGATAGATGTATGAGGTTGAAGCACCCTTTAGGTTTCCACATCAGTTTGATTCTATCTTATAAGGTAAGGAAGATGATTTCTTTGGACAAAAGTTTCACTATTACTGTGAATTTCCATGGTTTTAACAAGTTCTCACACGCATCCTTCTTTAGGCTGAAAGCAGGTATGCCATTCTCAGAAGTAATGATTATATCATCTGGTTTCAAGGTGGTGTTATTGTCTTCTGGATCTATATGGATGCATCCCTGATCTTCAGTCATGTTTCTACCCATGGAGTCACTATATGATGGTTGTTGCTGTTGGGGGATGGGAGTACCCGATGAACCTTGTTTCCTACCGGGAAGGTTTGGGAACTACGAAGATGCTAGGGCTCCGGTGTCGACTTCCATGGTGCTGCTGCGCTGAGAGGACATGGTGGTTTGTTTCTGTCTGGAGCTTGAAAAGTTCATATTAATGCACGTGTTGTCGATCGGGACTTGGAAGTTGGGACTGGAATGATTTTCGTCACTGTCGTCCGGGTAATCTTCTCCAGATGCGGCACCGCCTCCGCCTCCTCCAGTCATTAGGGTTCTTCTTCTGGAAAACTCTTTTATGATATTATAATAAAATTCACAGAATTTGAGATATGGTTGAAGTGGGAAATGAATTTATTTTTTCTAGTACAAACAAATTATGTTATGTAGCTATCTAGATATATTTTATTGTAGTTTTTCTTAAATCAACACAATGATTTATATGTCATAAGTTATTCTATATAGTCAACGTGCTCTATGAAAAGTTGAAGTATGATGAATTTACAAAATATGTGAGTAAAATACTCAACTCAACACCCTATAAAATATCTATTATAGGTTTTATGTATACACATAATTGTATATAATTACAAAAGATTGTTTGTAAAAAATCATTGAAATATCTATATATGATTTTGTCTTCTAGTCATTAAGAATTTCTTTACACAAAAATAGAAAAAAGTATATTAAATCAAATATAGTAAATGGATATACTGGAAAAAGGGGGTATATTTTGAATTCATTTAAAAAAGTATTATAATTGTTGTACATAATGAATATAAAATTCAAATAGATATTGAAATAGGTTCATTATCACTTGTTATATATAACATTACATTTCTTTTATTTATTTTTATACTTATTTTTATTTGATATATATTCATATATAAATTTCTATAGGGACTTGCACTAAGGTATATTTATTAAGGTCCGGTCATTTCAATAAAGCAAAGGATCTCAATCAAATAAGATCTCATAAGAAAGCACTAGGATTGGGACTCCTACTTTAAATTTGGAACAAGTATAACACCATTCATGATATCAATCTAATAAAAGAAATAAATAGTATATAACCCCTCCTATTCCTATTAAGTTTCAAATATATAGAGAAAACTAGACTGAGTATATTTCCATCTATTTTGTATCCTTTTGGCAACATGGCCAAGTGGTAAGATGGGGGAATGCACAACCTTTATCCCTAATATAAATTTGGTTATATCCCAATCAATAATCACTTACAATTGATTATTTATATTCTGTTGATCAAAATATTACTTGATATTTTTTTTGACAATATGAAGCTTCACTTGTTTTCTTCGTCAATACTTGAGAAATTTGTAGATTATATTGAAACACATGTTGGGGTTCAATTTGCATTGGGAGTCTCAACATGACTTGTAATCCTCAACCATGAGGATCTTGTGCATGAAAATAGCTTGATTGATACCTTCCAAATATTTCATCTTATATCTCCATGCTATCTTTCTCTTTCTAAGCTCAGTCATCTACCTATCTTCTTATTCTTGAGTGAGATTTAAATTGATCAACGTGGGGGCAAACCTCCTACTTGTTAAGAAAAATATATTTAAGCCCCTCTGTTAGGGACTTCATCTCAGGTATCTCGGGCGATTTTCCTTCTCTTCAACTACTGATATCATCTTTAGTTCCTCAAATTCAACATTGGGTTCCTCTTCATAGGCATCCAAGTGGAACTGACATTGGCTAACCTACTCATTATCAAAATATGAGCCATCAAGGATGGTGAGGGATATTTACAAAGGGTCTTGAATTACTTCATTAACCTATATAATCTAAGACAATTGTTAATACAATCAAGTAAGATGACTTGCTCATGGATGCTAGGGTCCTTCAAGCCTGTACACCAATCATGGCTGAATTTGGATCTAGGAACAAGTGACTGAAAATGAGAGGATACTAGAGATCATCCTTGATGTCCATATTCACAAAGTCATAAGGGACGTAAGCATCCTTTCCAACCTTCACATGAACATCTTCTATCATAACCATGTCCTTTGTCATTGAGGAATCTACAAGCTGAATCTTCATGGTAGTCGAAAGTAGATGAGTGAATCTCAATCTCTGACTAAATTATACAAAATAATTATAATATTATCACACAAGTCCATTAACCCCTTTATGGAAGTATTGTCTCCAAGGTAGTAGCCAATCCCTAAGGAACTGAGATCCTTCTCTTTCTTAGGCTTTTTTTTAGAATGATGTTTGAAGTTTTTCTTGTAAACTTCATAATTTCACACTCCTCAAATGATCCACATAAAATTAAAATAAATAAGATTCAATGGTATACTACCTGGCCAACAAGTCCTTAGGTGTTGTTTGTTTCACGACCCAGTCCGGATTAGGCACTAATCCCGACTAATCCAGCCTGATTCTAGTCTTGTTTTTTTTGGCAGAAATCAAACCAACGAGATCCATTTCAGATTCTGTAATCCTTAAATCCAGACCAAGTCAGTCCTTCTCTTAGTAGGATTTAGAAACCCAATTCATATTTGACTCTGTCTTTTGTGTTCGTTTGTTTTATATGCCAGACGAAAAAACACAGGTTATGAGGATAGTCTGGTTTAATGAGTGCTTGCAACGAGAGAAGCTACCAATCACAAACTGGGTTGAATCCATATAAAGTAATGCAGATCTATTGACTAACCCAATCCATATTTCATAATCTCAATCTTTAACCAAACAGGGGCTTAAATATTTTGACAATGCTAGAATCTTAGAAAGGGCATCCAAGAAGGGTATGTCCACATGAATCTCTTCACAGATTCCTTATATTTCAGGAATACGACATCCAAATTTGTTCGCTTAGGACATGTTTATAAACTGAAAAAATTAGCTCAACAAAATTATCCTATGGTTTCTCAACTCCAGTAGCTTTACACGTGTCATCAAAAACTTATTCCTTCTCAACCATCATTATATCATCATCACCAAAATCTATAGGAGCGGAAAATGGTGTCACTAGAGGAGGAGGAGTGTATATGTTTCTTAAATGTGTTGAAACAAACTTCAACTACTTAGGATGCTTGGCATTATTCTCAAGTCGCCTAGTGGTGCAATCCTCATTTAGGGCTTCATCTTGTGTCATTTTACTCATTAACCACATCTAAACATGTTAGAATGCACACTACTTCCATCAATAGGCATATCACTACCAAATTCACTTATGGTTGTTCTTTGTATGTTTTTTAGGTACTTGAAGAGGAGGATACAAGGGTTTCTTCATCCCTGGATGAGCCCTAGATCATCCTTTAACCTACCACAAGTGGTCAAAAATTTATTCAAAGAAAAGAACAATAGAAAGAAGGTTTTTGGAGCTAAATGCACAATTGATCCTACAAAAAGGGCTATGGTATATAGACATGACCCTGGAATAAAGCATCAAAATCATAGTGGAAATCCAGTTTTCAAGAAGCTACATCAAGTCAACCACCCCTGACTGTGGCAAGAAAATGTTCGTGGTGTGAAAGATCCACCACGAATATTCCAGCCACTACGACCATGGTGAGAAGCTTCCATGACGACCAAAATTGAAGAAATGACCAAGTCTCCCTTCATCTAAAATGACTGCAATGGTCACTACAACCGTGTCACCACCTACCCATGATGACCACGCTACTAGCCTTCCAAAACCCAAACTTCCACTTATATTTTACCATCCTTTACCTCACCCGTTCAAATCCACCACGACATCATCCAATCCATCCACCACGACCATGGTGCTCAAAACATCTGTGGTGGCCAAAAACCCTAAATGCTCTTCCACATTGAATTCCCTATTCTACTCCCACTTAACCCTGTGCTTCCCTAGCCACTATATATACCTTGGTGGTGGATGGAAGTTGAAGTTTAGCACTTATTTCCACCAACTCTAGCATTTACTGAGCTATCCATTCACTCCCACCTACTCCAAATGCACTTCAACCATCTTCCACCTCAAACAAATAGTTTTCTAGGGTTTTAGCTACTTCCATCCACCATCCCATGCCATCCTTCCATCTAGGAGCAAGAAGCTACTATAGCTAGAGGTGAAGAAGAAGGAGCCTTCCTCGAGCTTCCATGGCTATCTACTTATTTACCTTTTATTCTTTCTCCATTTTTTCTCTATGAGTAGCTAAGCTCCCTAGGTGGGATGTTTTGGGTTAAAATGTGATTTTGATACCATGTTGGGGGAAAGTAATTTGTAAGTCTTTAAATTTTAATGAATGTCTTCTATTTTTATCTTATTTCCCATGGATTACATTGTGGTTTATGCTTGAAAACACCTAGGTTCCATGAGAGATGGCCTATATGTAGTTATTTTGTGATATGCTCCTAGTTCCAGATAATGAATCCCGAGCTAGCACCCCATATTCCTACATATATATCCCTTCTCCTACTTCTATGTGTGAGATCTAAGAAGCTAGTTTAGAAGCACTTAGTGAAATTATCTTGGATCTATGTAAAGGCTAGATGGTACATGATGTGAGGTGCAATACCCTCATTCTTCACCCTACATTACTATCATTGTAACCAATTTCCCTAAGAACTTATACCCTAGAAATGTATACTTATTAGATCCTAGTCGAATTCCACCTAAACCCTAATCCAAATGATCTTCTCTGGGTTGGATAGGGGGTTCTAGGGAGTAGTTCCCTTCACAAACCCTATTCCATCCATGTCCAATTAGTAGTCTAGGAAATTCTCTAGAATCTAACTTGTTGTTTGGTATGCCAATCTAAATGAATGAGTAGTATTTGCATGCTTTGACCCCCAACTTAGCAGATAAGCACATTACCCCAAACAGACCACACTTCCCATAATTGCTAAAAACCCTAGTTGCCTTCTTGCTCAACTAGTGTTAGCTGAGTGAGTCCTTTGTCTTGCTTAACAGTCTCTTGATTTCTCATGGTAGCTAGGTCTTTCTAGTGTAGTTAGTGCTCCTTTGTGTTTCCTGTGCTAGTCTTAGATAATTAGTTGCTAATCTAGTTTCCTAGTTATCTTTCTTGGGAAATTTCTAGTGTAGTGATTTTTTTTCCTAGTGTATCTAGATGCCACCTCTAGGTTGATAGTTAGAATTGCTTTTATAGCTTAGTGTTAGTTTTAATCTTGCCTTTCTATCCTTAGTCTAGTTGCCTCTTTTTTTAGCTTCCTTTCTTTGTTAATTGTTAGAACTAAGTTGTCTAGGATACAATATGCTTTGATTCACTCTTTCTTTTATTGCTTGTTCACCATTAGTTTAACAACCAAAACCAAATCTAAACCCTTGATCTTGACCCTACATTAGGAACCTAGATAAAATGAACTAAATTAGTGCCCCCTCTCTCCCTGAGGATCAACCTCTAACTGTCCACCTTCTATTTTATAAAACAAACCCGTGGGTATGTGTTTATGTATTAGAGTGTGTTTCATTAGAGCTGATAAATTGTTATCCTAAGTGTGTGAGTCCCACGTGCGCACCAAGATTTTTGGTATTGTTGTTGGGGATAATGATGCTTGACCTAGCTAGTTTGTTTAGCGTTGACTTCTACTACTGCTCTCATCATTTCTTTTAGTTATTTTTTGTGTTGATTTTGCATACTTGCTTGCTAACTTGTCTTCTTTTGATTGGTTTTGCCTTATGCATGCGACCATTTTTGCATATTTGGACGCCACTACCTTTCTATTGAATCTTTCTTACAAGATATATAGATAGGAAGAAGAAGGTGGAAAAACCAATACAAACATCATCTAGAGTAAGAGATAGAAAATAAGAATTGATACAGACAAGATGATGTATGTGTCACGCCACTACCTCCTTCACCTTTGCACAAGCCATTGCATGATTATTTCATGCCCGAGAACTACAACTCTTCAATTTCTACTCAGGTCAATAGATGTCATGGCAACAATTCTCCATCCCTCCTAGTCTTCTTGGACTCCTCCTCACCTTCTATGACCTTGAGAAAGGCAATCCCTACAAGCATGTGGATTCCTTCCTTGAGACTTGCTCCACCTTCAAGACACCTATAATGACTGATGACTCAATCCAACTCACGATGTTCCCTTTTTCTCTCAATGACAAGGAGAAGGAATGGCACTCATCCAAGACTGCATCACAACTTGGGAGGACATGAAGAATGAATCTATAAAAATTTCATCCAATTGCCAAGTTGACTAAGATGAGAAAGTACATCATGTCCTTTAGTAAAAAAAAGAGAATGAATAGTTTCATGATACGTAAGAGAGATTTCAAAGTTGTTGTGGGAGTGCCCCCACCATGAGGTTCCTATTTGGCAACTAGTTCAATCATTCTACTCTGGGTTTCGTGAGAGGGGTAGACAGTTGCGAACTTGTCATGTGGTAGTGCATTTATGACCATACCTCCTTTAGAATCTTAGCCACCTTTTGAGAATTTGGCTGAAAACTCAAGACATAGAGCTCTAAGTGTGGATTTGCATTGCAATAGGAAGTGGAAAACTTCATCTCCTCTCACCCAACACGACTCCAACCCCCAAATGGTGAAAATCTTGATAGACACAATGAATCCTATGAAGACGCATGTAGATGGCTCTTCCTGACAATCTGCCTTTTCTGTGGAGACTCTTTGTGCAAATGTTCAAGCTCTAAAATGTTATGGTAGATGGAACAACCAAGGCACTATGTCCAAATTCTTATAGTCCAGAATGGAGAAATCATCCCAAATTCTCTTGGAAGAAGGGAGAAGAAGGACAAGGGCAACCTAGGAAGCATCAAGGATCAAAGTGAATCTCCAAATATGAAGAGGAAGTTCTTGGGAGATTGATAAACCTTGATGATGTGAATAAGGATGTGTCCAATCAAGGAAAAATCCTTAGACAACTAGAGAAAAGAATTTACCAAATTTCTCTACCACTTTCCCATCACGAAGAGGGGAGGCTTTGCTCTCAAACCTTGATGAATCCCAATATTGTTGGTGGATCCATGGGTGCTCTTCAAGGCACATATGTCCCATAAAAAGAGCAAGTGGTCACCTAATAGAAGTACCAAGGGCCTCCTAACCCCGATTCTCCTCCACAACCACATCTCCCACCATACAACTTTTGATACACTCCACAACCACCTCATCAATACCCACCACTACTACAATATCAACCACCTCCACAAAAACCTCCAAAAAAATCACCACAACAACCTCCACAATAACCACAACACATTCTCTAAAATCCCAATTCCCCAAACCATATGACACCACCTCAAGGATCACAAAATCCACCACAAGCTGCCTACTCTTCTACTTATGAGAAAGTGAAGGCTATGATTGTGATGAGGAGTGGGAGGACTTTGGAGTAGCCAAAGAGCTAGATAACTGATGGTTTTGTGAGTGAATAAAGGGATGATAATGTGATACATGGAAGTGATATCATGATGTAGAGTAGTGATACTATGACTGGTAGTCAAGATGATACTATAATAATGAATAATGATATAGTGGTACCTGTGACATTGCTTGATGATTATGTGGATATTGACAAGGTAGATGCACAATTAGCTTCATTTCCCAATAAACTTGGAGAGCCTTCCGCCTCCAAAAGGAAGAAGAAGCACACTAAAGACATCATAGAAACCTTCAAAGAAGTGTGGATTAATATTTCTTTGTTGAATTCCATCAAGCATATTCCCTCTTATGCAAAATTTCTAAAAGACGTGCAATTTTAAGAGGAAGTTGACAAGGATAATGCCACAAAAAGTCAATCTTACTAAGAAAGTGATCTCCATTTTACAACACATCACTCCTTTAAAGAGAAAGGAACCCACTACCCCCATTATTCCTTGTTACATGGAACACACCACATTGACCAAGCTCTTGTTGACTTGGTTTCAAGTGTGAACTTAATGCCTTATTCTATGTATTCTGAGTTGGAATTGGGACATTTAGAGACAACTAACTGCACCTTGCAATTGGCTAATCATTTTGCAAAGACACCTCAAGGCTGCATTGATGACGTGTTGGTAAGACTTGATGATGACACGTGTGTCTTTTTTCTTGTCGATTTCATTATGCTTAATATAGAAAATAACACGAGAAAAGTACCCATCATCTTGGGGAGACCAATTTTTAGTGACTATGGATGCAATGATACATATGAAGACCAAAACCATGTATCTGACCTTGAATACACATGAATATTGAACTGAACATCTTCACAACATTTGCCAAAGTCGAGGTGATAGGTGCTACTGAGGAGGATTATTATCTTGTTGATTGTCTAGAGGATATTGTTGAGTAATGTATTCCTTCATGAATTGAGATTGTCACAAAGGGTAGGTCCAGATCCCATCATTGAGATGCCAAAAAGGTACCTATATGAGTGAATAGCGAGGAAGAATGATGGCCCAACAGAAAGTCAATGGAATTCTAGTATGTCTGTTGATTTGAAAGGATACTCTACTGTCTAGAAATCAATCATGGATTGCTGAGATTGAGAAATATTTTCAATGACAAAACATGTGTCATCGTGAGAGGCTATTATAGTAGGATACGTAATCTAGGGTACTTGGTTGGGGTTCTAATATTATTTTCCCTAGTTGTACCCACCCTTCTAAAAATTTACCTTGTAATTTCCTTAGTACTTGAAATTTTGTTGCTGATTGTATTAGAACCTGGGGGGACCATGACCTTGGTTGTTCCACTGAGGTGGCCTCTACTACAATGCATTCTCTACTCCTGCTAGATTATCATACTAGAAACTGGGATGGTTTCTAGCTTGGTTCAAGTTGTAGTAGACTTGGCCCAAAATGTTGCACATGGAATTAAGATCTTCCATTTGCCCTTTTTCATCTTGTTCTTGGGCATTGTTCACCTTGACATTGTAGAGAAGTTGACAACTAAGCATGGAGTGGACATGACCTTGCATGATTTACAAAAGAATCTACAAACTTGACTTGCTACTGCAAATGTTGTGGTTGTCCTCTTCTATCATATACATTGTAAGACGACTCACATATATCTTGGTTCAAGGCTAACTTCTTGAGAGACTCTGATATCGATTTGAATTCAGAACTATTTTTAGCCTTGCCAACCTGGAGGACACCTCCTTGCACTCTTTTCAAATGGGATTGACACTGGTTTTTAGAACCCCTTTTGACAACCTCCCACGTACTGTCAAAGTTCTAGAACATGAAATTTCCTCCAGATGAAGAATCCATATACTCTTTGATGTCATCATCAACAACTCTGTAGAAGGCATCTATCAATTAAACATATGAAATTCCATGGTGCAGGAAACAATGAAGAAGCTCCTTGAACCTTTCTCAAACCTCAGCTATAACTTGATCATCTATTTTACATGATTGTTATAATCAAAGATGTAGAGACCACAAAATCTAGAATTAGAACACCAAATGATATTATTGAACTCTCGATGGGACCAAGAAAGGGTTTTTTTGGGGTAAGAAATTAAGGATATTTAGGTAATGATACCTCAAGCTTATCGAGGAATTAGTACATGTGGATAATATACTCTAAAATGATATGAAATCCCTTGTCCCCAATCTAGTATTCATATGGATACATAATGCAATATTTAGAATAGTCACATAGGCTATGGCAGTGAACCTTCCATCTTGATAATTTATTACATTGTCTAAAAATAATTTCTTGATTTAGTCTGATTTATTTTTCTTGCATAGTTAATTTTTTTAATCAAACAATTTTCCGTTTTGATTGATTTTTTCTAAGCAGGCTAGACATCTATTTTGTTTTAATAACCTTATCCTTTGAGTTCAATCCTAAATCTATACTACAATAAGATTCATCCTCTTGTTGGTGGCGATTATTGCAGTTTAGTTTAGCTAAAGACGTAAGAATTTATTACTAGTGAACTTCTTGTTCTATAATCCACCACATCATATTTTGGCACAATAATGAGACCTTTTAGATTTTCCATCTATTAAGGTAAAGTTGGATATTTTCTTTCTAATTTGTTTTCATAATTTTATGTTGGTTTCATAGTTCTTAGTTTTGTTTTATAATTTATTAATTTAATTTTTTTAAGTTAAAATTCAAACCTCTTAATTTTTTAGTAACCATATTTAAATGGTTGGGTGACATTGTAGCTCGATCCGTGTTAAGTGTGTGGTTATTACAACCATACATTCCTAAACTACCCTGGCTCTCCTCTACAACTTAAAGCAATATTACAAAAAATCATCACCGAGCAAAATTTCATTTGTTATTAGAGTGGATACATTTACAATTTCAATCTGTTGTATTGAGGATGCTACTATGAGGAACCATGTCATGCAAATGATTTTCCTAAAGAGGCAAGATACAATCATCAATGTTTTGAGGTTCCTGGTGAGGGCCTTACTATGTAGATCAATATTCACATGACATAGATGAATAGATGGAAGCCCTCTTAATAATGTTAACAAAGCAAAAATTAATACTAGTTTAAGGAGAAACAAAAAATAAAATTGGAGGCATAGTTGGCTCATCTAATTGCATAAAACTCCTAACCGGTCATGTCACATGAAGGTCAATCGAAGTGCTCCCCTGGAAAGATGGAACATCCCACACGAATAATTGATGAGGAGTATGATGTTTGTGTCATTCTTAAGATGATGATAAATGATACATAAATAGTGGCACATAATGAAGAGGTAGGGCCACATGTTGATATAGTGATAGATACCATTATTTACATTACTTTTAATGTTGATTGGGTAGTAGACCAAGATGATCAACTTCACAAAAACATTTTTCAGGCCGATTTGATAGATGAGACAATTCTTCCTATGTCATAATAACATTAGTTTCATACTATCTTAGCCATAAAAGATGGTATTTTACCTCCACCCTTCATAGATGATCGGATCTTAATGCCACTAGATGAGAACCACTCCTACATTGTGCCAATTCTTTCTGATCCACACACTACCGCTACACTTTTTCTACTGATGGAGGAGTATTTGTGGATCGTTCTGGATGGATTATGGGGTGAAAGTTAAAGTTACTTCAAGAATTTGACAATACCTTTGAGCTACCACATCCACTTGACCATATTCAACACAATGGAGCTGTCATATTCAAGGTACCAACAATTATTCATATTCCTTTCAGATGGGCCTTCTTTGAGTTGCCAAGACATCTTAGATGAGAATTGAGGATTATTCCCCTCCTTACTGGGTTTAGTGTTTGCTCGGGGATGAGAAAATTTTCTAAGCTCAGGGTGGTGGGTTAATGATTAATATTTATTCCACAATTATTTAGCATAACATCAACCATGTCGATTGGAATTGATTCATTCACAACAACTTCATTGGACATTTTTCTTCCATACAACTTCCACTATCAACATCTATTGATCTCATAATAGGAATATGTCTATGTTTGTACCATTACGTATAACCCTGTATAATCTTATTGCACATGATGTGACTTTTCATTTCATTAGTAGTGTTTACTTTTAAGTTGTTACTGAAATTTCTATAGGGGAAATAGAACCTATCTCCAGGTTGTCGCTTAAGTTCCTTTGCAAATCTTACAAACTCACCAAGACCTCTTGTAAACTCTCCAATGCATCAAATTTTAATGGGCATCCAAAGCCAATCCCTTATGGCCCTAAACTAATTCTATAATGAGTATTGAAATGATATGTGTTAGCTACATCAATTTGTAGATAAAATATGTTTCAATTGAGACCAACTTATTTTTTATAACAATATTTAGTATTCATTTTAATAAATATGTACTATCTATTTTTTAACACTTAATTTCACTAGCAAGTGTATAATGTGTGTTTCACTTTAAATAATATTTCGACATCATTTCCCCTCAATTCTTCAACTACACCACTGTAGATGGGAAAATACCCCCCCCCCACATATGCATCCAGAGAACAACTGGGAAATGACTGTTGAATATTCTTGAAAACCAAATACACATTATACACTCACTTTCTAAGTGAAAATTTGTGTTCATGAATAATTTCAAACTGGGGACTATCCAAGATTTACTCCTAATGGATAACTCTTAGACGTGTTGTTACGACAACAAAATATATATTTTTAGCATTCACATTGATGAATGTGTATCACCTATCTCATTCTTGAATAGTTAATCCCACTAGTAAGTATCTAATGTGTGTTTGGCTTTTAAGAATATTTCAACAACATTCTAACAGCTCTCCAAGTACACCAGTGTAGGTGGGAAAATATCCACATACATATTTACCCAAAGAACAAAAAGAGAAACAACTATTAAAATATTCTTGAAAACCAAATACACATAATACACTCACATCTTAAGTGAGGTTAAGTGTACAATAACAATCCAAAACTAGGGATTATCCAATATTTACTCCTAATGAGTAAATCTAGGATATATTTCTAAGCCAACAAATATATATGACATTAGCATTCATATTGACGAATGTATACCACCTATCCCATAATTGAACACTTAATCTCACTAGTAAGTATATATTGTGTGTTTGGCTTTTGAGAATAGTTTGACAAAATTTATCCACACTTTTCCAAGTACATAGATTTATATTGGCAAATACCTATCTACATATGTCACTAGAGAAAAAATGGGGAGACGATTGTCGAAATATTCTTGAAAATAAAACAAAATTATACACTTACATCATCAGTGATATTAAGTATTCAAGAATAGTCCAAACTGGGGACTATCTAAGATTTACTCCTAATTTGTGAAAATTATAAACGAGTTTCTAGGCCAACAACATATATGTCTATTTTAGAATTAGAGTTTAGGGTTTAGGGATTATGGGTTGATGGTTTAGTGTTTAGAATTTAGCTAAATGCATATCAATTTCATTCTAAATCAAGTTAATTTAGGTAAATTTATATCAATTTAGTGTATTAATTCTTAGATGTGATTATTTATTTATACAACATCCATATTGAACAATGCATCAAATATAGAGAATAAATCAGCATTCATCACAAATAAATTTATTCAATTATACATTCTAGACACATCAAATAAGTAGTTCTACATGCTTTTCCATTCTAATTTACAAAATATCACTCTACATTAATTCCCATTATATAAAAAAATTATAGAGCAGTTATACATGAAATCCAAGTATAAAAAAATTATTCATGAAATGCAATTATGCAAAAAAATAAAATGCAAAAATAAAACAAAAAATTACAAAAAAAACTCAAAACAAAAATCGGCAGCAGTAAACCTCAAACTAACTAGTAGTGGTGGTATTAGAAACACCTGTGACATTGGAGTTAGCAACAACAAGAAAGGCGACCATAATAGTAGAAGTAGTGAACATGATAGTGGAGAAGCAAGCACCCGACACCAGTAGAAACAGTGCACACCAACAATGACGATGGTGGCTGGAGTGTAGGTGGCGATGACGGTGAGAGAGAGAGTGGTATAGAGGGAAGGAGTCAGAAGCATTACCATGGTCGCTTGGGAACCATCAGGGAAGAAAGGATTTCATGCCGAGACAGAGAGAAACATGAGAAAGGAAGAAAACACGGGTGTTACTAAAAGACATACAACGTCGAATAGAGGATGGCTCATTCAAACAGGAATGTGGGAGGGGCGACCATGAGGGCGACCATGGCGGTGTCCACGAGGGTGACGGTGGAGGTGCCAAGGACAGTCGGGGAGTCAGTCGTGGAATCAAGGCCTCGAGTGGAGAATGTGGAAGCTATCAACCGCTCTCGAGTTCTAGTTCCTGGTTCGAGAGTTGCCAATTCTAGACCCTTGAGGTCGTCGTCCATCTCGGTTTCTCCAGAGGTTAGGGAATGGTCAGACTTATTCGCCTCAAAGTTGGTGGATGATTCGCCCAAATTGCAGAAACTAGAGGCAAATCTAGTCGACTGGTAAATTGATCTACCGAAGCATATTGCTGAGCAGAATGTTGAGAAATGGAATTTAGCAGCGGCGGGTTATGTGATAGGCCTGAAACTGCACTGGATGACGCTGGTGTCTCACCTAGCACAGATATGGAAGGCGAAAGGCTCGATTGATATTCGTTCTCGGGGAAAGGGGTTCTTTCTGGTCACTTTCTCCAACGCCGAAGACCTGAATACATTAGTGGAAGGCGGACCGTGGTTCCTAGCCGGCAAACCTCTGATCATCAAGAAATGGGAAAGGGGAGACACCATGGAGAAATTGAAGCTTGTTGAGATCTCGATCTGTATTAGGATGTCTGATCTTCCTATTAAATTGTGGGATGAAGAAATGTTCAATCAGATTGGCTCAGTTCTAGGTAATCCAGTTGCTATTGATGCTCCTACTACCTCTCTTAGATGGCTGGAATTTTCCAGAATGCAATTGCTGATCCCGACAGATTCATCCTTTCTTAAAAACCTTCCTATTGTCAGTGATGATGGTGTGGAAGATGTGGTCAGGTTTGAATATGAGTGGGAACCATCTCATTGTCTCAACTGTGGAAATTCCGGACATGAGTCCTTTCTTTGCTCTGATGTTTCGAGAATGGAGAAGGGAAACCAGGCGAAGAAGAATACATTGGTCAGGAAAGCATGGGTCCCGACTTCTGGGAAAGAGTCACTTGGACAAAATTCTACTGATAATATTTCCTTTGTTGATCCTTTGATCACTTCTGAAGTGGCTATGAATGCTCTAACTTCTCAGGATTCGGTGATGATTCTTGAAGCTGCAGGGCTGATTGTATCTACTCATGTTGCTGGTCAGTGAAATCTAGGTCACCTCCAAGGTGTTTCTCGAAGAGCATCAACCCCTGTACTAGAGTAAGTGAGTTCTCTCCTAACAGATTTGCTATCCTTGATTCTGATGTTGAGACTGAAGAGTTTATTCATCCTGTGATGGATGAAGGTGGTGTTTTACCCTTCTTTATCTCTAATGGATACACCTTTTTCTGTGGTATCTTGGAACATAAGGGGTGATGGTAATAAATATGCTTGTTTCCAGGATATCATTTATAGTTCAGGGGCAAATATCTTCATTATCCTTGAATCCAGACTACAACCTGATGATGTTCCTGGATGTATTAATTCTGTTTGGAAGGGTGCTAGTATCATCATGAATGATGATTTTTATTCCTATGTTAGGATAATCATTCTTTGGAAGAATTCGGATATCACCATTTCACCTTTCTATATTTCTGATCAAATCATCCATTGTGAGGTCACGTTCTAGGCGCATTCCTTTTTTCTTTCTGCTATATATGGTGCTAATGGGGACAGCGAGAGGAAAAAGCTGTGGTAGGATCTCAATTTTCTTTCTGTATCCTGTTCTATACCATGGTGCCTTATTGTGGATTTTAATGCAATTTGTTTTCTGAGTGACAAAATTGGTAAGCATCCACCTTCTTAAGTCAACATGAGGGACTTTAAGGAGACTTTGGAGTCCACTGGCCTGTTAGATATGCCCACAAAAGGTTTCTTCTTTATGGGATAGTCACAGTGAGAATGGGGTTAGTACCTTCTCAAAGATAGATAGAATTCTCTGTAACATTGAATTCCTTACTTCTTTTAAAGGTGACTGGGGTGAAGTTACTTCTTCGTTTACCAGTGATCATAAGATTCTAAAGCTGCATTTCTTCTTTAGTAAAAGGTGCTTAACTCTCTTTAGATTTATCAACTCATGGGTATCTATTGATGGATTCCATGAGGTTGTCGGAAAGGTTTGGAGTATGGAAGCTCAGGGTGTACCTATGTATAGACTCTATTCTAAACTTAACAAGCTTAGAGATGCTCTTACCAAATGGAATAGACAGGTTGTTGGCAACTTGCATTCTCAAACTAGGTCCCTCGAAGCTATGGCTATTGATCTTCAAGAAAAAGTTGATAAAAAAAACCGGATGATCTTGTTCTTCCAATTGAGCTAAGAACTGCTAGAACTAAAGCTAATAACGCTCTCTTGAATGAAGAAAGGCTCTACAAATAGAAGTCTAGGGTGCAGTGACTTAAAGAAGGAAACAAGAATTCCAAGTTCTCTTACACTTCCTTAAAGACTAGGTGGCTTATCAATAATATTCATCTTTTGAATATAAATGGTTCCCCCTATTCTGATCCAAAGATTATTTCTGAGCGTATGATTGATTTCTATTCTAGTTTGTTCAATTCTGGTAATTCTTATCCTATTGTGTGGAAACCGGAGTGGAGGTTGCCTACTCTTAGCAGTGAACAGATTACCTTCCTTCAGAAGTGGGTAATAGAAGAAGAGGTGAAAAACATTATTTTGAGCATGAAGAAGGATACGGATCCATGCCCTGATGGGTATAATGTCAAGTTCTTCATCTCTTATTTGGACATTGTGTTGGTATGTATGCCCATAGAGTAAGTCGTATGATGATTGTAATGGCATACTTTGTAAATGACATGAATAATAATAAAGGCAATTTACGTCTATATGTTTTAACAGTTTTTGAGATAATAGTATTACATGATAGATGTTGAAAGAATGACAAAACTCAATGACGTATGTCTTCAAGTACGTGAGTTGAACGATGAGATCATATAGATGTTAAGAGTATGTACATTCTCACTAATGTCCCTTGTCAGTTGTTATTGTGGAAATAACCATAGACATCAATAACACAGAAGACTATAGTGTGTGTTGGTTGATGACAAAATCTCATTAGTCATGATATATGATATCAAACCAAGCACACAAATACATGTTAAAGAACAGTGTATCGGATAGACCCACCATAAGAGTGATGCATGGAAAACACACTTGGTTAGTCATGATCATCTCTTATAGTATTGGTGGTGACTGTGGTTCTTAGACCTGAAATCACTGCACTCATCACATGTGGTTGGGTACACTTTGACATCATCTAACGCAGTCCTGAAACATGAGTTGTTATAACAGTGATGATTGGGTGACTTTGACACATGGGGACTTGACTGTGAGTGATAGATATAGAATTTGTCTCTCTTAAGGAGTGTGATATCCTGGCTACTTGAGGAGTGAGACTGAGAAATGCATGGTCATGCACATGTAGGTCAAACAATCTACTCTGAGTCAAGAAACATAGATTGAATGTTTGTAGAGGATGACAAGACCATGCCTCGAGTTCAATCCGGATATTAGTGACAAAGGAACTATACATTCACTGTAACACCAATAATATATTGTAGGTTGAAAGTTGTTCTCCAACTTTCCTCTTCACTTGGGTAGCACTAATGCGTGACTAGGCACCACTCTTTGTTTGTGATGTAATAAGTTAGTTATGGACATTCACTGTCAATGTAAAATAGAACCTATAGGGTCACACACATAGGATTAACCTGGAAGAGGAGTTTATCCATGAATGGTGTTTAGATTGATTACTAAAGTGTTTAGGTACTCAATTAAACATACAATCAATAGACTTGACTCAAAATCATCAAGTTCAAGGGTTGAACCAATTGATTAGAGTGTCAGATTGATTGAGAACTGCATTAACTGAGTTCTGCACAACCTGGACCACCAACTGACCGGTTCACTGGGTGAACCGTTCGTCTCATGGTCAGTGAGATGACTGGTTCACTTGGACCAACCGAGTAGGTGTTGGGTTTCCCAGTTGGTGAGAAAAGATTTTTGTTTCACTTGTTCAATTTGATTGAGACAAGAATTAATATTTGTATTAATTAGAAACGAACAAGGAAAGTCAATTGTGGGAAACTATGAGAAGTGAAACGAGTGGTTCACTAAGTGAACTGACCGGTTCACACTCCCAACCGACCAGTTAAAAAGTGAACCGATCGGCTCACTTTCCCAAATGATCAGTTGAGTTGTGAAACGACCGATTCACCCGTTGTAGTACAATTAGTTCATGGAAAATCCAGACCCTTCTACTCCTACACAGACTGGGAACCCTAACCCTGCCCTCTACTATAAATAGAGGAGCACAGGGGGTTTCTCAGAACACACAGCTCAGAACATCATTTACTATACAAAGTTGTTGTCCTCTCTGGTTCTGGTAACCAAAGAGAGCCCAAGAAAGTTCTACCTGTCTAGGGAGGAACAACGAGAGAGAGACAACTGCAAAAAATCAATTGGTTATGGGAGAGTGTGTCAGTGACTAGTACACCAACAGAGGGGGACGACTCCTTCTAGTCTAACCATCTCAGGATGACTAGAGTTCTTGGTAGTCTGTGTGGAATATCTATAGAGGTGGGAGATTTCTTCCGCTTAGGGGGACGTCTGTCAACCATAGTCTGGGTCTACTCAAGGAGCTGCACAGACGCCGTCGGAGACTAGGTGGTTGAAGACCACACTAGCTGCGAGGTATTGTCACTGAGCAAGCCTCAAGACCAGGTATATCTCACTAAACCATATTTCCTATTGCATAGTTGTTGATGCGATCTTCTGGTTATGGGTTTGCGGTTAGATAATTTTTTTATTTCCACTGCCTGTTCTGTCCCACAAAACCCAACAGTGGTATCAGAGCCACACCAACATACTATGTTTTAGGATTAATCGATATGATCGGATTTTGGTTTTTTGCCATTTATTTATTGCATGTGATGCAGATACTTTAACTGGATAATGTGCATATCCAATTAAATACCACGATTCCCTATATACATATATGATATGGTACATATATGCAATCGATACGCGTCACCCTAAAACGGTTTTGATGGTAAATGTGTAGCGTGGTTATTGCCTATAAACCCCTATGTGTCTGCATGGTTGGTTGTGGTTGTTTGCATCTCGATCTGCGTACTGAGTCCTTTCTTCTTTTCTGGATGTAACTCAAGATAACTCAAGCCTTCTTTTCTACATTTGCTCCCCCCGAACGTAACTCGGGGTTTCCCAAAGATACATGTAAAAGTAGGATAGTTTTATTTCCTATTATGTCGAAGAATGATGGGTGCCAAAACGAGCGATTGGAGGACTGAGACGACCGGATGATGGTGCGAGATGAGAAGCTGGTGGCCTGACAAGGAGCACGATGACCTGACAAACCAACCGTCTAGACAGGAGGCAAGCCGATCAGTCATAGGATGAGTTGATCATCTCAGAACGGCCCAAGCACAGATCTTCATCAACTACAGGTTGTTGCATGTGATTTAGACCTAGATGATCGTAATTCCTTATGGCTCAAGGAATTACAAATAGGATGGCCATAATTATTGCTTTATCGCTTCACATGTTTTCTTGTGGGATATAACATGTATATGATACATACTATATATGTGGTGATTGGATATGTATATGTATATAAATACTAAAACCCTCAAATACAATATGTATATGTATATGTATATAAATACTAAAACATTTGCATAAGATCCCAACATCTTTCTTATATCCATACTATGCCAAGAATTTGATACAAATTGTTCTATCACCTTAGCTACAACATATATACACAGGAGAACAATATTTGTATATGCCACACAAAAAACATTAACATGGCAACAAAAGTCTGATTCATTTGAAACACCATATGCAAACTTTTCCTACATGGACTTGAGATTACAAGGATGACTCTAGGACACACTAGACATCTAATCAACTTTCTTAAAGATTCATCACTATAGCTCCTCTTTGTTGTCACAAGTTTGTTTTTGTCACTTCAGATTACCTAAAAAAATGTGGCGAACCACAAGGGTGAGACCCACGTACCAGTAAGAGATATAACCTCCAACAATGCTTATTGATTACAACTTTTTAAATAGTAGATAACTAAGCAATTGGATTATTTAATAATCAATTGAACATATTGATCAGTTCAAGTATACTAAACAGATTAAGAAAATCATCTTCGCAACAAGTATAATAATCAATGCATATATAGATAACAAATAAATCCATTTCTTTGGATAGATATCTAATCAAATATCATCAAATTGTATCTATAACAATCATTATCATTAATCTGAATATCATCATATTCCTTGCGAACAATACAAGCAATCTAGTTGCATAAGCATCCCTGACATCAAGAATATGTCTAGTAACATAACATGGCTATGATTATTGGCATCTCAAATAAAGTGAACAAATCTATATCATAAGTAGAACTAACATCATTACACAATTTATTGCATAAGCATGATTAGCAATTTAAGCATTTATAATTACATAGGCATGGTTAGCAATATTAAACATAGCTAGCATCATCATTTTAACCATCAATGTCAGTATATTTGACAGCATAAGCATGTTTACAACATGAGCATAACTACAACATAAGCATATCTATTATCTCTTATTGTACTATACATGATCTCAATGAAAAGAAAGCAAACAAGGGTTATCATCCAATATGAAGTAATGTGTATAACCATAAACATATATGCTACACGACTGTCTTACATCTTTTATTATGCTCTGAGGAAATTAAGGATACCACTCAAAATCCAACTGACCACTACTAAGTTAAAATCAGTGCCATACAAGATCTAGGAAGAGCCAGACTCCTAAGATCTTTTCCACCACCATTCAGTACGGGTCCGCCACAACTTCACATAAGGTCAAGCTGCTAACAACCTAGTCCGTCCTTGGTATAGGTCACGACACTAGTGAAAGGAGGTGGGTATGCATACCCTACCATCTGAGGTACAACCACAGTTGTCCTCCAATCTCGTCACATATATAATCACTGAGACACGACCGCAGCCGCTCTCAAATTGAGGGCTAGGTATGACCGCAAGCATCCTCACTAAACACTTGAATTTAGGATGACTAGCACCCCACATACTCATCAGTATGTGCTCTGAGTTTCCCTTAGGAATACTCATTTCACCATCTGGCAAGTTCTGACACTCAGATGGATCTATGGCACAAGACACTACATAATTAGAGTTTTACTTGATTAGTTATGCCAATTGGGTAAATTAAGGATGCATCAAACAATTGGACATACAAACCCTAATTCACTTCTAACAAGCATATAAATATCACAATTTCAAAATATAAAAAATGTGTGAAACATAATTTCTTATCTCATCATCACATGGTACTATTCACTTACCATTCATGAGACCACACTAGTCATCATACTATAACAAGATATAAATCCTTTTCACAATATCACAGGGTATCAACCCTTATCAACACAAGAGGATTACACCTCATTCAGGGGTTCAACCATGCCCAAAGGTCATCAAGACCATCATACTATTCCCTGCAAGATCATCATTATCATTCCATGCCTTATATAAAGGCTCAACAACATTACTTACATATAATACACTAGATCAACATATTTTTGCATTAATGAACGAGGAGATATTCATAAAAAAATCATAGTAGGTTTATATCAACATTACAAACATTCCTTTATTACATCAACATGTAAGGAATCTAGATATGATTAACCCTCATCATATTCATAATGCACATGTTTAACATAAGAGAATATCAACCATGTGTCTAGGATGACCGCCAATTAACATATTAAGGTTATGATCATATTAAGGAGGTTATTTCACCGTCATTCCATCATATAAGAATGTTAAACATGAATACTCATCTTTATCTATTTGCATTAGCGTTAGGTTCAACAAGATAAATTATATTAATGTTACTATTTAGCAATTATACCCAAATCCTAGCTCACGACATCCCCATTGGATCATGGATACATAAGGTGAAGCATCACCATCACATTCAATACTATTCTCAAGTATGAACCCACACATAAATCAAGGTGTAGCCATTGGGTTATAGTATACTAGGATTTCAACAATAATAAGAGAGTACTCCATGATTGTATTCATCATTCAAGGACTATTCATACCTAATTACCATCATTTAGTTATATTAAAGCTAGGTATAACAAGCTATACCTCATTAGGGTTACATATCAACACAATATAGTTATCATCCCTTCTATTCATATAAGTGAATAGGTAAGACTACCTTATTAAGGGTAACTCTCCATTTGCTCCATCATCATTCAACCCATATCACCATACCACAATGTCACCCAGAACCATTGGATGTTTAAAAGGTAAGACCATTGGTTGTTTACATAAGTAAACACCTTGAATGAATCATCTATGATGTTATTGAGTTGTGATCTATAAAATTCACCATTTAACCCTATACATTCTTTTTTTAACAACAATAAGGGTTCTATTGAGAGTAGGATAAAACCCACAATCGACTGTTCATTTAAAACCAGCCATCCATTATCAACAAGTAATCTCCTTAAGTTGATCATATAATGGAAACCATCTAAATCACATTATTAGGACCAACATATTACATTAGCCATTGGGTCAAGTTCATATATTAAAACCATCAATTACAGTATAGGTCCGACCATTGCATCAAGTGACCCAAGAAACTATTGGTCTAAGGCTTAATTGATGCTACAACTATATGATTAACTCACCATAGATTGTGGAGACATGATACACCATCATTAGTGATCATTAAGTCACCATATATTGTTAGATCAGCACTATATTTATTAATCAACATCAAATATTAAGCTAATGTCATCATTGATTGATAACATCAGTAGGGTACTTAATGGTTGATCATGAAACTTCTAATTGATACAAAACCTAACCTAAGGGGGTGACCATAGGTTGTCACCATCATCTGACACCTTTTATCCCGACCATCAGTTGTCACGAAGACAACACCTTAGGGTTGTTGCAATGGTACCATCATCTGGTCATGGGTTTATAGAAGAAATCCACTTTAAACCCTAAAATCGACCATTGGTTGATAGGTGCTTAGCACCATAGGTTGCCAAACGAACCTGATACAATTCATATTATACCTTAGGAATAACATACACATGATTACGTGTTCATCTAGAACTGAAATCAGAATAGGGAATATTATAAAAATCAAAATCCAAGTCAAGCATAGCTTTTTAGTGCATGGATCATAATTTTCAAGCAAGAACATGAGCTAGCAAGCTTATGGTAAGAAAGAAACGTGGAGCAAGTTATAAAACTTGCTTCTAATGAGAACATGAAATCCCAAACAGAAGAAAACTTGAGTAGGTAGGGTAGGAAATTCAAGTATAAGATGTGAACTTGTCCATCTAGCACCTTTCTTCATCAAATGATCAAACCCTAAGCATAAGGAGCAATAAAGGTAGGGTTTTAGTGCTTTAGAGAAATTTATACCGTGGAACAGCAAGGTTCTGACCTGGAGAAAGGAAGGAGGAAGGATAACAAATAAATTAACATAGGAAAGAAGGGAATTATTACCCTTTTAGGTCAAGATCACTAGAAGGAAGCTTTTCAAACCCTAAAAGGAAGTCAATTGCAACCCTAGATTCTTTTTCCAAGAAGATCCCCTCTTTCTTATTCCTTGGACAGGAAATTCATAGAAGCACATAGGGAGAACGAGGTTCATAGAAGGAGGGAAGTGTTGGAGAGAAAATTTCTCATTTTGTGCTTAGGGATAAGTATATGAAACTTTAAGATAAAGAAAAAGAAAAAGTTGAAGTTCTAGTATCTTTCCAAGTGTCCATGGACTCAAAGTATTAAGAATATAAAATCACTCACACAAGAAGCTCCCCGAACATCCATAGAGACATGCTTATCCCTCATTTATTTAATTTCCAAGCAAAACAAATAATTCATTAGTTGATAGCTACTAAAGGTAGCTCATCCATGAAGGGATAAACCCTATGATACCCTTGACAAAAACACCTTAAAACTAAGGTATAAATAGGCACACCATGGATCAAAAAGCTCAAGAATGATGATATAATATCCAAGGAACATAATAAAATTGATAAATTGCAAAGAAAACCTCTCAATTGGGTAAATTGTAGAAAGGTCCAAAATGTGCATAAAATTTCATAACGTTTTCAAACATTGTCCAAATTGGACCAAATTTGAAACTTAAGCTTGTCTTATGATTTCAAAGCATATAAAAAGTTTAGATTAGGGTTCTAGTCATTCAATTATGGTAATTAAGCTTATTCAACTTATTAAGCAAATTCCGGGGCCTTACAACTATAAATCCCTAACAGGGATTTCACCCCCAAAATCTAAGGTAAACAAAGATGGGTACTTCATTTTCACCTCATCCTATTACCTTAACATGGTTACTTTCATATCATGGTGATGTAATATCATTCATACATATCTCATCTTGGGTCAGTACAAAAACCCCCACATAAGAAGACATTTGCAAATATGGAACACAAAAACTTGTTGTGCCACCTGTACAAATCTAATAGTAACTTTCAACTTTAAATTCTAGCTATCATCCTAAAATCATATCTATTGTATCAATAAACGGTCTATCCTTGATAGTGGTCTTTCCCAGCTATCACTAGACCATACATAGCATTATAGAGTCACTTTTGTTTTTCCTTCCAAACAACATTTATAAGATCATCATCAACTCTCTCTCTCTCTCTCTCTCTCTCTGTACGGGAGAGGAATACTTGGAATGTTCATTTCATAAACATCTCCAACCTTCACATATTTCTCATACTATTGATACATCTTGGATACTAGGATTCATTACCTTGGTATCCCCCTCATGTGCTATAAGGAACTCACATCATTATCTCATCCATTTTTACCAACATAACAAATATCAAGACATATAAGAGGAGTCTTCCTCATTATTGGAAGGCTCAAAAGAAAAATCATAACAAACTTTATGATCTTGAAACCATAATCCAAGCAACCTTATGCTATAATAATTTATCCACCCTCATGTTTGCAGTGAATCCGCACGTACCAAGTGGCAATGATCCATTTGAAAGTTGTGCCCTAGAAAGGAAAGACACAAAGGGAAACACACTTTCCATACCATAGCAACATTGTTAAAGGGTCACTAGAAAAAAGGTAACCAATTCTATTTTCATTATGCAGGATACAACTTCTTATGTATCATTTTACCTTTTTCATTTTGGGTTCCTTGCCATTGGCATAGGAATCATCATGATTAACATATCTCATTACTCCTTCCTTGATGACTATTTATCCCATTAGTATATGTTCTCTTATTTTATTATGTTTTTCAACCACTTATCAACATGTAAATCATCATATTCTTCATTTTCTTCATTAAACAGGGATCATCTCCCTTAATTTCTTTCACATGTCACACTGATTTTACATTAACACTTTCTTACACACATAGGTTAGTCTGAGATTAACTCAGGTTCCACCTTATTACTTTGTCATTGTTCTCATTCATCTTCTCATTTTATACTTATCATTGGAGTTCTCTCCATCTTATGTGGATTTCATACCTTGAATCACTTTATAAGAATAGACTTATCTGTCTTTTACTTTATTATCTTATTGAATCACATCTTCAAGAACTCCTCTTTTTCCTATTTGTATTCAGATTTAGATTTCATGGTGTTGTATCTTTCTCTTATAGTTACCAAACATTCAAGTTTTGATAGATAATGATGCAATTCTCATCTTCTTTAAGGTAGGATTGAGATATTCACACCATGATTTCTTATTTGTTATGCTCTTTAGATTGTCTCAAAATGACTACTTGATCAAAGTAATTAGAAAGATAACAATCTAAGAGTTCCATACTTACCTTTTTATCAATAATTGAATACCTGGCCAGGGCACTCAAATACTGAGATTAGGCAGTATGCACCCTATTTTTATGCCATATTCCTAATTTTGACATCATCCTAGTCCTAAGTCCTAGTGTCCTTGTAGGCTCAGTGAACCTAAAACTCTGATACCAACTTGTGAGAACGTATTACTCTAAACGAGATTACTCAAAAAATAAAACACAACCAATCACCAATTAATCACAAACCCAAAAATATGGGTAAATTAAAATCAATTTCAACGTCAACACCTGCTCGGAAACAATTGCATAAGAACCCAACATCTTTCTTATATCCATACTATGCCAAGAATTTGATACAAATTGTTATATCACCTTAGATAAAACATTTATACACAGGAGACCAATATTTGTATATGCCACACAAACATTAACATGCTAACAAAAGTCTGATTCGTTTGAAACACCATATACAAACTTTTCCTGCCCGGACCTGAGAGTACAGGGACAACTCTAGGACACACTAGACATCTAACCAACTTTCTTAAAGATTCATTACTATAGATCATCTTTTCTGCCACAGGTTTTTTTTCGTCACTTCAGATTACCTAAAAAAATGTGGCGAACCACAAGGGTGAGACCCGTGTCCCAGCAAGAGATTTAACCTCCAACAACGCTTATTGATTACAACATTTTAAATAGTAGATAACTAAGAAATTAGAGTATTTAATAATCAATTGAACAGATTGAATAGTTCAAGTATACTAAATAGATTAAGCAAATCATCTTATCAACAAGTATGATCATCAATGCATATATAGATAACAAATAAATCCATTTCTTTGGATAGATATATACTCAAATTTCATCAAATTGTATCTAATAACAATCATTATCATTAATCTGACTATCATCATATTCCTTGCTAACAATACAAGCAATCTAGTAGCATAAGCATCCCTGACATCAAGAATATGTCTAGTAACATAACATGGCTATCAATATTGGCATCTCAAATAAAGTGAACAAAACTATATCATAAGTAGAACTAACATCATAGCACAATTTATTGCATAGGCATGATTAGCAGTTTAAGCATTTATAATTACATAGGCATGGTTAGCAATACTAAAAATAGCTAGCAGTATCATCTTAACCATCAGTGTCAGTATGTTTGACATCATAAGCATGTTTACAACATGAGCATAACTACAACATAAGCATATCTATTATATCTTATTGTACTATACATTATCTTAATGAAAAGAAACCAAACATTAATGAAAAGAAATCAAACAAGGGTTATCATCCAATATGAAGTGTTGTGTATAACCCTAAAAAGATATGCTACATGACTATCTTATATCTTTTATTACGCCCTGAGGAAATTGAGGATACCACTCAAAATCCACTTGACCACTGCTAAGTTGAAATCAGGGCCATACAAGATCTAGGAAGAGCTGGACTCCTAAGATCTTCTCCTCCCCCAGTCAGTACAGGTCCACCACAATGACACATAAGGTCAAGCTGCTAACAACCTAGTCCGTCCTTGGTACAGGGCACAACACTAGTGACACCCTGCCATCCGAGGTACAACCGCAGTTGTCCTCCAATCTTGTCACATATATAGTCACCGAGACACGACCGCAACCATTCTCAAACTAAGGGCTAGGTATGAGCGCAGTCATCCTCCCTAAACACTTGAATTTAGGATGACAAGAACCCAACATACTCATCAATATGCACTTCGAGTTTCCCTTAGGAATACTTGTTTCACCATCTGGCAAGTTCTGACACTTAGATGGATCTATGGCATAGGGCACTAAATGATTAGAGTTTCACTTGATTAGTAATGCCAATTGGGTGAATTATGGCTGCATCAAACAAGTGGACATACAAACCCTAATTCACTTCTAACAAGTATATAAATATCACAATTTTAAAAGATATAAAATGTGTGAAACATAATTTTTCTTCTCATCATCACATGGTACTATTAACTTGCCATTCATGAGACCACACTAGTCATCATACTATCACAAGATATAAATCCTTTTCACAATATCACAGGGTATCAACCCTTATTAACACAAGAGGATAACACCTCATTCAGGGCTCAACCATGCCCAAAGGTCATCAAGACCATCATACTATTACCTACAAGATCATCATTATCATTCCATGCCTTATAGAAAGGCTCAACAACATCACTTACATATAATACACCATATCAGACAATTTTGCATTAATGAACTAGGAGATATTCATAAACAATCATAGTAGGGTTATACTAACATTAAGAACATTCCTTTATTACATCAACATGCACGGAATCTAGATATGATTAACCCTCATCATATTCATAATGCACATGTTTAGCATAAGAAAGTATCAACCATGTGTCTATGATAACCACCAATTAACATATTAAGGTTATAATCATATTAAGGATGTTATTTCACCATCATTCCATCATATAAGAATGTTAAACATGAATACTCATAATTATCTATTTTCATTAGAGTTAGGTTCAACAATATAAATTATATTAATGTTACTAATTAGCACTTATACCCAAATCCTAACCCACGAAATCCCCATTGGATCATGGATACATAAGGTGAAGCATCACCATCACATTCCATACTATTCTCAAGTATGAACCCACACATAAATCAAGGTGTATGCATTGAGTTATAACATACTAGGATTTCAAGAACAATAAGAGAGTACTCCATGATTGTATTCATCATTCAAGGACTATTCATACCCAATTACCATCATTTAGTTATATTAAAGCTAGGTATAACAAGATATAACTCATTAGGGTTACATATCAATACAGTATGGTTATCATCCCTTCTATTCACACTACAAAAAATATGGTCTTTAACTATAAAAAAAAATTGTAGCGAAAACCCCAAAATTTGTAGCCAAAATCTTTGGCTACAATTATCCTTACATTTATAATATATAGCTAATACCCATGTAGTTAATTGTTTAGGCTACATTTTTCAAACTTGTAGTTAGTTATGCCTCTGGCTACAAATTCATATGTAACCCTAATTGTAGGTAAAAATGTCCTTACACATAAAAATGTAGTTTCCATTGTAGCCAAATGTATGACTACAATTCAATTTGTACCTATAATATGTAGGGAGAGATGACATTGGTTACAATTGTATTTGTAGTTCATGTATAGCAAAAATTAGCACTTGCTACACATGTAATTATAGCTAGTGTGTAGTGAAAGACACCATGTACTATATATATATATATATATATATATATATATATATATATATATATATATATATATATATATATATGTAGTGAGAAACATTATGTATCCAGTCAGTTGCTTGCCAATATAGAGAGGTTTTCAATAAGAAAACAAATGAATGTTAATCAAGATTGAGTTATGCTTACAATGCTAACAATGATACTTTTTTTATATTTGAACAATGAGTACACATGGGGAGGACATTAACATGGCCCCTATTTTACAATATGCATGGGAAAAAGACACATGTATACACTATGTTCTTCTGACTACATCTATCCACTACAGACTCTATATGCCACATGATCATGCACATCTTCTTGTATCTTGATTTTTCTTTTATATTTATTCCACCACTTGTATTATCCTTTTCTGGTTGCCTCCCTTTGTTGTAGAAGTTTATCTATAAGCCTTTGATATTCATAAAGAATCAATAGCAACTTCAAAGCATACAAGGCATCATATTGTCCTTTGAGCAAAGCACACTGAAAGATACAAAATAAGCTTCAATTCAACAATCAAATAGTTTGGTATTATGTATTAATTCAGCTATAAACTATACAAAGTCATACCTCAGAGAGAACTAAGATGGAATTTAAGTTCATCTACTCAACATTGTGTGTAAATATACCATAATGAATGACTAGTCTCTTCAATCCCAATAGCAATCCCCTTTAGTCATGAAGAGCATAGTAAAGAACAATGTACTCTCTTCAATGAAGAGACTGTGCAACCAACCATTGCTACATTAAAGAGGACCTGAAAAGCAATGAATAGGCAGTGTTTTAGCAATGACGGTGTAAAAACTCTAGACAACAGAGATGAATGTGGGAAAGTTAATTTTTGGCACAATGAAACTATGGCACAACTCATAGTTACAATAAAAAAATCCATTATTGATTGCTAGTAAAAGCTAAATTTGAGACCACACTTGATGGAAGAGAGAGAGGAGTGATCCTAGGGTTCCTCTACCCTTGGAGAGACTAAAATTGAAGTTTGAGGCTCCCTCAACCTACCCCTAGTGGTCAAAGATCATTTGAATCAAAGATGTCCAAGAAAATCTAAAGAATAGAGTCAAAGTGGTGATCCAGGACCCAACACGGCCGTGGTACCACAAAATGGCTGTGCTAGGTCACTTACAAATCAACAAAACAACCTCCAAGTCAAGCAGAGAGCAGCACGGCCGTGCAGAACAGAATGGTTGTTCCAGTGATAGCCACCACGGCCGTGCTACAGCAGACCAGAACGGCCGTGCAACATCACCACGGCCAACTTCACCCAGCCCACCACGACCGTGCTAGCCACCACGGTTGTGGCACCCTGACACCACCACGGCCGTGTTGATCACCACGGCTGTGGCTATTTCAGCCAAAAATTGACAAAAACCCTGTTAACTTTGATGGAATAAACCCACAACTATACCCATCTACCACGGCCGTGGTCTACCCTACCTACCACGGCCGTGGTGACCTACCACGGCCGTGCTACTCACAAAAACCACCTAGTTTGTCTTGACTATTTAGATGTACACATCAACCCAAAACCTTCTACAGAAACATAAGGATCCTCAACATAAGCAATATAAAATATAGAGGGACAAATGCAAGTAGAGTAAAGGGCTGACATGAAGTATTGGGTGAAAAAGTCAGATTACATGGAATTTAAATTTAAAAAAAGAAATGTTCCTACTATGATCTTGATAATAGGGCAACTCTAAACGCATGAGAGAAGCTATCCTCTCTTGGATTCAATGATCACTTAACACTGGTTTTATCTTCATTGGACTTAACTGCTCAACAGGGGAAATAAGCTATAATGATGCATGAGTTCAACTTGATGCTAAACGCATTCAGGTGAGTATCAGGACGACAAAAACCACCTGAACCTTTGCTCCTTGCAGCTCTCATTTCTCTAGCCCACATAGATTCTTCTACTACAATTAGTTCAAATTAGTAGACATGAGTATTTAGAGACCAAACATTAATAGGAAGTCATCTATACTGGATACACATACTTGCCAAAAGATATGCATACTCACCAACCACCTATTATAGGCCAAATCTTGTTCATCACCTATTTAGTTATTCATCACTAGAACAACTACATCACCTGTGTAGTTACTCTTCCCCTATTCACCTCAAACTCTTACAAGGATATTGAGCTTCATAAATGAAAAGATAAAGCTTCTAATAAATAAAAAAATCAATAAATAGCTACTTGCAAAATTAGGCCCAAGAGCTAGAGTATGGAGTTTCTCCTCCACCCATTAAAGGATTTTGCAGAAAAATATTCAATTATATCACACATAGTTGTCACTTGAATGAAAAAATTAAAGTAGAAGACAATAAAAATATAGCTTCTTTCAACTTAATATTGAAGAGGATATGGTGCCCCTTTTTAATAGAAGAAACTACAACAAGAGTTTCATTTCCGTACTTAAGCATAAGGCATCTTCAAATCAGTTATCCTTGGATATTGTACTTGTGTATAAGCTCAATATCATTGCACATTAGTTTCCCTTATAACCAAAGTTCCACTTTTGTCAACGTAAATAGTTTGGAAGGATGCAGTAGCAGGGTAACAGGGTTGAAAACCCAAACTCAGTCAAAGATATGATGTGTGTGATTTGTTCATGAGTAGAATAAACATTAAACATATATTGCCTATCGGCATGAGCTTAGATCAGGACCTTCTATATGATAATGAGAGTCAAAATTTAACCATGAAATAGAACACAAGGAAAGAAGATCATGCAGTTAATCGGGAAATAAAACACAAGTACATCATATCTTAGCTCAGTCAGCTATCCTACAACATAAGATTATTTGTGAAAAGAAAAAAAATCAGATGCAGAACTAATCATCAATGGTTATACTTCTAAAGGATTTCCCTCTGAATCGAAGAGTCTCCTGCTTCCAATATTACATGGTAACCATATGGAGGCCTCATTTTAGTGGGGTAGGTGGTCAGAGCTAGTTTAACGCATTGGAGCTCAAACCAAATGGTCTCATCATTATTATTATTTACATAATGTTTCAGTCTATACAATAGTTTCTATTCAAATAGAACTAAATAATTTAGCAAGCAATTATAGAAATTCAGGAGCCTCTATTCAACAAGTTTCCCACCCATTCATTAGGACCAGAATGAGGCTTCGGTATTACCATTTAGGTAAATTATACCTCATTTCAGAAAATGTAGTAGTTAGAAGGGGGTTAAAGTCCTATCAAGCCTGTGAACAAAAGCTTTTTTGTTAAACATTACTACATGATAGAGGAATAAATTCCAACCAACTTTGATAATAATAAGATCATTCACCTAAAATTAAAGCAACATGCTACCTATCATGTACTGTATTTGCCTAGCATCATTACACTAACCAAGAAAATATACAACATTTCTCACGTAGAAACAGTCAAATATATTTTTAATTAGATAACTATGTTCTCGATTGATCATTTACCTAATGTCCATTATAAAGAAAAGCCTAAACAAGAAACACATAGGGCATATCTTACAATGTTTCAACATTATGACAATATTTGTTTTATGAGTGCCAAACTATCGTGTTATAAAAGAATCCAAATGGGATTTTTCTGGATGGGTAAATCTAATGAGACATTCTTCTTTTGCATTGAACAATTAGTCCCTAACTTACAAACTTGTGGGATACAAATCCTGACATTGAATATTTTTCTTAATTGCTTTCTCATGGTGTAAACACAAGCCAAAGAAACAAAATGAAGTACAGGGAAATACCTCATATGTGAGTAAAATGTGTGTTGGAAGCCATACAAGTGTCACCAATACTTGTTTATATTCCCCACACTAGCAGCTGCCGTACAAGTGGCACAAACACATGATTACTAGTTTCAGTATTTTGTTGAGCAATAAGCATATCCCTTATTATATTTTCCCTCAAATTTATAGGAAACATAACGAGCAGGTAAAATGCATAAAAGCATGAATTGCGTCTTATCAACAGCTACCTTTCTACAAGTACCTTAATGGATCAATCATGTGATGAGATGGTTTGATAAGTCATGAGATGATGCTCAAGTTGGTGTAGTACTTCCAACATGCTTCTTCACTGTGAACACGATTCTTATGTGACAATTAGGTGGTATTTTCCAATCATGATGGTTGAAAAGATTAACTCTTAATGTCTGAGCTCGTGGTATGCTTTTTATCGATAATTTATTACCTTACGAAGATGGTTGGAATTAAGGGGTATGCCAAAAAACCTTTTTGTTCTACCACTTAGGTGTGAATAATAAGTATTCATGGAAGGTGTGGAATACGGATGTGGGGGTGGCTGGAATAGTGGTAGTGGAAGAAATGGAGTACATATATGAGGGGATGGCTGGAACAATGCAAAAGGATATTTTTATCTGCCATTATTTTCGTCACGATAGAAGTGGTGAGAAGTCAAATTGGATGAAATTTGGGTTTAGGCCAAGTTGTAACAGGAATAGTAGAGTTAGCCCCTTATACACAAACTTGTTTGTCAAATTTAACAAAGACATTCCAATGGAGCAGGTTAAAATTCAGGCAGATTAATTGATCCTGATCTTTGTAGGAGCCATGACAAGATCGCAATAGGTATAGATATATGTGCACTATGTAAGCATGTGGGATAGCTTGGAAGTTATCAAAGTGACAAGCTGGGTTGCTACTTCACCGGAAGAGGATGGACTAGCGTCCTTACCTCGGTCTCCCATTCGGCTTCAAAGAGTCAAATATTTTACCGATCTGGGCATCTCCTACCATGGCGAGCAGAACTAGAAGGACTGTGGAAAGACTGATCTGTTGTTGGAGAGATCCATTGTAGAGATTCGGTATTGCAGTGGAACTGAGTAGGAAGAAGATAAAGATTAAATGTTTCCATATAAAAATGGTGTCATTAAAATATGGTACCTACCATTGTTCTTAGGATTCCATGGCAGATCCTCTCTTCTCTGCCATGCCTGGACGCCATCATAGCACCTCCCATTTTCTTTTGTGTCATCATGCTTGGTACCCGAAGTACGTACTCTCTAAAAGGAGTTTCAATTGACGAATCGCCAAGGATCTTCGATCACGGGCATGGACGAATCAGTTGCAAGGAAATGAAAGGAAAAAGTTGAGTAGGATAAGGGAAAGGGAAGGTAAGTTGCGGGTGTTTCATCTTACATGTTGCCTGTAGCAGCGAGTACATAGATAGAGGTAGGTAGCGGAGTAGTTTTCACGATGAATGGGGAGGGTTGTTGTGTGCGATTCGGGGCTGGGTATATCTAAAGAATTCAATTAGGGGTTAAGACGGTCTAAAAGAAGGAAAGTGTAGGTTTATTTCGCTGGAGCTCATTATTTAAAATGTAGCCGCCTTTTTGGTTGTTAGTGCATTTTGCTTTTAGCTATATTCATTCTATTACAATTCAAAAAATTGTAAACAAAATTAAGTTTAACTACATATCGAGTAAATGTAGCTATACTAAATGTAGTTAATTTATGTTTTTTCCGTAGTGTCATATGAGTGAATAGGTAAGACTACCTTATTAAGGGTAACCCTCCATTTGTTCCATCATCATTCAACCCATATCACCATACCACAATATCACCCATAAGAATTGGATGTTTAAAAGGTAAGACCATTGATTGTTTACATAAGTAAACACCTTGAATGAATCATCTATGATGTTATTGAGTTGTGATCTATAAAATTCACCATTTAACGCTAGACATCCTTTGTTTAACAACAATAAGGGTTCAGTTGAGAGTAGGGTAAAACCCACAATTGACTATTCATTTAAAACCAGCCATCCATTGTCAACAAGTAAGATCCTTAAGTTGATCATATAAAGGAAACCATCTAAATCACATTATTAGGACCAACATATTACATTAGCCATCATTCCAATTTATTGGAGGAATAAACATTAGATCTTGACCATTGGGTCAAGTTCATATATGAAAACCATCAATTACAGTATAGGTCCGACCATTGCATCAAGTGACCCAAGAAACCATTGGTCTAATGCTTAATTGATGGTACAACTATATGATTTACTCACCATAGGTTGCGGAGACCTGATCCACCATCATTAGTGATCAGTAAGTCGCCATAGTTTGTTATATCAACACTATATCCATTAATCAACATCAAATATTAAGCTAATGTCATCATTGATTGATAACATCAGTAGGGTACTTAATGGTTTATCATTAAACTTCTAATTTATCCAAAACCTAACCTAAGGCGGTGAACATAGGTTGTCACCATCATATAACACCTTTGATCTCGACTATTAGTTGTCATGAAGACAACACCATAGGGTTGATGCAATGGTACCATCATCAGGTCATGGTTTTATAGAAGAAATCAGCTTTAAACCCTAAAATTGACCATTGGTTGATAGGTGATTAGCACCATAGGTTGTCAAAACAACCTGATCCAAGTCATATTATACCTTAAGAATAATTTACACATGATCACAGGTTCATCTAGATCTAAAATCAGAACAGGGAATATTATAAAAATTGAAATCCAAGTCAAGCATAACTTTTTAGTGCATGGATCATAATTTTCCAGCAAGAACATGAGCTAGCAAGCTTATGGTAAGAAATAAACATGGAGCAAGTTATAAAACATGCCTCTAATGAGAAGATGAAATCACAAATAGAATAAAACTCGAGTAGGTAGCGTATAAAATTCAAATATAAGTTGTGAACTTGTCCATCTAGCACCTTTCTTCATAAAATGAGCAAACCCTCAACATAACGAGCAAGAAAGGTAGGGTTTTAGTGATTTAGAGAAATTTCTATCATGAAACAACAAGGTTCCAACCTGGAGAAAGGTAGGAGGAAGAATTATAAAGAAACAAATGGAGGAAAGAAGGGGATTCTTACCCTTTTAGGTCAAGATCACTAGAAGGAAGCTGAAGTTCTAGTATCTTTCCAAGTGTCCATGTCCTTAAACTATTAAGAATATACAAGCACAAACACAAGAAGCTCCCCCACCATCCATAGAGACATGAATATCCCTCATTTCTTGAATTTCCAAAAAAACAAATAATTCATTAGTTGATAGCTACTAAAGGTAGCTCATCCATGAAGGGGTAAACCCTAAAATACCCTTGAGGAAAACACCTTAAAACCAAGGGTTAAATAGGTGCCCCATGGATCAAAAATCTCAAGAATGATAAGAAAATATCCGAGGAACATAATGCAAGTGATAAATTGCAAAGAAAATGTAACGACCCCACCTCCCAATAAACCCCAACTAAGGGAGACTAAGAGGTTAGAGACGTTATCCCAATAAACCAGATCAAAGGTTCGACAATTAATCAATAATAATTATGAAATTTTACCAACTAAATTGAAATCTGGTATAAAATAAAACTTTGCATACCTTTTCAAAAATTTTAGAAATCTACTTCTATCCACAGCTTGGATCTATTCTATCTAATCCTCCATGGACTTTATTTCTTATTTTCACAATGTGTCACTTTACTATTTGTTCATTTCAAGGTTGTACCTAAAACGCCGACAAATAAAATGTCGGTCAGCATATAAGAATATGTCAGTATGTGGGGACAACCAAAATTTCACAAATATGGCAAACAAACTAATTATCACAATCAAGGTAATTAACAAGCCAATTTACGTTTCCAATGTGTCATTCTCCACCGCTTTTGCCCTAACCCTGGAATACCCCCTCTAGGGTTTCTCTTTTGCCATTGACCTAAGGCCACCTTCTCAATCCTGAGCTTGGTGCTTGAGGTCACCCCTCATGATGCCCATTAGTCATGCAACATAGACCACCTTCTCATTCCCAAGCTTGGTGTCGGGGGCCACCTCTCATGGTGCCCATTGGTCTTCCCTCCTGGGCTTGACCTTTTTGCATCATCCATCAGGGTAGCATGTAGGTGTGAGAATACACATTTATATTACAATTGTGATAATCATAGTGACTTTATAATTTGCAAGTATGAACATCCAAACTGATAGGTTGCATTCAATGCGATTAACCATTTGGAAAACCCTCAAGAAACTAATGTGATTAACCATAATTAACCACATACCTGTCAAGCTGACTTGAGTGCAGAAACAATTCAACCAAGCAATAAACCAAGCAAGCACACACAAGTTGATCCTGAAATATGCATCTAATTTTCCTATCATTAATCATGTCATCATGGTCTTATTAATCCTAGTTGTTTCCTAGGGTTACTACTCTTTTTTAGGGTTTTGATTACAATTAGGGTTTCACTTCATCTTTAATATTTTAAACCCTAATTTTATAAAATTACTCACAAACCCTAATTATCTCATCTCTCTTTCACAAAAGATCCTACGATCATCTTTTGGCAACATGAAACCCTAATTTCGGATTAACCATTCTTTTCTTCCCTTTTCCATATTTAGGGTTTCTAAGGATATTAACCACCATATTAGGTTTAAAACCCTAAATCTTGCAATTTCATCTTCAAAATAGGTTAAGATTCATCTTTATCATTAAACAAGTTAACCATGCTCGAATTAACTTATTCGCAATATTAAATCTATCCTTTATCATCAATTAGGGTTTCTAACCACAAATTTATACTTGTTCCATCAAAATTATACACTTTTGAAAAATATACTAATTTAGGCTTCCAAACTATTTTTAACTTATCCCTCATATTTTTTTGATCAATTTTCATGTATAAACTTTTCTCATCCGAGTTTTCTAGTGAAAGATACGATTTTTGCAAGGAAAATCCTTTTTCTGATTTATTTGTTAATCCTTAGAAAAATGGGGATTGCTTGATCCATGGTCCGCGGGTCGAATCAGGATCCAACGACTTAGGATTCACACACCTATTCTATGATCTAAAGTACGCAAAAGACTAGAATATCCTTATCTGGATAGAAGACACAGAGGGGCAATTTGGTAAAAGACCATAGGGTCTTCTTATTCCTCGTGCCCAAGCACAGTGAGAGCACGGTCAACCTCGGGGTTGACTTCTCAATCGCGTCCACCTACGAGCATGCCAAAGGGTCAGGGAGCTTTGCCTCCCTCCACCAAACTCATCTACGGGTTCAATTGTGCGCCAAGAACACGTCGTGGCCTCCTCCTACTCGCCGGACTCCGGCGAGGCTTGCCAAGAAGACATGGGTGCATGTTAGGGTGAAAGGGCAATTGGAGGCATGAGAGCACTCCTCGCAGTCTGCCGCAACATTTAGGGTAGCAAGTAGGCGTGTTGGTACCCTCACAAACCCTCCCCTATATATAGGGTCAGAGGTAGATCCTGTTGGATTGGGGATTCTCCCAATCGATGACCAAACCCCTACAAAGTAGGGATGGTTCTCTTCAGTTTCCTCTCCTGAACTCAAAGAAAACAAGTCATGGCTTGCAAATGCTCAGGATTGCAAGAAAATTGAGAGGGAAAATCCCTCTGTAACTCGGCAGAATCCCAGTCCGTGTGGGACTAGATGATGAACGACAAGCGTTGGATCAAGATCCAACAGCTCTCATTGCACGTGATCAACCAAAAAGGAAAATCTTATTCCTATTTGCAAAATAATTCCATATTTTGGAGATAACTTGAGAAAATCATATCTCCTAAACCATAGCTCCTTTTTATCTCAAATTTTAAGGGAAAATTCGTCTTGACATTATCTCGCTATTTATTAAATTTGGGAAACAAATTCCAATGGATGAGAAGGCTTCCTTCCCTCCCAAGTTATCCATTAATTAATCCAAAATTAATTAGTATTTCTTTTCCTTTTGTCATTATCTTGTTACCTTGGGTCCCTTGGACCTCAAGAAATCCTAAAGGCACGAATTCCCATATTGGGGAATATCTATTTGACTTTATCCTCTTATTTATGTCTATTTCACATATTCTCCTTTTATTAATTAAATCCTTATCCTTTTTATTTCTCTTTTCTTTTCAATTGGGCTCAATGGCAAACAAAGCCCATTATCAATCATTCAAGGCCATTTCACACGAAATCCATCACAAATCAAAAATAGATTTCATTTATTCTTTAAAAGAGAATTACACCTCTCATTACATACTTAGGAAATTGAGGTTATAACATCCTCCCCTCCTTATAGGAATTTTTCCCTCAAAATTCAAGAAATCAAACAAAACAATCAGGGTATGCTTTCTCCATGTCTGCTTTCAGCTCCTATGTGGCCTCATCCCCTCCATGGTGCCTACAAAGAACCTTTACCATCTTTATATTCTTGCATCTGAGTTCTTTCACCTTGGTATCTAGAATCCACAAAGGTGTCTCGGGATAAGTCAGCTTCCCTTGAAGCTCAATAGGTTCAATGCTCAGCACATGGCTTAGATCTTGCACATATTGCTTTAGGTTGGACATGTGAAACACATCATGCATCGTGCTATACTGAGGGGGTAATGCCAAACGATATGCCGCTTCACCAATCCATTCTAACATCTCAAACGGACCCACGTATCAGGGACTCAGCTTTCCTCTATTCTTAGCTATAGCTCAAAGTGGTCGGATTTTAAAAAACACATGTTCTCCAACAATGAAATGCACATCAGTCCGCTTTGCATCAGCGTATGACTTCTATCAATCCTGGGCTCTCTTCAGCCTTTGCTTGATCAAAGCAACTTTATCAGCATACACTTGGAGCTCATATGACCTCAACAGGGTCCTCTCTCCCACATCATCCTAGTGAAGTGGGAACTGACACAGTCACGCGTACAAAGCTTCATATGGAGACATCTCGATACTAGCTTGGTAGCTGTTTTTGTAGGCAAACTCAGCTAAAGGTAGGTATTGTTCCCATGAGCCACCCCAATCGAGCACACAAGCTCTCAATAGATCTTCTAATGTCTGGATCGTCCTTTCTGACTGACCATCCGTATGGGGGTGATAAGCGGTACTAAACTTCAACCTGGTACCAAGTTCTTCTTGAAGTTGCTTCCACAACTTGGAAGTAAACTTTGGGTCTCTATCTGAGATGATCGATCCTAGTACGCCATGCAAACACACTATCTCTCTGATATACAGCTCAACTAGGTCTGAGACCTTAGTAGTGGTCTTTAAGGCAAGGAAGTGTGCTGACTTGGTAAGACGATCTACCACGACCCATATCGCATCATGACCTTTCCTGGTCTAGGGTAGACCTACCACAAAATCCATGGTAATCTGCTCCCATTTCCATTCTAGAATCTATGTCGACTGTAAAAGCCCGCCAGGTCGTTAGTGTTCAACCTTCACCATCTGGCGTGAAAGACAGCTGGCCACACATGCCGCAATGTCTTTCTTCATTCCTGGCCACCAGAAAAACCTCTGCAAGTCCTTGAACATCTTAGTAGTTCCTGGGTGCACTATGTATTTGGATCCATGAGCCTCTTGCAGGATACATTCCTTTATCGATGAATCCACCGAAACTCATATGTGATTCTCAAACCTGATTCCTCCGTCTACTCCCATGGATAGACGAGTATGTGGTTTCATCATCAAACCTTTCATCTTGTCTATTTCTTCACTAGTCAACTATGCTTCTATGATCTCACTTAACAACTCAGATTGAATCTGGATATTAGCCAATCAAACTCAATCTTCTAGCAGTTGTGGAGTCCACTCCACCATCTCCCCCAAACTCTTCCACTGACTGGACAAAACAGTTGCACACTTAAGCTATTTTTGACTCAAAGCATCTGCTACAAAATTTGCCTTACCAGGATGATAGGTGATGGTGAAGTCATAATCCTTCATATACTCCATCCATCGTCGTTGTCGTAGGTTCAGGTCTCTCTGTGTCAGCAGGTACTTTAAGATCTTATGGTCAGTGAAGATATCGAAGGTAGCACCATACAGGTAATGTCGCCATCTCTTCAAGGCATGGATAATAATAGCTAGCTCTAGGTCATGTGTCAGATAATTCACCTCATTGGGCTCGAGCTGTCGGGAAGCATATGCAACCATGTGTCGATTCTGTTCCAACACACAGCCAAGTCCCATCTTGGAAGCATCGGTGAATATCATGAAACCCTCATTGTCATAAGTTAGAGTCAACACAAGGGGTAGTGGTAAGCTTCTCCTTCAACTCCTGGAAGCAAGCTTCACATATGTCTGATCACACGAACTTCACATCTTTCCGGGTTAACAAGGTCAGCAGCAACGCAGTCTTTGAGAAATCCTTGATGAAGCGACGGTAGTATCCGGCCAACCCTAGGAAGCTACGAATCTCAGAGGGGTTCTTTGGTTCCAGCCAGTCTCGAACTACTGATACTTTGGCTGGATCTACGGTGATTGTTCCCCCTGAGATGATGTGTCCAAGAAACATGACTTGGTCCACCCAAAACTCACATTTTGAGAACTTTCCGAAAAACTTATGCTTTCTCAGGATATCTAGGACTCTACTCAGGTGGTCACGGTGTTGGGCTAGGTCATCTGAGTACACCAAAATGTCATCTATGAACACTATCACAAAAGAGTCAAGGAAAGGCTGGAACACGCTGTTTCTGAGGTTCATAAAGACACTAGGTGCATTAGATAATCCAAACGGCATGACCACAAACTCATAGTGGCCATATCGGGTTTGGAAATCCGTTTTAGGTATATCCTCACTCCTTACTCTCACCTGGTGGTATCCTGACCTCAAATCGATCTTGAAAAAGACTCGATCTGATTTGAGTTGGTCAAACAAGTCATCTATTATAGGAAAAGGATACTTGTTCTTAATGGTTTCCTGGTTGATCATCTGATAATCAATACACATCCAAAGTGACCAATCCTTCTTTTTCACAAATAGGACTGGTACTCCCCAAGGTGATGTACTGGGCCGGATAGAGCCTTTATCCAACAACTCCTACAACTGGGTTTTCAACTCAAGCAACTCTGCAGGGGCCATTCTATAGGGTGCCTTAGATATAGGGTTAGTCCCATGAGCTAACTCGATGGAGAAATCTACCTCCCTCTCAGGGGGAATCCATGGTATATCATCCGGATACACATATGCATAGTCCCGAACCACCTCTATCTCCTCTAAGGATCACCCCTTAACCTCAGGTACGGTAACTATGGCTAGGTAGGCTCGATAACCCTTGGATATCATCCGTTCAGCTTTCATGGCAGACACATAAAGGTTGGTTGTCGCATCCTTCCTCCCTCGAATGGTGAAGTGTGGATGGCCAGTTTTCCTAATAAGAATCTTCTTCTCTCTATAGTCAATATGGGCTCTATAGGTGGCAAGCCAATCCATACCGATGATTACATCAAAATCATTCATATCGAGAAGGATGAAGTCAGTGGGAAGCTCATGGTTCAGATACTTAACTGGCAAGACAGGGGATTTTAAAAGAGATGTATAAATACGACCACTCGTGGTTGTGACATCCAAAACATAACCCAAATCCTTGATATCTAAACAAAGCATAGTTGCCAGATTTCTCAAAATAAAAGTATTAGTAGAACCAGAATCAAAAAGTGCTTTTACATTGTGTCCCATGACTTCCAGCAAGCCTACATGGTTCATACCACATCACAAAGCTACTACATGATCTACTGGACTTAAAGGAAAACTCTAGGGGTTATTACCCTCGTTCATCCTATTAGCATTTGCCTGAGCTTCTTCATTGTCGATGGTGAACACTCTAGCTTGTCTCCTCTCTCCAGCTGGGGGTGCTCTGACTGGTGCTCCTGTCGGGGGTGCTATAGCCACCGGTTGTGCTGCCACTGGTTGTGACCCCAAAGGTCCTCTTGGGTCGGGCTGAGGGCAATTAGTGATAAAGTGTCCCTCTTGCTGACATCTAAAACACACCTTCTTCTCAAAGCAGCACTTACCCAGATGTGTCCATCCGTAGGTGCGACACTGCAGGAGGTGACCACGGGGCTTGCCCTTGTGTCCATGCTTGCTTTTGTTGTGGTTGTGCCCTTGCCCCTTCTTGTTCATTCTTCTACCCCTGAGCTCCTTCAGTGAAGCCCAGGTACCCCTTGGAGGGATTCTGTGTAGGCATCACCGTCCTTTCCATGTCCAAGGCGGTGTTGTAGGCTTCTGAGAAGGTCTTCGGCGTACTAGCCATCACATGAGGCTTGATGACGGGGTGGAGACGCTCTATGAAGTGGTCCACCCTCCTCTCTTCATCCATCATGTGTTTGAAACGTTCCAAGATGCGGAACTTGCGACCAAAGTCTGCAACTGACGATCTTCCTTGAGTCATGTTAGTGAACTATCTTTCCTACTCCTTGGATGAGATGGGGAGGAATCTGGTAGTGAAGATGGTCTTAAAATTGGTCCACGCCATAAGTTCTTCGCTCAAGTCTCTTCCCGTGTTATGGTTCTCCCACCATGTCTTGGCTGCACCTTCCAAAAGGTGAGTAGCAAAGAGAACCTTCTTGTTTGGCTGCACTTCAAGCGTACAGAAACCATTCTCGACTGCAAGCAGCCAAGCCTCCGCCTTGTCGACCACTTCAGACTTATCTTCTCCCTAGAACTTCTCGATGTTTAGCTTGATGAAGTACAAGATGGTGGCTCCCAGTCGAGGATGAACAGGTAGTGGCTCGCCATTCTCTCCTCTAGCTATGTCTCTGAGGGCCAGGGCACGGATCGCCTCAGTTAGCTGTTTCTGCTACTCCATCCATACCACATCCGTAGTGTGGACTACCATAGCCAGTTCCGGACCACCAGCCTGGTCCTCCTCCATCTGGGCTACCTCCTTGTACACATGTTGTTCCTCATATCCCGGTCCCTCCTCTTGTTCAAGGTTGTTGAAAGGTATTGGTTCAGGGTTGGGGGCCTCATAAGCAGTTTCCTCAGGTCTCTTCCTCATCTTTGAGGATTCACCACCATGGTTCTGCTTCCTCTTCTCAGAAGACCCCTTATCCTTGTGAGGAGGCCCACCACTATTGCTGGCAACCGGGATAGCAACGATCTTTGTACGAGCCATCTATAAAAGCATGCAAACCGACCTTTAGTCTATACTCAACCGATTATACTTATGTCAACGACATCTTAATTATGTATCTTTTATTAATTTGATGGAGGATTCCTTAAACCTTATCAACCTTACCCATACCTCAAGAGGGTGAGGAAAAGAGAGAAAACCCTAATCCTAAAAATCCTTAACAGAATTTGAGTTGAGAAAGGATGAACAAGATGAGAGAGTCCTAAAGGTATCTTATTTCGAGTCAAATCTTGAGACATTGGCCAGGCAATCACACAAATCTGGGAGTCCTCATATTCCGACTAGTGGTATGGAGGAAAATATTGCCAACACCCAGACATGATCCTTTTCTAGACACCTCTATTTTTGGAAAATCCTCTAATAACTCCCTCAGTTCTATGGAATTTGTAAAATTTAATAATTATTAAAGATTAAATGAGGAACATATGCTCTGATACCAAATGTAACAACCCTGCCTCCTGGTAACCCCCAATTAAGGGAGACCAAGAGGTTAGAGTCGTTATCTCAATAAACCGGATCAAAGGTTCGACAATTAATCAATAATAATTATGAAATTTTACCAACTAAACTGAAATCTGGTATAAAATAAAACTTTGCATACCTTTTCAAAAATTTTGGAAATCTACTTCTATCCACAGCTTGGATCTATTCTATCTAATCCTCCTTGCACTTTATTTCTTATTTTCATAATGTGTCACTTTACTGTTTGTTCATTTCAAGGTTGTACCTAAAACACTGACAAACAAAATGCTGGTCAGCATATAAGAATATGGCGGTATGTGGGGACAACCAAAATTTCACAAATATGGCTAACAAACTAATTATCACAATCAAGGTAATTAACAAGCCAATTTACGTTTTCAATGTGTCATTCTCCACTGCTTTTTCCCTAACCCTGGAATACCCTCTCTAGGGTTTCTCTTTTGCCATTGACCTAAGGCCACTTTCTCAATCCCGAGCTTGGTGCCTGGGGTCACCCCTCATGGTGCCCATTAGTCATGCAACATAGACCACCTTCTCATTCCTGAGCTTGGTGTCTGGGATCACCTCTCATGGTGTCCATTGGTCTTCCCTCCTAGGTTTGACCTATTTGCATCATCCATCAGGGTAGCATGTAGGTGCGAGAATACACCTTTATATTACAATTGTGATAATCATAGTGACATTATAATTTGCAAGTTTGAACATCCAAACTGATAGGTTGCATTCAATGTGATTAACCATCCAGAAAACCCTCGGGAAACTAATGTGATTAACCATAATTAACCACATACCTGTCAAGTTGACTTGAGTGTAGAAACAATTCGAACAAGCAAGAAACCAATCAAGCACACACAAGTTGATCCTGAAATATGCATCCAATTTTCCTATCATTAATCATGCCATCATGGTCTTATTAATCCTAGTTGTTTCCTAGGGTTACTAGTCCTTTTTAGGGTTTTGATTACAATTTGGGTTTCACTTCATCTTTATTATTTTAAACCCTAATTTTATAAAATTACTCACAAACCCTAATTATCTCATCTCTCTTTCACAAAACATCCTACGATCATCTTTTGGCAACATGAAACCCTAATTTCAGATTAACCATTCTTTTCTTCCCTTTTTCCTTATTTAGGGTTTCTAAGGATATTAACCACCATATTAGGTTTAAAACCCTAAATCTTGCAATTTCATCTTCAAAATAGGTTAAGATTCATCTTTATCATTAAACAAGTTAAACATGCTTGAATTAACTTATTTGCAATATTAAATCTATCATTTATCATCAATTAGGGTTTCTAACCACAAATTAATACTTTTTCCATCAAAACTATACACTTTTGCAAAAAGATACTAATTTAGACTTATAAAATATTTTTATCGTATCCCTCATATTTTTCTGATCAATTTTCATGCATAAACTTTTCTCATCCGAGTTTTCTAGTGAAAGATATGATTTTTGCAAGGAAAATCCTTTTTCTGATTTATTTGTTAATCCTTAGAAAAATGGGGATCGCTTGATCCATGGTCCGCGGGTCCACTCAGGATCCAACGGCTTAGGATTCACGCACCTATTCTAGGATCTGAAGTATGCAAAAGACTAGAATATCCTTACCTGGATAGAAGACATAGAGGGGCAATTTAGTAAAAGACCACATGGTCTTCTTCTTCCTCGCGCCCAAGCACAGCGAGACCACGGTCAACCTTGGGGTTGACTTCTCGATCTCATCCACCTGTGAGCATGCCAAAGGGTCAGGGAGCTCCGCCTCCCTCCGCCAAACTCGTCTACAGGTTCAATTGTGCGCCAAGAACACACTGCGACCTCCTCCTACTCACCGGACTCCGGTGAGGCTTGCCGAGAAGACATGGGTGCAGGTCAGGGTGAAAGGGCAAGTGGAGGCATGAGAGCACTCCTCATAGTTTGCCGCAGCGTTTAGGGTAGCAAGTAGGCATGATGGTACCCTCACAAACCCTCCCCTATATATAGGGTCAGAGTCAGATCTTGTTGGATTGGGGATTCTCCCAATCGACGACCAAACCCCTACAAAGTAGGGATGGTTCTCTCCGGTTTCCTCTCTTGAACTCAAAGAAAACAAGTCCTGGCTTGCAAACACTCAGGATCGCGAGAAAATTGAGAGGGAAAATCCCTCTGTAACTCAGAAGAATCCCAGTCCTTGTGGGACTAGATGATGAGGGACAAGCATTGGATCAAGATCCAACATCTCTCATTGCACGCGATCAACCAAAAAGGAAAATTGTATTCCTATTTGCAAAATAATTCCATATTTTGGAGATAACTTGAGAAAATCATATCTCATATACCATAGCTCCTTTTTATATCAAATTTTAAGGAAAAATTCGTCTTGACATTATCTAGCTATTTATTAAATTTGGGAAACAAATTCTGAAGGATGGGAAGGCTTCCTTCCCTCCCAAGTTATCCATTAATAAATCCAAAATTAATTAGTATTTCTTTTCCCTTTGCCATTATCTTGTTACCTTGGGTCCCTTAGACCTTAAGAAATCCTAAACACACGAATTCCCATATTGGGTAATATATATTTGCCTTTATCCTCTTATTTATGTCTATTTCACATATTCTCCTTTTATTAATTAAATCCTTATCCTTTTTATTTCTCTTTTCTTTTCAATTGGGCTCAATGGCCAACAAAGCCCATTATCAATCATTCAAGGCCATTTCATACGAAATCCATCACAAATCAAAAATAGATTTCATTTATTCTTTAAAAGATAATTACATCTCTCATTACATACTTAGGAAATTGAGGTTATAACAGAATACCTCTCAATTGGGTAAATTGTAGAAAAGTCCAAAAATGTGGATAAAATTGCATAACTTGCTCAAGCAGTGTCCAAATTGGACTAAATTTGAAACTTAAGCGTGTATTATGATTTAAAAGCATATAAAAAGGTTATATTAGTGTTATAGGCAGTCAATTATGGTAATTAAGCTTATTCAACTTATTAAGCAAGTTCAGGGGCCTTACAACTAGAAACCCCTAACAGGGATTTTGTCCCCAAAATCCAAGGTAAACAAAGATGGGTAATTCATTTGCACCTCATCCTATTACCTTCACATGGTTACTTTCATATCATGGTGATGTCACATCATTCATACATATCTCATCTTCGGTCAACATAAAAAAACCCCACATAAGAAGACATTTGCAAATATGGAACATAGAAACTTGTTGTGCCACATGTACAAATCTAATAGTAACATTCAACTTTAAATTCTAGATATCATCCTAAAATTATATCTATTGTATCAATAAACCACCTATCCTTGATAGTGGTCTTGCCCAGCTATCACTAGACCATACACAACATTATAGAGTCCCTTTTGTTTTTCCTTCCAAACAACATTCATAGGATCACCATCAACTTTCTCTCTATATATATATATGGGAGAGGAATACTTGGAATGTTTGTTTAATAAACATCTCCAACCTTCACATATTTCTCATACTGTTGATACATCTTGGATACTAGGATTCATTACCTTGGTATCCACCTCATGTGCTATAAGGAACTCACATCATTATATCATCCATTTTTAGCAACATAACAAATATCAAGAATATAAGAGGAGTCTTCCTAATTATTGGAAGGCTCAAAAGAAAAATCATCACAAACTTTATGATCTTGGAACCATAGTCCAAGAAACCTTATGCTATAATAAGCTATCCACCCTCATGTTTGTAGCAAATCTGCACGTACCAAGTGGCAATGATCCACTTGAAAGTTGTGCCCTAAAAATGAAAGACACAAAGAGAAACACACTTCCCATACAATAGCAACATTGTTCAAGGGTCACTAGCAAAAAGGTAACCAATTCTATGTTCATTATGCAGGTTACAACTTCTTATGTATCATTTTACCTTTTTCATTTCGGGTTCCTTGCCATTAGCATAGGAATCATCATGATTAACATATCTCATTACTCCTTCCTTGATGACTATTTATCCCACTAGTGTATTCTCTCTTATTTTATTATGTTTTTCAACCACTTATCAACAGGTAAATCATCATATTCTTCATTTTCTTCATTAAACAAGGATCATATCCCTTAATTTCTTTCACTTGCCATGTTGATTGCACATTAACACTTTCTTACACACATAGGTTGGTCTGAGATTAACTCAAGTTCCACCTTATTTATTTGTCATTGTTCTCATTTATCTTCTCATTTTATACTTATCATTGGAATTCTCTCCATCTTTTGTGGATTTCATACCTTGAATCACTTTATAAGCATAGACTTATCTGTATTTTACTTTATTGTCTTCTTGAATCACATCTTCAAGAACTGCTCTTTTCCTTATTTGTATTCAGATTTAGATTTCATGGTGTTGTATCTTTCTCTTATAGTTACCAAACATTCAAGTTTTGATAGATAATGATGCAATTCTCATCTTCTTTCAGGTAGAATTGAGATATTCACACCATGATTTCTTATTCGTTATGCTCTTTAGATTTTCTCAAAATGACTACTTGATCAGAGTAATCAGAAAGATAACAATCTAAGAGTTCCATACTTATTTTTTCTTCAATAATTGAATACCTGGCCAGAGCACCCAAATACTGAGATTAGGCAGTATGCACCCTATTTTTATGTCATATTCCTAAGTTTGACATCATCCTAGTTCTAAGTCCTAGTGTCCCTATAGACTCAGTGAACCTAAATCTCTGATACCAACTTATGAGAACCCGTTACTCTAAACGAGATTACTTAAAACATAAAACATAAAACACAATCAATCACCAATTAACCACATACCCAAAAATATGGGTAAATTAAAATCGATTTCAATGTCAGCACCTGCTCAGAAACATTTACAAAAGATCCCAACATATTTCTTATATCCATACTATGCCAAGAATTTGATACAAATTGTTCTATCACCTTATCTACAACATATATACACATGAGACCAATATTTGTATATGCCACACAACAAACATTAACATGCTAACAAAAGTATGATTCGTTTGAAACACCATATACAAACTTTTCCTGCCCGAACCTGAGAGTATAGGGAAGACTTTAGGATACACTAGACATCTAATAAACTTTCTTAAAGATTCATTACTATAGCTCCTCTTTGCTGCCATAGGTTTGTTTTCATAACTTCAGATTACCTAAAAAATGTGGCAAACCACAAGGGTGAGACCCATGTCCCAGCATTGAGATATAACCTCCAACAATGCTTATTGATTACAACATTTTAAATAGTAGATAAATAAGTAGTTGGAGTATTTAATAATCAATTGAATTGATTGAACATTTCAAGTATACTAAATAGATTAAGCAAATCATCTTCGCAGCAAGTATGATCATCAATGCATATATAGATAACAAATAAATCCAATTCTTTGGATAGATATCTACTCAAATATCATCAAATTGCATCTAATAACAATCATTATAATTAATTTTATTATCATCATATTCCTTGCTAAAAATACAAGCAATCTAGTAGCATAAGCATCCCTAACATCAAGAATATGTCTAGTAACATAACATGGCTATCAATATTGGTATCTTAGATAAAGTGACCAGATCTACATCATAAGTAGAACTAACATCATAGCACAATTTGCTACATAGGCATGATTAGTAGTTTAAGCATTTATAATTACATAGACATGGTTAGCAATATTAAACATAGCTAGAAGCATCATCTTAACCATCCGCGTCAGTATATTTGACAGCATAAGCAAGTTTACAACATGAGCATAACTACAATATAAGCATATCTATTTTCTCTTATTATACTATACATGATCTCAATGAAAAGAAAGCAAGCAAGGGTTATCATCCAATATGAAGCGTTGTGTATAACCCTAAATAGATATGCTACACGACTATCTTACATCTTTTATTATGCCATGAGGAAATTGAGGATACCACTCAAAATCCAACTGACCACTGCTAAGTCAAAATTAATGCCATACAAGATCTAGGAAGAGCCAGACTCCTAAGATCTTCTCCTCCCATGGTCAGTACGGGTCCTCCACATCGACACATAAGGTCAAGCTGCTAACAACCTAGTCTGTCCCTAGTATAGGTCACATCACTAGTGAAGGGAGGTGGGTATGCATACCCTACCATCTGAGGTACAACCACAGTTGTCCTCCAATCTCTTCACATATATTATCACTGAGACACAACCACAACCATTCTCAAACTGAGGGCTAGGTATGACCGCAATCATCCTACCTAAACACTTGAATTTTAGATGACAAGCACCCCGCATACTCATTAGTATGCGCTCCGAGTTTCCCTTAGGAATACTCGTTTCACCATCTAGCAAGTTCTGACACTCAGATGGATCTATGGCACATGGCACTACATGATTAGAGTTTCACTTGATTAGCTATGCCAATTGGGTGAATTAAGGTCACGTCAAACAAGTGGACATACAAACCCTAATTCACTTCTAACAAGCATATAAATATCACAATTTTAAAAGATATAAAATGTGTGAAACATAATTTCTCATCTCATCATCACATGGTACTATTCACTTGCTATTCATGAGACCACACTAGTCATCATACTATCACAAGATATAAATATTTTTCACAATATCACGGGGTATCAACCCTTATCAACACAAGAGGAATACACCTCATTAAGGGCTCAACCATGCCCAAAGGTCATCAAGACCATCATACTAATATTCCCTGCAAGATCATCATTATCATGCCATGCCTGATAGCAAGGCTCAACAACATCACTTACATATAATACACCAGATCAACACAATTTTACATTAATAAACTTTGAGATATTCATAAACAATCATAGAAGGGTTATATTAACATTAAGAACATTCCTTTATTACATCAACATGCAAGGAATCTAGATATGATTAACCCTCATTATATTTAGAATGCACATGACTAACATAAGAAAGTACAAACCATGTGGCTATGATAACCACCAATTAACATATTAAGGTTATGATCATATTAAGTAGGTTATTTCACCATCATTCCATCCTATAAGAATGTTAAACATGAATACTCATCATTATGTATTTGCATTAGAGTTAGATTCAACAAGATACATTATATCAATGTTATTATTTAGCACTTATACCCAAATCCTAACTCACGACATCCCCATTGGATCATGGATACATAAGGTGAAGCATCACCATCACATTCCATACTATTCTCAAGTATGAACCCACACATAAATCAAGGTGAAGCCATTGGGTTATAGCATACTTGGATTTCAACAACAATAAGAGAGTACTCCATGATTGTATTAATCATTCAAGGACTATTCATACCCAATTACCATCATTTAATTATATTAAAGCTAGGTATAACAAGCTATACCTCATTAGGGTTACATATCAACACAATATGGTTATCATCCCTTCTATTCATATGTGTGAATAGGTAAGACTACCTTATTAAGGGTAACCCTCCATTTGCTCCATCATCATTCAACCCATATCACCATACCACAATGTCACCCAGAACCATTGGATGTTTAAAAGGTAAGACCATTGGTTGTTTACATAAGTAAACACCTTGAATGAATCATCTATGTTGCTACTTCACCATTTAACCCTAGACAACCTTTTTTTAACAACAATAAGGGTTCTGTTGAGAGTAGGGTAAAACCCACAATCGATTGTTCATTTAAAACCAGCCATCCATTGTAAAAAAGTAAGCTCCTTAAGTTGATCATATAAAGGAAACCATATAAATCACATTATTAGGACCAACATATTACATTAGCCATCATTCCACTTTATTGGAGGAATAAACATTAGATCTTGACCATTGGGTCAAGTTCATATATTAAAACCATCAATTACAGTATAGGTCCGACCATTGCATCAAGTGAACCAAGAAACCATTGGTCTAAGGCTTGATTGATGCTACAATGATATGATTAACTCACCATAGGTTGTGGAGATCTGATCCACCATCATTAGTTATCATTAAGTCACCATAGGTTGTTAGATCAGTACTATATTCATTAATCAACATCAAATGTTAAGCTAATGCCATCATTGATTGATAACATCAACATGGTACTTAATGGTTGATCATTAAACTTCTAATTGATCCAAAACCTAACCTAATGGGGTGACCATAGGTTATCACCATCATCTGACACCTTTGATCCTGACCATTAGTTGTCATGAAGACAACACCATAGGGTTGTTGCAATGGTACCATCATCGGGTCATGGGTTTATAGAAGAAATTAACTTTAAACCCTAAAATTGACCATTGGTTGATAGGTGCTTAACACCATAGGTTGTCAAACCAACCTGATCCAAGTCATATTATACCTTAGGAATAACATACACATTATCATAGGTTCATCTAGAACTGAAATCAGAACATGGAATATTAAAAAAATTGAAATCCAAGTCAAGCATAACTTTTTAGTGCATGGATCATAATTTTCAAGAAAGAACATGGGCTAGCAAGCTTATGGTAAGTAATAAACGTGGAGCAAGTTATAAAACTTGCCTCTAATGAGAATATGAAATCCCAAATAGAAGAAAACTTGAGCAGGTAGGGTAGGAAATTCAAGTATAAGCTATGAACTTGTCCATCTAGCACCTTTCTTCATCAAATGAGCAAACCCTAATCATAAGGAGCAAGAAAGGTAGGGTTTTAGTGCTTTAGAGAAATTTCTACCATATAAAAACAAGGTTCCGACCTGAAGAAAGGTAGGAGGAAGGATAAAAATGAAATAAACAGAGGAAAGAAGGGGATTCTTACCCTATTAGGTCAAGATCACTAGAAGGAAACTTTTCAAACCCTAAAAGGAAGTCAATTGCAACCCTAGATTCTTTTTTCAAGAAGATCCCCTCTTTCTTCTTCCTTGGATAGGAAATTCACAGAAGCACAGAGGGAGAATGAGGTTCATAGAAGGAGGGAAGTAATGGATAGAAAATGGCTCGTTTTGGTGCTTAGGGATAAGTATATGAAACTTTAAGATAAAGAAAAAGAAAAAGTTGAAGTTCTAGTATATTTCCAAGTGTACATGGCCTTAAACTATTAAGAATATACAAGAACACACATAAGCATCTCCCCCACCATCCATAGAGACATGCTTATCCCTTGTTTCTTGAATTTCCAAGCAAAACAAATAATTTATCAGTTGATAGCTACTAAAGGTAGCTCATCCATGAAGGGGTAAACCCTAAAATACCCTTGAGGAAAACACCTTCAAACCAAGGTTTAAATAGGCACCCCATGGATCAAAAGGATCAAGAATAATGATAGAATATCCAAGGAACATAATGCAAGTGATAGATTGAAAAGAAAACATCTTAATTGGGTAAATTGTAGAAAAGTCCAAAATGTGCATAAAATTGCATAACTTGCTCAAGCAGTATCCAAATTGGACCAAATTTGAAATTTAAGATTGTCTTATGATTTCAAAGCATATAAAAAGGTTATATTAGGGTTCTCAGTATTAAATTATGGTAATTAATCTTATACAACTTATTAAGCAAGTTTAGGGGCCTTACAAAAGTTGAGTCATGACTTGGTGAAATATTGATCTTGGCCCACTAGAGTATTGTACGCTGCAATATTCTAAAATGATAGTGAGGGCTATCAGTTTGATCAAAATAGTGGGAGCAATAATTAATTAAAGGCCTAATTAAATATCATCAAATTTTATTCAAATCAGATCAAAAGGAGTTTTGACAAAATGCAAATGTTTTCTCTTATAGAATCAAATGGCAAAGAAATCATCGTTGAAATCAGACAATTTAATTGAGATAAATTTACATATCTGGTTAAGGACTATGAGAAGTGTTCTGCATATTCCTAAGATACCAGAGCCTATAGAATCCGCTCTATGTACACTTAAGGCGTTGTTTGAGGCACAAAAGAAGAAGGATAGTTCCATGATAGTGATCAATGGAATGGAGTCCAAGGACACATGCAAGGCAGAGAAGCGTTCTCCCACCAAGTTGAAGTCCAAGTCTTCTACACTCAAAATATGAAGAGGATTAAGGGAATCAAGGAAGATGAAGTAAGAGATAGAGATCTCTACTTTCGGTGTATACGCAAGTGAGATTAACTTTACTACTTCTTCATCATGAGTACTTGATATCGGATGTGGATCACACATTTGTTCAAATGTGAAGGATCTAAAAGGAAGTAGGCCTTTAAAGAAAGGTGAGGTTGAACTATGTGTTGCTAATGGAGCAAGAGTTGCTTCTAGTGAAGTAGGAACCTATGAGTTATCTCTACCAAGTGGGCTGATAATAGAGTTACAAAAATACTATTATGTACCTGCCATAAATAGGAATATCATTTCTGTATCTTGTTTGGACAAGGATGGATTTGAATTTCTTATTAAGAATGGAAAATATTCCATTTCTAAAGATGGGATATTTTATGGCAGTGCCCCGATATCTTATGGTCTATATTTGATATATCTAAAGACAAATGTATACAAAGTAAACACCAAAAGACAAAAACTCAATGACTCAAACAAAACATACCATTGGCATTGTCGTCTAGGGCACATAAATGAGAATCACATATCTAGACTCCATAAAGATGGATATCTGGACTCCTTTTATTATGAATCAATAGAGACATGTGAATCTTATTTATTGGGCAAGATGACTAAGACTTCCTTTTCAGGAAAAGGTGAGAGAGTCAGTGATCAATTAGCACCCATACATACTGATGTATGTGGTCCTTTTAGAAAAAATGCTAGAGGTGGGTATCAATACTTCATTACCTTTACTGATGACTTCAGTAGGTATGATTATGTTTACTTGATGAAACATAAATCAAAAACCCTTGAAAGGTTCAAGGATTTCATGAATGAAGTACAAAACCAATTTGGAAAAAGTATTAAGGCACTTCGATCTGATCGAGGTGGAGAATACTTAAGCCAATAGTTTGAGGACCTTCTGAGAGCCTGTGGTATTATATCACAATGGACTCTACCAGGGACACCACAACATAATGGTGTGTCAGAAAGAAGGAATCACACATTACTGGATTTGGTGCAATCTATGATGAGTTTTGCTAGTCTTCTGACAACCTTATGGGGTTATGCTCTTAAAACCGCCGTGTTTACACTTAACTGAGTACTGTCAAAATCGGTTCAAAAGACACCATATGAGATATGGACATGGAAGCATTCCAAATTGTCTTTTATGAGGATTTGGGGGTGTGAAGCTTACTTCAAGAAAATGTTTCTTGAACAGCTTGGCCCTAGATCTGATAAATGTTACCTTGTTGGATATACCATGGAAACCAAGGGATATTACTTGTATAACCCGACTGACAACAAAGTGTTTGTTGCCAGAGATGTTACATTCCTTGAAAAAAAAATCGTTTCCAAAGGAATCAGTTGGAGATAAGTGGAACTCGAAGAAGTTTGAGATCAACAAGAAAACATTGAATCGATAGATGAACTAGAGGAATATAGAGAATCACAAGCTGTTGTGGAATCTCAAATTCCTCAAGTAACACAGGGACCTCGTAGATCTAGTAGGACACACCTTGAGCCGGAAAGATTTGGATATCTTGTGACTCAAGAAGGTGGTAAGTTGGTCATAAATGATGAGCCAACTACCTATATAGAAGCTATGCAGGGACCAGATTCTGAGAAATGGCTTGAGGCCATGAGAGCTGAGATGGAATCCATGTATACCAACAAGGTATGGACCTTGGTGGAACCACCTGAAGGGGTAAAACCCATAGGGTGCAAGTGTAACGACATGGATGGCAATGTGCAAACTTATAAAGGCAGGTTGGTTGCAAAGGGTTTCAGACAAGTTCAAGGTGTTGACTATGACGAAACCTTTTCACCAGTTTCCATGATTAAGTCCATCAAGATCATGCTTGCTATTGCAACCTACTATGACTATGAGATTTGGCAGATGGATGTTAAAATCATATTCCTTAATGGGAATCTTGTTGAGGATGTGTACATGACACAACCTGAAGGTTTTTATAAATCCAAAGGATGCAAATAAAGTATGTAAGCTGTAAAGGTCAATCTATGGATTGAAGCAAGCATCTCGGAGTTGGAATCTTCATTTTGACGAAGCAGTCAAAAATTTTGGCTTTAGTCAAAATGAAGATGAGCCTTGTGTGTACAAGAAGGTTATTGGGAGCATGACTACATTCCTCATATTTTATGTAGATGACATACTATTGATGCGGAATGATATCCCTATTTTACAAAAGGTAAAGGCATGGCTTGTAAATACATTCTCAATGAAATACTTGGGAGAAGCATCATATATCTTAGGAATCAAGATCTATAGAGATAGATCTAGAAGGCTTCTTGGACTAAGTCAAAGCACATACATTGACAAAGTGTTGAAGAGGTTCAGCATGGAGAACTCAAAGAGAGGAACATACCCATGAGGCATGGAGTTCCCGTCTCTAGAGCTCAATGTCCCAAATCTTGTGAAGATAGGGAATGCATGAACGAGATTCCATATGCATCAACAATTGGATCCATCATTTATGCAATGTTATGCACATGTCCTGATGTCTCATATGCACTCAACATGACGAGCAGATACCAGTCAGATCCCAGAGATGCTTACTGGACAACCATGAAGAACATCCTAAAGTACTTGAGAAGGACTAAGGATCAGTTCCTCATTTATGGCAGTGAGGAAGAGTTGGTGGTAAAGGGTTACACCAATGCAAGCTTCCGAACCGATAAAGATGATTAGAGATTGTAGTCAGGATTTGTGTTTTTCCTTAACAACAGAGTTGTGAGCTGGAAGAGTTCCAAGCAAGATACAGTTGCAGATTCTATGATAGAGGCTGGGTATATTGCTGCATCCCATGCGACAAAGGAGGCTGTGTGGATCAAGAGGTTCATCTCTGAACTTGGGGTGGTTCCTAGCGTCTGTGATGCAAGCTTTATTGTAACAACAATGGCGCTATTGCATAAGCTAAAGAACCCAGATCACATCAGCGGTCTAAGCACATACATCGGTGCTTCCATCTCATACGAGAGATTGTACAATGAGGAGATGTGAAGATTTGCAGAGTACCAAATGAAGACAATATTGATGATCCCTTGACTAAGGTAATTTCACAGCAGAAGCATGATGGTCATGCTAGATCACAAGGACTGAGGTTCATGGGTGATTGGCTCTAAGTGCAAGTGGGAGTCTGTTGGTATGTATGCTCATAGAGAAGTCATATGATGATTGTAATGGCATATTGTATAAATGATTTGAATAATAATAAAGGCAATTTCTGTCTATATGTTTTAACTATTTTTGAGATAATAGTATTACATGATAGATGTCTAGAGAATGACAAAACTCAATGACGTATGTCTTCAAGTACATGACTTGAATGATGAGATCATACAGATGTTAAGAGTATGTACATTCTCACTAATGTCCCTAGTCAGTTGTTATTGTGGAAATAACCATAGACATCAATAACACAGACGGCTAGAGTGTGTTTTGGTTGATGACAAAATCTCATTAGTAATGATATATGATATCAAACCAAGCACACAGATACATGTTAAAGAATAGTGTATCAGACAGACCCACCATAAGAGTGATGCATGGAAAACACACTTGGTTAGTCAGGATAATCCCTTATAGTATTGGTGGTGACTGTAGTTCTTTGACCTAAAATCACTACACTCATCACTTGTGGTTGGGTACACTTTGAAATCATCTAATGCACTCCTAAAACATGAATTGTTATAACGGTGATGATTGGGTGACTTTGACACATGGGGACTTGACTATGAGTGATAGATATGGAATTTATCCCTCCTAAGGGAGTGTGATATCCTGGCCACTTGAGGAGTGAGACTGAGAAATGCATGGCCATGCACATGTAGATCAATATATGATATTGAGCTTACATATATCTCATATAGTCTACCATGAGTCAATAAACATGGATTGAACATTTGTAGAAGATGACAAGACCATGTCTCGAGTTCAATCTGGATATTAGTGACAAAGGAACTATACATTCACTGTAACACCAATAACAAATTGTAGGTTGAAAGTTGTTCTCCAACTTTCCTCTTCACTTGGGTAGCACTGATGTGCAACTAGGCACCACTCTTTGCTTGTGATGCCATAAGTTAGTTATTGACTCACTGCCAATATGAAATGGAACCTATAGGGTCACACACATAAGATTATCCTGGAAGAGGAGTTTATCCATGAATGATGTTTAGATTGATTACTAAAGTGTTTAGGTACTCAATTAAACATTAAATCAATAGACTTAACTCAGAATCATCAAGTTCAAGTGTTGAACCATTTGATTAGAGTGTCAGATTGATTGAGAATTGCATTGACTGAGTTTTGCACAACATGGACCACCAACTGACCGGTTCACTGGGTGAACTGATCGACTGATGGTCAGTGAGATGATCGGTTCACTCTAGTGAACCAATCGGTTCACTTGGACCAACCGAGCAGGTGTTGGGTTTCCCAGTTTGTGAGAAAAGATTTTCATTTTACTTGTTTAATTTGATTGGGACAAGAATTAATATTTGTATTAATTAGAAATGAATAAGGAAAGTCAATTGTGGACAAGTCTGGGAAGTGAAAAGACCGGTTCACTAAGTGAACCGACCGGTTCAAAAGTGAACTAAATGGCTCACCTGCCCAAACGACCGGTTTGCCTAGCGCAGTACAATCAGTTCATGGAAAATCTGGACCCTTCTACTCCCACACAGATTGGGAACCCTGACCCTATCCTCTACTATAAATAGAGGGGTATAGGGGCTTCTCAGAACATACAACTCAAACCATCAGTTGCTCTACAAAGTTGTTGTGCTCTCTGGTTGTGGTAACCGAGAGAGCCCAAGCAAGTTCTACCTGTCCAGGGAGGAACAACAAGGAAAAGACAACTACAGAATAGCAACTGGTTGTGGAAGAGTGTGTCGGAAACTAGTATGGCAACAGAGGGGGACGACTCCTTCTAGTCTGTCCATCTCAGGACGACTAGAGTTCTCGATAGTCCATGTAGACTATCTATAGAGGTGGAAGATTTCTGCCACTCCGGAGGATGACTGTCAACCATAGTCCGGGTCTACACCAGGAGCTGCACATACGTCATCGGAGACTAGGGGGTTGAAGACCGCACTAGCTGCGAGGTATTGCCTCTGACCAAGCCTCAAGACTAGGTATATCTCACTAAACCATCTTTTATATTGAATAGTTGTTGACGCGATATGCTAGTTATGAGTTTTTGGTTACATAAATTTTTTTTCCGCTGCCTGTTGTGTCCCAAAAAACCCAACACATTGTGGGCACTGATTTGACAAAAGTTATTCTTAATTTCTTCTGTAATGGCAAACATCTCAAATATTGTAATCGAACTTTCATAACTCTGATCCCTAAGTCAAAGTCTGCTAATTCTCTAAAGGACTTCAGACCTATTTCCCTCTGTAACTTCATCTACAAAGTGATAATGAAAATTTTGACAAATAGATTGAAGCTTATTTTGCCGATTTTAATTGACCCTGGTCACCATGCTTTTATTCATGGTAGAAGGATCAGGGATGCTATTCTCCTTGCAAATGAAGTCATAAGTTCTTTTTCTAAAACTAATGGCAACCACATGTGCATTAAAGTTGACCTCTCCAAGGCTTATGACTCTGTCAGTAGGGAATATATTATCTTAATCATGAAGATAATGGGTTTTCTAGGTTGCTGGCTTTAATGGATTGAAGTTTTCTTATCCTCTACTTCCTACCAGATTCTTGTTAATGGTTCTCCTTCTACTCCTTTCACTACATCTAATGGAGTCAGACAAGGTGATCCAATTGCACTTTATCTTTTTGTTATTGCAATGCAAGGTCTGTCGGCTATAATCAATATGAGATTCAATTCAAGAACTTCCTACCTCTTTTGAATAACAATGCAAGTGTATCTCATGTTGTTTTTGCTGATGACTTACTTTTATTCTCAAAATTTGACCCCAAATATGCTCTGTCTATCAAAAAATCCTAAATTCATTTTCTTCTATTTCTGGCCTCAAGTTGAACACTACTAAGAGCCAATTGTTCCTTAATCCTGGTAGTTTCACTCTGGATATTTCTCACATTTTGGGCATTCATGTTAATTTCTTCCCAGTCACTTATCTTAGTCTTCCATTATTTACTAGAAGATTGACTAAGTCTATGTGTAGTCCCATCATTGATAAAGTCTCTTCTAAGATGGATTCTTGGAAGTGTAGACTACTTTCTATGGCAGGAAGGGTTGAGTTAGTCATCTCGACTCTATCTTCCTATCATATCTTCTAGTTTGTTTCCTTTCCACTCCCCAACTCAATGATCACTGAGTTGGAGAGGAAGTTCAGGAACTTCATCTGGGGTTATACTGAAAATAAAAAGCACCTGCACCTGATTTCTTGGTCTCAAATTTGTAAACCCAAAGCTGAAGGTGGTCTCAATGTTCGTAGTATTAGTTATTGGGCTACTACAGGGATTATTACAAACCTCTGGGATGTGGCTTGTGATAAAAATTCTTTATGGGTCAAATGACTTCATGGAAAATACCTTTTGTATGATTCCATTTGGTCAGTGAAGCCTCAGTCCTATGACTCCTGGCTATGGAAGAAATTATTCAAACAGAGAGAAACTCTCCTGCAACACGTCCAATTTCATGTGGGAAATGGTTCTCGCTTCTTTTTATGGAAAGATCCATGGTGTGATGAAGGTACCTATCTAGCTGACCATGTTGATGTTCAGTTCATGCATAGGCCGGGGAAAGGCGAAAAATGTCATGTGGATGCTTGTATGAGTAATGGTGACTGGTTTGTCCCTAACAATATATGTGGTGGTGACAATGTTCTTCAGACTCTGAAGAAGCTTGCTATTCCTAATGCTACTTCTACTGATCATATTCTTGTGAATGGCAAAGACACCTTGTCTTTAAAAGATTGCTGGAATATTTGTAGAACTAGTAGCCAAAAATCTCTGTTGGACTGCCGATACCTGGAGCAACTTGATTCCTAGGAATATATCTATCTTTTTGTGGACATGCTACCTCCAACGTCTGCCTTCTCATGATATTCTAAAGAAATTTGAATTCCAATTACCTTTTGTGTGCTATCTCTGCTGGAATAACGTGGAGGACAGTCAACACTTGTTATTCTCCTACTGCTATTGTTCAGAACTATGGATCTCTTTTAGCTTGAACTATGGTCCTGCTCCTACGTGCCTTGATGATATTCTTTCTCTTAATAAGAGAGCCAAGACTGCTGCTTTCTTTCTCATTTATAATATTTGGAATGAGAGGAATAGAAGGGTCTTCACTTAGAGATCGTGTGATCCCAAAGGGGTCTAGTCTATGTGTATTCGTGATATAAAGAGCATGTACAAATAGCTATCTTTTTCTTCTTTTTGTACAATTGTTAGCTTTTTAGCTCTGTAAAGAGTTTATAACTCTGTTGGGTTTAATAAAAGAAGGAGGCACACATGGTTCAGTGAAAAAAAAAAGACATACAACGTCAGAACCAGTGTAGAAATAAACATTGTATTTAAAATGACACCTAAATTTTCATATTACATTGGTTTTAGTTCGAAAATGACTTAATGGTGTAGCATTTCTACGTCAAATTTGCGACCAAAACTGACATCACACTTCTATAAAAACTCAAACCATGTTGGTTTCCTTTGCAAAATCAAAGTAATATCCTAATTTGAAGGGAACAAATATTTTACGGGAGTGCCGTAGGAATATTAGAACATTGGTTTTATTCCGTAAATTAGACTTCATAGTTGATGCTAATTAAATTTTGACTTAGAAATATTACGTTAGTTTTAGTTATAAAAACTGACACCATAGACTTTTTAGAGGATAATTTTATTTTGTGGGTAGCATAGTTGGGGAAGTTATTTTATTAATTTATATGAAATCGATGCGATATTTTATGGTCGCCAAATTTGTTGGAAACATGTATTCCACAAACTATTTGTAAAGAAAGTTTTAAGTTAACAAATCGATGTAGTCACAAAAACAGTCTCCAAGTTTTTTTTTTCTCGATGGCCATTGCCGATTTACTATGACACTACAAAAAGTTTTAAGTTAACATATCGATGTAGTCACAAAAGCAGTCTCCAAGTTTTTCTTTTCGATGGCCATTGCTGATTTACTATGACACTTTCGATTCTGAAACTGACGTTGATGCCTTTTTGTCGCGTTCTTTCACAGTATTGATGTCAGATCTATTAGCGCCACAAGCCAAAGATTTACTAGTGAATGCATATTGTTGGTGATTTCTTCACTATCATCAACCTTTGCATGGGATGATTTCTCCCTTAATTTTCTACACATTGCTGATGTTGGCTAGAGCATCATTTTCCCCTCATTTCCAGCTCAAGATGGAGTTGCGGGTCCATTTCTATTTCACAACGTCAACCCTGACTTTGCAAGCTTAAGCGACATATACTTATGTGGTCCACATGCAAGTGGGTTCGCATTAGATTCATTAAATTTAGGACCATATTACCAATTCTTGGTACCCACACTTGATATAAGCGGGATCCCTCTCTGTAGGGGTGGGTTGTAATTGTTAATTGAACCACCTAATGATATATTTGTGACATAATAATAAGTTTTTGAACATTTTCAATCTGTAAAGATTATGCATTAAAGTATTACAAACATATTAAACAAAATGGATACATATATGGTACATGTACTAGCGTACATATTTCTTTATACCTACTCTCTCACACACATACAATATTCATATGCTAGTTCTTTTACCTTTATTCTTGTATAAGTCCAAAAGCTTAAAACTGAGTTAATCTACATGCAAAAATGAAGTCAAAGGCTATCGTCCGAACTAATGTACTCTAGAAAACGTACATCTAACTCATTTCGAAAAAGTAACACTTTGATGCATACAAACTTCCCATATGGTGAAGCCTTCAACCACATGACCATTAGTGAACTCATGGCTTCAACGTGATACTTGTTGTTGTGAAGTCATTTTTTCCTAAACCCATATACCATATGTGATTGTTATAAGAAAAAATTGAAATTTCAATCCAAATACGTGTTAGTTTTTGTTTTGAGAGAAAATAAGAGTTAGTTTGTTCGGTGTAGTCCAGTAGAAATCCAATACTTTCAATCTATACAAGAGCTAGCTTGTTCGGTGTAGTCCAACTGCAAAGTGTTATTTTGCAAGCTATTTGCGATCCACCACACACCCAACCAACCAAACCCTCAACTTTTACAATATTCAGATAAGGTGCAAAGGTCGATTGAAATGACCTTGAAAGTACTTGGTAAAATTTATTTTCTATAAAAGATGAGTATTGCTATCTGGAGAGAATATGGGACGAGAAGCCGAACTGATAATTTTGTCATTAGCCTCTTTGTTCCCAAATAGGCGTGGTGTGCTGTCTAAAAATTTGATCAATTGAAAAATGTGGCAAAGAGAGGGAGTGGAGGGGAAGTGGGAAGAGGGAGTGGTTGTAGGAGAGAGAAAAAGAAGAAGTTGTTTTTGCTAAAAAAAATTAAATTGTAATTGTTTTTTTTACAATAAGACCAATATCGACATACTTATAAAAATAAAATATAGAATCTAATAGAGGAGAAAGAAAGTGTTAAAAAAAGAGGAAAGAAGAATTTATTTTGCTTATAATTTTCAGTTTTTAATTATATTTTTTACGAAATAAAAATCACTAGATTTCGTACAAGAAATATGTTCCAATAAGATGAATGTCGACATACTTATGATATAAAAATAAATGACACTACTTCCTTCCTATTCCTCGTACTTTCTTTGTCTTATAAACAATAAATTAGATCAAAGATAATAACTAATTGGACCAGAGATAACATTAAATTGGACCAGAGATAATAATGAATTAGACCATAGATATCAACTCAATTAAAAATAATAATAAATCGGAGATAACAACTCTGTTTGACCAAAGATAACAAAAAATTGGACTGGAGATAACAACAAATTGGACAAGAGAAAACAAAAAATCAAACCAACTATAACAACATCTCTTTGTGATGAATTAAATGAGAAGGAGAGAAAAAATAAAAGAACCAGACCAGATATAACAACAAATTGAATAAAAGATAATACTCAAATTGGACCGAAGATACCAACTCAATTGTTTGGCCAAAGATAACAACTCAAATTGGACCTGAGATAACAACTTAATTGTTGGTCCAGAGATAGCAACTCAATTGTTGGGCCAGAGATAATAACAAATCGAACCAGTTATAACAACACATCTCTTTGTATTTTCTCTCTTGTAAAAATAATAAATTAGACTAGAGACAACTATGTGGACCAGATGTAATAACAAACTGTACCAAAGAAAACAAAAAATTTGACCAGAGTAACAATACATTGGGCCGAAGATAACAACTAATTTTTTAAAAAATAATGGCCCAAAGATTACAACTCAATTGTATAACAACAAATTGGACCGCAGATAAAAATAAATTGGACTATTGATAACAACGAATTGGACCGAAGATAATAACAAATTGGACCAGAGATAACTAATTAAAGCAAAAATAACAATAAACTAGACAATAGATAATAATGAGTGAGACTAGATATAATAATGAATTGGACCAGAGATAACAAAAAATTAGACCGGAGATAACAACTCACTTGATCAGAGATGATAAAAATTGCACGAGAGATATCAACCAAATAAAGCAGAGACAACATCAAATTAGACCCCAGATAACAACCAACTGGACCATAGATAAAATCAAATTGGAATAGAGATAACAACACATTGGACCACAAATAACAATGAATTGGACCAGAGATAGCAATAAATCAAACCAAACATAACAACTTATTGGATTTGAAATAACAAGAAATAAAAGTAGAAATAACATCAAAATGGATTAGAGATACTAATGAATTAGACCACACCAGAGATAACAACAAATTAGACCAGATATAAAAATAAAATGGACCAAAGATAATAACAAATTAGAGTGGAGATAACAACAAATTAGACAATAGATAACAACAAAATAGATTAGAGATAACAATAAATTGAACAATAGATAACAACAAAATAAAAAAGGCAATACTTCCCTCCTATTCTATGCATTCACTTTCTCTTACAAAAGTAATAACTTGGACCAGAGATAACAACAAATTGGACCGTTATAACAACAAATTGAATCAGAGATAACATCGAATTGGATCAAACATTACAAAAAATTGGACCAAAGATAGAGACAAACCAGACCCATGATAACAACACATCTCTTTGTGATGAGAGAGAAGAATAAAACATTGGACCAACGATAACAATAAATTAGATAAGAGATAACAACCGAGACAATAATCCAACACAAAGATAACAATTAGACTAAAGATAACACATCTATTTTTCATGTATATTATATTTATCAAAAGTATGTCAACACTGGTCTTGTTGAAATATACTTTTTGTAAAGAATCTAGTGTTTTTTTATTTTAGCAACGTTCATTATGGAATGGAAGGTATAAATAAAATAAATTTCTCTCTCCTATTTTTTCTTCTTCCAATGACTCTCTCTCCTCTTTTAAATTATATATTATATTTCTCAAAAATATCTCAACATTGCTCTTATTTTAACGTATTTTTTTAAGGGATATAAATATTTTTATTTTGTCAAAAAATTATTATAGTTTGAAAGTTGTTAGTAAAAAATCTTTTTTTTCAGTAGCCATTCTCTCTCCTCACTCCCTCTCCTCCCTCTCCCTCTCTCTCCCACATTTTCCATCTATCCCCTTCTCTCCACTCACACTCTCATATTTTCAATCATCCCATGTTTTCCAATAACTCTCGAATATTTTATTTGACTCTCGAATATTGTTTTCCAATAACTCTGCTTGTCATGCTGCATAGACTCCAACAAACAAATATCATTCGATTCCGCCTCCGTCTCACCTCTACTTATCATTGTTCATAAAATATTAGCTAATGATACAACATGGTTAAAATAGGTCCAGTGCGGTCAATAAGATTGAACATGATTTGTTACTTTTTATAGTCGTGGTGAGATATTCAGATATGTAAGTAGTCCCTAGTATACATATAATAATTAGATCTCTGACCCCAATTTGGTTGGAAATCTGATCCGGATCAGGTGTTCTCTTTTTACACTATTTAAGTGCTAATTCCGACTAATCCATTCCAATTATAATCTTGCGTTGTTTGAAGAAATCAGACTGACGAGGTCCATTTCTGATTTTGTAATCATCTAATCCAGACCAAGTCAGTCCTACCTTATTAGAATTTTGAGATCCGGTCCAGACTTGACTCTGGCTTATATGTTATTTTGCTTTATATACAACACTGAAAAGTCGGATTCAGTTGCCAAATAAAAACATGACCAAATTCAGATGAATTAATCCGGATCTATCAAATAACCCAAAGTCCGTAATTTTATAATCTCGGTGTCGAATCAAACAAGTCCATTGTCCGAACTAGATGTATATATTTAGCAGAAATTACTTGGTATATAACCTCGAGCTTCTAAGAAGCATCCTTGTTTTGCTCTTCTAGAGCGTGAGTATGCATTATTTTTTTCCTCGCAATTTTTCTTCTTCAGTATAATAATATCTATACTTATATTAGTGGCCCAGGAACCGATGGTTGCTGTAAATATATTATTATATACAACGAACTGGTGCGTAGTGATAGAAAGTTGAACCTTACGCCTACGGCCGCCAGAGTCTAGAAGCTGACTGATAGTACTGCGCGGTCCCAAGTCCCAACTAAGAGAAATTTTCCTGTAGCGTTCATTGTTCTGAAGTCACCATCTCTAGAAGCTGATGACAAGTTTCTCTTGCACCGGACTGGATTTCGCATGCTAGATTTCATCCGTTACAACAGCCGTGGTAGCAGCCACAAATCGCCGTAAACTGAAACAAATCACCCGTTTATGTACGGAAAACGTCGACTTTTTCTTTGTCAAGCAAATATCTTTCCGAGGTATCTAGCTCTCTTTTTCTTTTCCGCGTAAGGACTGTTTACATATAACACGGTGACATCTACTTGAATCAATACATAGGAGCCGAGCCTCTAGAGAGGCATAGCTTTCAGCGTCATCAGCATCTGGCATGCCAGCATGAGAACGAGGACAGCCTCTAGCAATCAAAGATAGGGTATTAGTCAAAGAGTTGTTAATAAGTTCAGAACGTCTTTGCCGCTGACAGAGATTTTAACTTTGTACTTGCTGTCTGTGTCATTAATTACAATTTATCAGAAAAAATGCGAGTCACTATAACGTTGTTCGTTATTTTGATCAGGACCTAATCATGTCAAGAAGGCACGTACAACTAGAATAAGTGGATTCCTCTTAAATCTATATTCTTTATGCTAAGTTTATGATACTTGAAACAATGTTGAGAGTATAAATCTGTATTGTTGGAGTTGGGGGATGCGCATTTTTTTAATAAAGTGATTTAGTAATTGTTTTGTTATCTAATTTAAGTTGTCATGTACACCCAAAGACACCGCAAAAGCCTACTATAACACGATCTTTTCATGTTTCAAGGCATCTAAGTTATCTCAATGGCAAGTTCTTGCTTCCCTATATACTGACCATGAACAATAACTTTTATTGCTATTCCTATTCATGGTCGGAAATAATCCATGACGCTGGTTTAATACAAATTTATTCTACATTTTTGACTCCTGACTCCTCTATATCTAGCTAACGAGCCTAGTCCCCCATTGTCATTCTGCAGAATTTTATTCTTTTGATGACTATGTTGCACACTATAGGATCCACACGGGATTAAAATTCTGCCATGATATAGTTTGAAATATACTCTTTGACATAATTTCCCGTGCCATGATAGAAGCCTTAAAAGAGGCCACAGTCACCTTTATAGGGACACATCGTGTTGGCTTCTACAAAGACCTAACAAATATCTTATTATGTGATTGGAATGACGGCTTTTACATATCTTGACTAGTCAGGTTGATGAAAATGCTTGTGTGGCAAAGAGTCAAAAATAAAAATTGAACAATTAAATATGGAAAGAACTGATAAAAAATTCTAGTCAAGTATTACATACAATTTAAATAAACTAGGATAATGTTGTCTTTTACACCCCAAGAGTCTTGCGTAGCTATTGAGTCAATGGCATAAAAATCCGAAATTACCCTTGTGCAACAGATTGCTCGATTGAGCCTTTATGTGTAGAAAAGGGATTTGATTCCCTTACATTTTCTCCATCTCTCTCGCGCAAAGAGCTTATGCAAACCTATTGATCTTTCCTCCAAATCCAAAAAGACATGGTCGTGCTAGTGAATCTAATGCTTCCAGATATTTCCCCAAGCAATGTCAGACATGTCAAGCCGAGGCTCAAGTCCTGAGGTGCATTGGTGTACAAGTTTGAGAACTGTGACCATTGTCAAAGGCTATCAATGGGGGAAGCTACTTAACATAAAGCATTGATTCAATTTGTGCGGTGCTGAAAATATTTTAAAACAATTGTGATGTAAAAAAGACCCTCATAGAACTAAGCCGAACTAAGAAAACAAGAGAAACAAGGGATGCAAAACTCTTTTTCTTTTCCGCTAAAGGACTTCTTTACATATAACACTTTGACATCTACTTAAAGAAAAACATAGGAGTTGAGCCTCTAGAGAGGCATCACTGTTAGCGTCATCAACATCTGGCATGCCAACCTGAAAGGGAGGAGAGCCTCTAGCAGTAAAAAATAAGATATTAGTCAAAGGGTTGTTATTAAACTCTGAACATCTTTGCCGCTGACAAAGAGGTTTTAACTTTATATTTGATGTTAGTGTCATTAATTACAATTTTTCTTTGAAAATGCAATTCTCTATAACGTTGTTCGTTATTTTGATCAGAACCTAATCATGTTAAGAAGACACATACAACTAGAATTAGTGGATTCTGGTAAATCTGTATTCTTATTTCTAAGTTTATTTAGCTTGAAACAATGTTGAGAGTATAAATCTGTATTATTTTGGGTTTTGGGATGTGCATTTTTTAGTAAAGTTATTTAATAGTTTTTGTTTTATCTAATTAAAGTTTTCATGTACACCCAAAGACACCGCAAATGTCTATTATAACATGATCTTCCAGTGTTTCAAGGCATCTAAGTTATCTCAATGGCAACAAACTATTCTTGCTTCCCTATATACTCACCATGCATAAGAACTTTTTTTACTATTCCTATTCATGGTCTGAAATAATTCATGATACCAGTTCAATACGAATCTATTCTACATTTTTGACTCATTAACCCTACATATCTAGCTAACCAACCTACTAGCCTAGTCTCACTTTATCATTTTACATAACTTTATTCTTTCAATGACTAAGTCGCACACTATGGGATCCACTCGGGAATTAAAATTCCAGCATGATATAGTTGGGGATATCCTCTTTGACATAATTTCCCATGCTATGATAGAAGCCATAAAAGAGGCCACAATCACCTTTATAGGGACACGTGGTGATGGATTCTACAGAGACCTAACCGATATGTTATTATGTGATTGAGATGATTGCTTTTATAAATCCTGAACAGTCAAAATTGATGAAAATGCTTGCGCGACAAAGAGTCAAAAAAAATTTGAACAATTAAATACTGGGGAGAAAAGACAAAAAATTCTAGTCAAGTGTTACATACAATTTAAATAAACAAGTATAATGTTGTCTTTTATGCCCCACGAGTCCTGGATGGATATTGAGTCTAAGGAAGAAAAACTCTAAATTGCCCTTGCACAATAGATTGCTCGATCAAGCCTTTATGGGTAGCAAAGGCATTTGATTCTCTTACATTTTCTCCATCTCCTCGTACAAAGAGTTTCTTCAAACCTTTTGATCTTTGCTCCAAATCCAGAAAACTTGGTCATGTTAGTGAATCTGTAAGACCCCTGACCTTCCTTTATGGATGAACATGCTTTCTCATCATAATTGATGTTGAGAGTATAAATTTGTATTGTTGGAGTTGGGGGATGTGCATTTTTTTAATAAAGTGATTTAGTATTTGTTTTTATCTAATTTAAGTTGTCATGTACACCCAAAGAAACCGCAAAAGCCTACTATAACACGATCTTTTCATGTTTCAAGGCATCTAAGTTATCTCAATGGAAAGTTCTTTCTTCTCTATATACTGACCATGAACAATAACTTTTATTTCTATCCCTATTCATGGTCTAAAATAATCCATGACGATGGTTTAATACAAATTTATTCTACATTTTTGACTCCTGACACCTCTATATCTAGCTAACGAGCCTAGTCCCCCATTGTCATTCTGTAGAATTTTATTCTTTTGATGACTATGTTGCACACTATAGGATCCACACGAGATTAAAATTCCTCCATGATATAGTTTGAAATATCCTCTATGACATAATTTCCCATGCCATGATAGAATCCTTAAAAGAGGCCACAATCACCTTTATAGGGACACATCGTGTTGGCTTCTATAAAGACCTAACAGATATCTTATTATGTGATTGGAATGACAACTTTTACATATCTTGACTAGTCAGAATTGATGAAAATGCTTGTGTGGCAAAGAGTCAAAAATAAAAATTGAACAATTAAATATGGGAAGAACTAATAAAAAATTCTAGTCAAGTATTACATACAATTTAAATAAACTAGGATAATGTTGTCTTTTACACCCCAAGAGTCTTGCGTGGCTATTGAGTCAATGGCATAAAACCCCTAAATTACCCTTATGCAACAGATTACTCGATTGAGCCTTTATGTGTAGCAAAGGGATTTGATTCCCGTACATTTTCTCCATCTCTCTCATGCAAAGAGCTTATGCAAACGTATTGATCTTTGCTCCAAATCCAAAAAGACATGGTCGTGCTAGTGAATCTAATGCTTCCAGAGATTTCCCCAAGCAATGTCAGACTTGTCAAGCCGAGGCTCAAGTCCTGAGGTGCATTGGTGTACAAGTTTGAGAACTGCGACCATGGTCAAAGGCTATCAATGGAGGAATCTACTTAACATAAAGAATTGATTCAATTTGTGTAGTGCTGAAAATATTTTAAAACAACTATGATGTAAAAAAGACCCTCATAGAACTAAGACAAACTAAGAAAACAAGAGAAACAAGGGATGCAAAACTCTTTTTCTTTTCCGTGAAAGGACTTCTTTACATATAACACTTTGGCATCTACTTAAAGCAAAACATAGGAGTTGATCCTCTAGAGAGGCATCACTGTCAGCGTCATCAACATCTGGCATGCCAACTTGAAAGGGAGGAGAGCCTCTAGCAGTAAAAAATAGGATATTAGTCAAAGGGTTGTTATTAAACTCTGAACATCTTTGCCGCTGACAAAGAGGTTTTAACTTTATATTTGATGTTAGTGTCATTAATTACAATTTTTCTTTGAAAATGCAATTCACTATAATGTTGTTTGTTATTTTGATCAGGACCTAATCATGTCAAGAAGGCACATACAACTAGAATTAGTAGATTCTGGTAAATCTGTATTCTTATTTCTAAGTTTATTTAGCTTGAAACAATGTTGAGAGTATAAATCTGTATTATTTTGGGTTTGGGGATGTGCATTTTTTAGCAAAGTTATTTAATAGTTTTTGTGTTATCTAATTAAAGTTTTCATGTACACCCAAAGATACTGCAAATGTCTATTATAACATGATCTTCCAGTGTTTCAAGGCATCTAAGTTATCTCAATGGAAACAAGCTATTCTTGCTTCCCTATATACTCACCATGCATAAGAACTTCTTTACTATTCCTATTCATGGTCTAAAATAATCCATGACACCAGTTCAAGAACACTATGGGATCCACTCGGGAATTAAAATTCTAGCATGATATAGTTGGGGATATCCTCTTTGACATAATTTCCCATGCTATGATAGAATCCATAAAAGAGGCCACAATCACCTTTATAGGGACATGTGGTGATGGATTCTACAGAGACCTAACCGATATGTTATTATGTGATTGAGATGATTGCTTTTATAAATCCTGACCAGTTAAAATTGATGAAAATGCTTGCGCAATAAAGGGTCAAAAAAAATTGAACAATTAAATACTGGGGAGAAAAGACAAAAAATTCTAGTCAAGAGTTACATACAATTTAAATAAACAAGTATAATGTTGTCTTTTATGCCCCACGAGTCTTGCATGGATATTGAGTCTAAGGAAGAAAACCCTAAATTGCCCTTGCACAATAGATTACTCGATAAAGCCTTTATGGGTAGCAAAGACATTTGATTCTCTTACATTTTCTCCATCTCCTCATACAAAGAGTTTCTTCAAACCTTTTGATCTTTGCTCCAAATCCAGAAAGCATGGTCATGTTAGTGAATATGTAAGACCCCTGACCTTCCTTTATGGATGAACATGCTTTCTCATCGTAATTGGATTCTTAAAACCCTAATCAATCCCTAAGTTGTGCTTTCTTATCATGTCACAAGCTTAAGTTTGAAGTTTGGTCCAATTTGAACATTATTTGAGTAGGTTATGGGATATGTGCTTGTTTTGGGCTTTTATGTGATTTACCCATCTCTGGGATTTTTCTTGTAATTTTTCACCTACTTGTTATGCTTCACATGTTTTATATCATTTTGATATAGTGGTGCTTTGGGATTCCTTGTTACATCTTGGTTTGAGTGGTGACATCTAGCCTTGTGTTGAGATTAGGGTTTGCTCTCTTTGATGTCTTAACTCAATGGTTGGCCTTGAGTGTTGGGACCCACTGAGACACCTAGTGTTGGAGGTATCTAAGGTTTCAAGTGGTTTCTAGTGTTGGTGGTCACCAAGGTTTCATGTGATCCACCTAGGGTTGGCGGTTAATGAGACTTCTAACTCATCATGGTCGCCAAGATTCCTAGGTTGGCGGTCGTTTGGTTTTCTGATCATCTTAGTCATCAAGAATCTGGTCCATCTTGGTCTCCAAGAATGTGTCCCATCTTGGTCGCCAATATTTTGTTTGGTCAGCTTGGTTGCATGCATGAGGTGTTTTGACCTTGGACACATGGCAGGAAAGGCTAGAGACTTCTCCTTTATTTTCTCTCTCACCCTAATCCCTATATATACTTCCCTCCTTGCATGCAAACAAGTTCCTTACACACCTATCTCTCTCTCTTCTTCCTTTCTTCTTGGAGCTTGACCCCTTGTTTGGTGGAGAAGAAGGATCCAAGGTAGAAAAGCCTTGTCTATCTTGCTTGCATGTGCATCTATGATTTGGATTCAACCTTGTTGAGGTCGTTTGGTGCTTCCTTGCTTTGCTTCTTTGTGTTGGTAAGTCATATCTCCCTCTTTTCCATTGTGTTTCTTTCTTCCCCATCTTCTTATTGATTTCTCTTGGTCGTATCCATGGTGGAGTTTGTACTGGAGGTTGAGGACACCTTCTTTCTTTCTTCCTTGACCTAGGGTTTGCTTCTTTTTGGAGAAGGAGTTATCTTGGTTGAGTGGAGTGTTGAATCTAGGGTTTCTGTCTTTCCTTTCCTCAAGCTACCTGTCTTTTTGGATCTTCATCTTCATCTTGGAGGCAAGTTATATAACTTTCTCCATGTTTGTTGTTTACTCTTATCTTGCATGTACATGATATTGCCCTAAAACGTAGTTCCAAGTAGAAAGACGCCATATTTGCCTAGGGTTGAACTTAGATGGTAGATCTTGACTCCAAACCTGATGTGTGTTTCTTCCTTGAAGATAGACAAACCTAGGCCTTGCATATGGGTGTGACTCCAAGTTTCTTGATGAAATTTGACTCTATGGTTGTCAAGTTTTTGAATTCAATGTGGTTGCCAAGTTTTTGAACTCATCTGGTCATTGATATTTTGAACTCATGTTGTTACCAAAATTTTGATTCCATGATGGTCTCCAAGATTTTGAATCCATGTTGGTCTCCAAGATTTTGGATTCCATGGTCAATGAGTTTTTGAACTCTTAGTCATCACCAACTTTTCTAACTTTTGGTGGTCGCCAAGCTTTCTGACTCTTGGTGGTCGACGAGAAATATAACCCTAGTGGTTGCCAAGAATCCTAACCATAGTGTTCAATGATGATTCTACCGTAGTGGTCACCAAGAATGCTAACCCTAGTGGTCAATGTGATTTTTGACCCTAGTGTTGGCTAAGATTTCTAACCCTAGTGCTCTCCAAGGTTTTTGACCCTAGCGTTTGCCAAGTTTCTGATCCTATGGTCGATGAGTTTTTTGATCCTATAAGTATGAGTCTAGAGTTTTGGTTGTATGGAATAAGATAATTATGTTTGACCTTATGCCTTCATGATTCAATAAAAATGCTAAAATATAGGGTTTATCCTTGATTGTTGTTTTGTAACTTCATGTCAACCTACCTTGTTTAACCTAACCCTATACAAATAGTTGATGATGATTAATCATACTTAGCTTCTTTGTATGATTTGTGTGATGAAGGATTGCTCCCACAATGTTGTTGTAACCCTAATATGTTTTCATATGAATAGCATGATCTCCTTAATGCAATGTTATTTTGATTTTATATGTCACATGTATGGTGATGGTTTGATGAACCTTTGGTAAGGAATGGAAATATAATGATGTTCTTACAGGGAATGATGTAATGGTCTTAATGACTTTTGGTCATGGTTGATCCCTTATGGAGGTGTGATGCTCTTCATGATGTGACAATGATTGGTAATATGAGATGATGTGATAAGAATTATATTTCATACGTTCTATATCTTTTGTAGTTGTAACATAAGCATGTTTTGTAGAACTCTTTTAGGGGTTGTATGTAACTTGATTGATGCAGCCTTAACTCACCCAATTGTCATTAACTAATCAAGTAAAACCCTAATCACATAGTGCCCTATGTTGTAGATCCATTCCACTGTCAGGACTTACTGTATGGTGAAACGAGTATTCCTCTAATGGAAGCTCAGAGTCATACATTGTTGAGTATATGCATATTTTTTAGGATGGATACAATCATACCTTGGCAGGAGCACGGTCGAGGCCATATCTCAGATGATTACGATTCGGTATATATGATGTTCTTGAGGAAAGTTGTGGTTGTATCTCAGATGATAGGGTTTGTATAACCTGGTTACTAGTGTCGTGACCTATATACCAAGGAGGACTATGCTATTTGCATCTTGACTATATATGTCGATGCGGCTAACTCTTACTGACCAAGGGAGGATGAGATCTTAGGATTGTGACTCTCCTAGATCTTGTATGGAACTGAATGGCACTTCATAGTGGTCAGTTAGAGTCTGAGCGGTATACCTCAAACTCCTCGGGGTTTAATAAAAGACGTAATCCATCTATGTAGCATATCTGTCTAGGGGTAAACACGATTCACATTGGTTGATAACCCTTGCCTTGTTTCTTGTACTACGTAGTTGTTATACAATGTAGTAGGAGTAATCAACTATTAGTAAATAATAGTTTCTTCATATATCTTATTAATCATGCATGTTGCTATTCCTATCTAGTTAACTTGCTAAATTTGCTTAAACTGCTTAACTTGTTTAATAATATAATCTATTGTACCAATAAACAATGTTGAGAGTTATATCTCTCACTGGGATGTTGGTCTCAACTCATGGGTCATAACATCTTTTTAGGTGGTTGTCAGTGATCTCATCAGGTTCGTGGTGATGAGGAAGAGCAGCCCAAAGAGTAGTAGAAGAAGGAGGTTGGCTAGTAGTTAGTGTGTCCTAGAGTCATTCCTATACTCTCCAGTTCGGGCACAAGATGTTTTGTAGATGATATGTATATCAACTCGAGCTTTTGGCAGTGTGTTGATGTTTTATATGGCATGTATATGTGAAAAAAATGTTTTTTACATAGGTTCTGGTTGAGTCCACTGGACATATATGCAAATACCTGATATGGTGTGTGTTGATATGCAAGTTGTTGGACCCTTATGTTATTATTTATGAACATGATGGTAATGTTTAAATCAGTTTTAGTTTACCTCTTTTCTGGATAATTAGTGATTTGTTGTATGCTTTGTTTTAAGTAATCTCATTTAGCATCACGTTCTTTGTGGTTGAGTCCACTGGACGTATATATAAATACCTGATATGGTGTGTGTTGATATGCAAGTCATTGGACCCTTATCTTAATATTTCTGAACATGATGGTAATGTTTAAATCAGTTTTAATTTACCCTCTTTTTTGGATGTATGGTTAAATAGTGATTTGTTGCATGTTTTGTTATGAGTAATCTCATTTAGCATGACGGGGCGTCATAGAATCCCACGCTTGTGAAGATTTTCCCAAGCAATGCCAAACCTATCAAGATGAGGCTCAAGTCCTGAGGTGCATTGGTGTACCAGTTTGAAAACCACAACTATGGTCGAAGGCTATCAGTGGAGGAAGATACTTATCATAGAGAACCAGGGCAAGCCAAATCATTGATTCAATTTGTGTGATATTGAAAATATTTCAAAAACAAACATGATGGAAAAAAGACCTCATAGAACTGAGTCAAACTAAGAAAACATGAGAAATAGGGGATGTGAAACTCATTTTTGAAATCATTAAAACTAGTAGTAATGTATGAAGAAAAGAGCATAAAAATATTCTTCAAGGTTTGGGGAATCTATTCAATGCCTCACATGGGTTGGAGATCCACTAAAATGGGATGGGAATGAATGTATTCAACACATAGGAGGCAAGATTATGGGGGAAGAAACTAGGTATAAGAGGAGACAAACTGTTAAATGCATGGAAGGAAGCATAGGCGTCAAAGAAAATTACATAAATGCCAATTTGATGATGTTGTGTCGCCGATTAGAACGAGGTCTAGGTTGCCCAAATTGAAAATTGTAATGGTAGTAGTGGCAAGGGTTATGAAAGATGCAATTGAAGATGGACGGGACTTTCTTTGGATTCGGTGATGCTTCAATTACCATTACATAGGTGTGTAGTTTGGTTTGATGGTGAGGGCAACAATTGTCAATTTTGGGCATTTCTCCATTTAGCCATGGAAGGGGGTGAAATAGGCTTCAAAATGGTCATCTGGATGCGAGAAAATGTGGGGGTGATAGACAAGAGTGACTAGGAAGAGAAAAGAGAGAGAGAGAGAGATCATGGTCATGGTCATGGGAGGTCTCGAGTTTGTTCTCCTAGACAAGAGTAACATATCAAGGTAGGTGATGGCCTACCAGTCAGTAGATTAGAAAGGAAAACAAAAGGGTCGTTGGACATGCACACTTCAAGGGAAAGAATAGGTAAAGAGGGTGCCCACATACTAATAAAATAGTCATTTGTTGATTCAACATTATTAAGTAATATAATCAATTAAAACTTAGATTTTAATGTTTTTCTTTAATCAATTAATTCAGTGAGTAAATGTTACCCAAATAAGTTGTTCTTTGTTGGATAGACTAATTAGGATGTTTGCAGTCTGAATATAACATCAATTTTACCATCTAGAAATGTTTGTTACTACATTTCGTTACTTGTATATACGTATTCATTTAAGGCATTTATATAGATTATTTATTTAATTATTTTATGATATTTTGTATTCACTCAAAATTATTTCATCCTTAAATCCTATGAAGGTTATAGAGTGTATTATTACATTAAAATATTTTATTTGGTATATATATACATCAAATCCTACTTTTAAATTGTATTGTGGTTATTTAAACTTCCTATTTTTGAAGTTATTTATAAAACATGTTATGATTTATCTCCAACT